>JAYJLV010000046.1:6529084-6562865 GCA_036873485.1 Torymus texanus
TGTCTCCAAATTGCCATAAAAAATGGTAAATTTTCCCATAATTTTAAGTAAAATTTTCTATCAAATTTTTTTCCGTGTACAAGCAAGCATACATACTGTGTGTTGTGTATACATATATATATGCGTATGTAGAATAAAGGCTCTGTTGCTCCCTGGGTTTCTCGAAGTTTCGGAGCACGAGGGCGAAATCCATAAATATATATAGGCCGCATGTGACCCTGCGGCTAAATGTGGTGAGAAATTACACTGGAAGGGAACCTCTGTAGTCGTATAATACGATCCAGAGTATTAGGCAGGACCGAGATCTATTGCTGTCCGGGAAAAATCGCGTATTTTACAAATATTTAGGAACGTTCGTCCCTCTTTTCGAGGGCTTATGTATATATCTTTCCCCTTCTCTCTCTTATTAGATCCTCTTTCATCAAAATCGATGTACACAAGTCGTTTGTCATGTCGGATGAACGCGTCGGAGCAGTGCGAATGTACGTGTGGAGCAGCCTCGGGCATTGAAAAAAAAAAAATTCGAATTTACATCCGTGTTTTCGTGTGGAGCGTGCACGAGCTCACAATTTACGGCGGAAAATTGAGTTCCGTGTTTCACATAAATTTCGTCTACCGCTGCCGCCGCCGTTGCAACTTGACTGCGTGAAAATTTGCTCCTGCCGGTTGTGTTGGTGCGTAACGTTTCCGACATAAATTTGCGAGCATGCGTGTGTGTGGTATGCCTATGTGCGTTGTTGAAAATTCTCTCGACTTTAAGCAGATGAATTCCACGACTACATATTTTACGCGTTACTTTATATATACACAGACATACACACACACGTGCATTCTTTGCGAAAGTTTTGAACTAATCTAGGAAACTTATCACGCGTGTGCCAGAACAAATTATTCATGCGTTTCGTCTACGCAAACGTGTACAACAAATTTGTATTCGCGTAAACGTTTATATACTGCTCCCGAAGAAAATTTTCCCGATGTGTGTGTGTGTGTGTGTATATATATATATATATATATACACACACAATCGGTCGTAGCAGCGACGGCGGCGCTCTTAAATTATCTTCCCGGCCGTTTAACGAGCCGCGGCACGAGTCGAATCGGCTGGCGATAATTCGGCTCGCGCGAATGAGATTGAAAGGAGGGGACGACGAGGAATCGGCTTGTAATAGACCCGTGGTGCCAGGGAAAAATCAGCAGACGAAAGAACAAGAGCAAAAGGGAAGGCAAAGAGCAAATGAAGGATAATTACTACCGCGTTCGCGCGTCCGCAAACATTGCGCTTCGCGCGATAATGGCGCGCGAGGAGAACTCGCGTGGATGAAGATATCTCGCGCCTCGTCTGCTCTCTTGCTTGCTCGTGAACGCGAGAGAGAGAGAGAGAGCGTCAATACCGGATAGGCTCGCCGTTATCGATATAATTGCGAGATAGGCCCGCCGTCGCTGATTTATGGGCTCGGCTTCTTATGTATCGCTTTGCTTCGAAGAGGACGAGGAGGAGGAGGAGGAGAAGGAGAAATTCTATTTTATTTGCCTCAATGCATTTGTATATTATATTCGACCTTAATAGCGTTATGTATAGGTGTATTAATGCGAGGCGAATTTCGACCGTTTGAAGATGTATATGTATATACAACATAAATATTTTTCCCGGGGGATATTTCAATTATGCCGGGTAATTTTTGCTATCGATGAATGATCTTTCCTTTCGCGTATGGGTTGCATCTGTGAGAAAAATCTCGGCATTTATCGGAAGCGTAATACAAAGTAGTGTATATAACGATATAAAGTTGTAGATTTTGTATCGTTTGGCATGGATTTATACTTTCCTTGACGGCTACCGGTTAATTATAACGGTTACATATCATGTTTGGGGTTTAAGTTCATGAATCTATTGCTAATTATTCCTAAGGTATTGATTGTTATCAAGTTTGATCGCTGTAATTTATTAAACAATTAAATACTGAACTATAATATAATTCACGACAGAAGTTCTTAGAAAATATAATAAAAATTTCACCCAGTTAAATTATTTTCATCAACGACTATTTATTTAAACAATATTCCGAACCAAAAGCAATCCAACACAAAAAACGGTTTTATCATTTACTCAAAATCTACTTAACCATGTGTATGAGAAAAACAAAAACCGAACGCATAAAACATTATTCCAGCATTACACGCGCACGCCACTTCCTACGGGTGAACAAGCCCTTGGCCGTAAAAAAAAAAAAAAAATAGCCTCACGCGGCGCAGCAAAAGAAAGAGAGAAGAAACTCCACGACGACCCAAACCGAGCGAACGAACGAAGAAGAAGAAGAAGCAGAAGACGAAGAAAAAAAGTCAGAAAAGACGCGTGCGCGCACACAGCGACAGCACCACGGTTGTGCGCGCGACAAGGACGCAGACGCTTGCCTTAAGTAGCACGGAGAATTGCCGCGGCAACGCTAATGTCACCCCATCGTACACCCCCACCACCACCACTTCTCGAGCGTGTGCAGATAAGAAGCTCAAGGCGCTCGCTCGCTCGCTCGCGCCATCCCCTTCGGCTTGTCCGCCTGAGTTATGGGGGTGATTTTTATTATTCGCCAGTGCGACCCTCTTTTTCTTCCTATCTGCGTGCGCGCGATGCCTCATAGGCGTCGAGAGGAGAGAGAGAGAGAGAGAGAACGCGAAGCAACTTCTTTCCTCTCCCTCCCCCACTTGCTATCTGACTTTTTCGCAGCAAGAGAGAGAGAGAGAGAGAGTGAGAGAAGAAGGGATGGGGTCGAATGATATTTTTCGAGAGATACTTCCATTAATGTTCGCGATAAAAACGCGAAAACAATTCTTTCGCGCGAGATTCTATACCCCGTGTGTATGTTTATATATATGTATAGCACAAAGGCGCATATCTTGTAACGCTTCTTTGGTATATACAATCTCTAAGTGATGAATAATGGAGATGATGTAGATTTAAAAATGCTAATAAAGTTTTTCGGAAACGTTGCAACTTTTTTCCACTGAGATGCGCTAGTACGTTAGTCTCAAGGATGATCCGACGGCAAGGTTGTTCATCTTTTATGACGGAGGTTTACGACCAAAGTGTTTACAGCAAATCCGTCAAATTCGAACAAAACATTCCGATAAAAAGAGCCACTACGCGAACCGCGTAATTATACGCCATAAGTATAATACCGCCATGGGAGAGTCACTTTTCCTAATAAACCCTTAGCGTCGGGGTCTTTTATATGGCGACAGGCCATAGCCGCACGCAATTTTTAAAGGAGCGAATATAACTGGGCGCGGGTCGCACTGGATCCTTAACACACTACTCGGACGCATTTTTAATGAGTTCGCTACGATCTCGTAAATTTCCATTACCCCACGGCGAGCGACTTCCTAATTTTCCGAGTGCGACACTGTATATATACGGGAGAGGAAAAAAAGGGTAGATTACTGTAATTCCCGCGACGCGTTTACTTGAGTCTGCTAATTGTCAATCGTTTGTAAAGAGAGAGAGAGAGAGAGAGAGAGAGCAAGCAGCGCTGTGCTGTAAACAGTTCTATAATACTAAGAGTTGAACTTGAATGATTATATATATACTTGTTTCATAAAAAAGTATCTTTTATTATATTTTCAAAACTCTTTGAAATTAAGAGCAAAATTATATCTGTATATTCAAAACTATTTCATTCAACCCTAATCATTTTGACAACACTGGCATATTGACTTTGCGCATTAAATAACACGCGACAAAACATCGCGCTGGTCAATTAATCTCAAATACCACGACAACCATCCCAAAAAAGCTCTCCCAAGACTGCGGTGCGTGCGAAACCACGCGATCCGCATAACTTCTCTACCTCCACCTCCACGCGCCCTACAACCGCGTCAAAACTTTTTGACGAATCGCGCGTAATTTAATTCGCCGACGAGCTACACAGACATACATAGCGCCGCGTGCACACTTGCTCTCACTCGCGCCCTCGTGAAAGATCGTCCATTCCCCTACTCCCTTTTTTGTTCCGAAGAATTTAGAGCTTAATAAACCGAGGTCTCTCTCTCTCCGCGCTTCTATACTACTCCCTTATACACACACTCATTCACTCGCCGCGGCCGCACACATACATCAAGTGCAAAAGAGAGACAGAGAGAGAGAGAGAAAGGGAAAACGGTGCAAAACACACGAGCAGGCGCGTTCGCGCACGCGCTTTAACGCATGTATCGCGTACATATATCGCTATACGAGCTGGGGAAAGGGTAGAGAGAGAGAGAAGGGAAGGAGGGTTGCCACCGCTTCGGAGAGTTATGACGCGGCGCAATTAGCAGGTCGCGCGAGAGAGATCGATCGCCGTGGAGAGCATTAATCAAGGGCCGAGCAAGCGAGCGAGCAGTATAGTGTGGCTCTCGCGTAATGCGCGCGAGCGACGACCGTCCATAATGTACTCGCGCGACCATTTTCGTCGATTCTGCTGATCTGGTTGGTTGGCGCGTGCGCGCGAGTTGAACGTTTTCCGCGCGGAGAGAGAGAACCGACGCTTTATTATATACGTGCGCTTGTGTGCTGCAATCCCGATTTGGAAGAGAGGGAGAGAGAGGGTGGGAGTTCTGTGAATTTTGATTAAAACGACAGAGGGAGTGCAGCGTGCGAGCCGCTTTAATTCTAAATTTAACGCGGCCCGTAGAGCATCGGCTCGATGCGTGTAGAGAGAGAGAGAGAGAGAAGAAGAGACTATAATTTGGGAAATGCTCGCGAGTTCACATGCGGTATATGGGGTTCTCTATTTGTTGTTGAGTGAATTTGGCGTAAAAGGGAATTGTATACGAGTGGCGCGCGGTATAATGCGGTAATGAAGAAAAGTTGCTGGCAATTTTTGGTGTGTAGATAAATGGTGTATTAATAGACGTTAATAATGAAGAGTAGTAATATACTAATGTGGTAGTATATATTCTTATCCAATGTGTGGTCTCCAGTTTGGGATAAAATTCTAATAAAGTTATAGTTGTTTTATTATAAAAATGGTTGAAAATACTAAGATAAATTTTCTCATCATTTAAATTATTACAAACTTTATTCGTAGAAATATATGTTCTTTAGAATTGATATTTACTTTTTCAAAGGTTTCATTTTTTTTATGCTACTCCAAAAACATTCTTTTCTATTTATTTTTAGAAAAATTATTCATTTAATACAAAAAATGAGCTTATTAATATCGGTTCAGTAAAATGAAACTTGTACAAAACAAACTCATTGCAACAATAAATTTTTACTTGATAGAAAATATTTACTGAGAAACCATAGTGCTATATTTTGAAAAATTTAAATAATAACCTATTTTGGTAATTGATTAATTAGTATATAGAAGTAATGGAATTGTTATCGTTTAATATTCACAGTAACCATTTTTATTTGAATTAATTTTAACTTATGGGTATACATTTGATATCAAGTGATGGTAATAAAAAATAATTTCAAAGTACAAATCTATTTATTGACACGATTTTTACAATCCAGATAACATGATTTTCACATACGTGCACAGAAAACACCCATAAACACTGTACAATAAATTCCATCTACTCTCGTTCACCCTAAAAAAAAATTCTAGGGGGGGAAGAGAGGGCAAAAAAGTGAAAACAATCGCCGTCGTAAATTTCGAAAAAACTCGATATACACATTCTCCGATCAGCAATTCACATACACACACGTACACGCACACACAAACACTTAGTGAACTGTATATACCTTGATTCTCTCGGCAGAACATCGAAGGTCATGTTGACAGCATTATTTCACACTTTAACACACGACACTAATCGTAACTTTTTTTTTTCAACTTTTCTCACTTTCTTTAACTTCACCGGTCGCGACGAAGACGATAAAAAAAAAACACGCAGAAACAAGAATCCCGAAGTACAATTCAATAAAGCATCCCCTTCTTTATCTATACTCGATCGTTTCACTCCGATTCACACAAATGGACTATTAACCGGTGCTCGCGTACACTACCGCATGCGTATACGTTGTCGTCGTCTGCGTTGTTCAATCTCACGGCAACAGAAACAGGAGAGAGAGAGAGAGAGAGAGAAGGCGCGTGCCACTGCTCGAGCTCTCGCGTGCAGTGCGCCCGGGCTAAGTTACGAGGCGTTTATGAGCCATGAGCGATTCCGGGGACTAGATAGAGTTACTTAGAGAGTTATTCCACGACTTTACGAGGCTGGCTTGTGAGACGACTTGCCGAGAGCCCCCGCGTGTGTGCGCGCCTCTCACTCTCTATATCTATCTCTTTCTCTTGCTATCCTTCTCTCTCCGCTCTCCACGGATAGATCAGAAGGACCGCCTGCGACTGTCTGATTTACTATGGTGGACCCAGGGACGTGGGACCTGCTCCCGACAAGGATAGAAGATGTGTGTGTGTATATATATGTGTGTGTATATGCGTGCCTGCCCCCTTTTTCGTACCCCCACTCCTTGCTATGTGTGCGTGTCGGCTTCACGATGGGGTTTCCTATACGCGCCCCATGCCTTTATACTATATATATATATATATATATATATATACACACATGTGTGTGTGTGTATGGATAGAGGGGAAGGGGGAACGGCCTAGACACGAGGGGTTACACACGCACACGCAGCATCCTTAGGTGTACGCGCGCGGGAGGAGGTGGGGCGTAGTCAACGACGACTCCTGATTCCCACTTTGCCCCGTCACACGCCAATGAAGAGTGTGCCTGCGCGCGCGCGTTCGTTCCATCCTAGAGAAAGGGAGGAGAGGTGGGGGGAGGGGGGGGGGGAGACGAAAGAAAGAAAGAAAGAGAGAGAGGAGATATACGGAAAATATTTGTGGCTTCGTTTTCGGGGGAGCATCCTTATACCCGCAAGAGGTTCTATCTCTTATGGGCTCTTTGAGCGCCGATGCTCAGTATGTGTGTGGACACTAATTTGGAGGTAAACTTGCTCTCGCTCACGACCGTTCTGCATCATTCGTTTTATTGCCCATATTGTTGTGTGTGTGTATATGTGCTTTAAATTAATTTGCTAGCCACTTGGGAGGAAGGAGGCGAGTCATTAAGTATTTAGTGAATGCAGGACTCTTAAGGTGATGACTGCTTCTCTCTCTCTCTCTCTTCGCGGCTTGTTTATCTTTTCTCGATTTCTCTCCTGCCATACGAGATACGCGACTCTGTTCGTATGTATAAATGCGCGCGCGCACTTAAGATAATAAATTTATTTCCATTGTAACACGCGCACGCGCTTGAGAATATAAATTTAAATTAATTTGTTTCACGCGCGAGCCACACGTTATTCATCTATTTTGCCATTTTTTCATTTTGTTTTAGAGCTATAAATTTTGCTGATTTTTATTGGTGGTTTATCAGCGATAAGGCAGGTTGTTGCCGGACCCATATAACAGACATTGTGTGCAATGCCTTCTAATCTGATCGCGATAAGTGTAATATTTTATTTTATGTATATAGTTTTTGTATGATTATATTGATAATAATATATTTATTTTCCTACTATAAAATATGTACGTTATTAATATTTGTTTTATCATTTTTACTTTTGATGTATATACAAATGAGTATAGGTTTAATAAAACTGTAATTAAAAGATATAATTCATACTTTTTTAGTTTATAGATAATAAGTAGGATTTGATTTGAAATCTTTTTCAGATTTCACATAACTAACAGATCTATCGTAAAAAAAAATATTTGCGTTTCTCTGATTAATAAATTCGTCAATTAGTCAATAATTATTGTCAAATCATGTGTTAAAAATCAGCAAAAAAAGTGTCTAAACACGTCATATATTTCTCTGAACCACCAAAATTTACGACTTCAGCAATACAAAACAGTTTAAAAAATTGCATACACACCGTTGAACAATACCTCAGCTCCAACGAGCGCAACGCCATGTTCACAATAAAAAAATCATTACGTCGAACAAATTGAATGAATAAGCCCTGCACTCGCACGCTTTAAAGACTCTCTCACAGAAATCTCCCTCCCTCTCTCATAATGCCGACTCACGAGGCTCACGCCCGGCGCATCGAAGCCTTTCATTTTACAATTTGTATCGCGCTGCCATATTCCACGCGTGCGGCCATAAATAACCGAATATTATACGCGTGTCAGAGACGAGCCGCTACATAGGCAGACGCACGCGCGTGTGCATTCGAAATGCGCAGAAAAGGCGAAAAGACCGAGGGGTGGAGTCTAATTTCCAAAGAGAGAGAGAGAGAGAGAGAGACAGACTCCCCCTCCCTGCTATAGCCTCTTAGGGAAATTTAGGGTTGCACGGTGGCTAGACTGCACTGGGGACAATAGTATAGTGCTACTCAGGGTGTATGCGCCCATAATGAGTCTATATATACAAGAGAGAACAAGAGGGGTATACGATATGTAAGAAAACGTGCGTACGCGCGATCACGAAATTTTTATCTTCGTCGAGGCGCTGGCAGAATAGTATTAGTAGGGAGGGTAGCTTTTCACGGGTGGGTGAATTCCTTTCGTGGAAATTAATAGCGCTTATATATCAATGGTCTCTCTCTCTCTCTCGAGCGCGCGCGCATGACGAATGGCTGCCGTCGCATCTCTCTCTCCTCGAATCCCGTAAATTTATGCAGGGCTGTGCAGCAACAGCAGCAACGACGACGGCGGTGCGTCTGCGATACCATAATGCGCGCGTATAGTATATATATATATATATATGTGTATGTATGTATGTGTATAATGCGAGGCTCGTGCGAGTTGGGCACGAAACGTTCGCATCGCGCGCGGACTTTTTTTTTCATTGTCATTTTCTCGCTCGTCGTTTTGTTCTCTGAGAGAGAGAGAGAGAGAGAGAGAGGGCAGCCCCTTTCTTTGATAAAAGGGGGGGGATGCGCAACGTTGGTGAGGCTTGTTTTCGTGCACGATACGTCGAGCGAGAAATTGGAATATTCAGCGCGCCGGCACTCGTAAAGAACTATTCACGCCAAGAATATTATTTGGTTGTATATATATATATATATATGTGTGTGTGAGATGGTTTGGAGGTTACGAAGAGTGTGTGCACGCGCCCCAAGCGTTGAAATTCAAATACGAACGCGCGCATGGAGGATATTTGTTTGAATTTTTTCCCGAGCCCATCATCTTTCTTTCTCTCGCGTGTCTCATGCTCGAGGGTGAAAGAACACTCGAAGCCAAATAATAGGCCACTTCTTAGGCCCTTTTGTGTGCGAGAGAAGTGCGAATGTGGAGTACGAGGAGACGATATTGTGATTATAATATAAAACGAATTGTAGACGTTGTGCGAGATTGTACCAATTTAGATGATGAATAAAATTGTAATATCGCAGTTAAACCATAAATTTGAGAAGCGACGAACAAATGTCATTAAAAATAATTATAAATCACTATTTTAACACTTTACAAATTGATTCGAATACATAAAAAAAAAGTCAGGGTTGAAAAAAAAAGAAATTATCTCTTCTAGCTACGACCGCGCCATAGTCACACCAACAGTCGCCCTTCTTCCAGCCTCTAACCCAATGATAAATGACCACTTTTTTTATCATGGAAGAATGCAAGTTACACAAGTCCACGCAACGACGCTCAAGAAATTTTTCATTCACACTCGTTCTCACCCAACGTGCACTTATACGCACATATATACGCTCGTACATACGAACATGCGCACGCCTGCATATACGACACTCGATCAAGAGGTATATACGTTATATATACCACGTCTCTGTCTCTCTCCTGTATACGTACTTACATATACGCGTGCAAGAGCACTGCATAATACGCTGAGCGATCATTGTTGCTTGTTATTCCGGGCAGCAATAGATCTCGATAAGAGGAGGACTTGACTCTCTCCCTCTCTCTCTCTCTTTCTTTCTCAGCTTTGACCGGCCGCATGTGAATTAAGCAATCATAGCTCTGGGGATATAAGCCCAAGCGAGTAAAAGACTATATGTATGTGTGTTTGTATGTGCAAGAGAGCCATTCGTCACTCCTTGTCAACCACGGACTTTTGCCCGTGAGCGGCATTTACTTATATACCTGCGCGCGCACGAGCGCCATCGGCCTCGCCTTATCGCAATCTCCACATGCAGCGCGATTATCCGCGGCGTTCGAGTACAAGCGCATTCGCATATATATATATATATATATATACACACACACCTATACTATATATATATATATATATATAAGCAGTCGAAACGAATCGCGTATACGTGAGATGACGGCCAGGGTCCGCGCGTGCGCACGCCTGTAACGTTGATTTACCACTCTTGCGTTGGATTCCTCGTCTTTTTTCCTCGCCTGCGTATTCTTTTCTCTCTCTCTCTCTCTCTCTCTCTCTCTCTTGTTCCTTCGTACTATTGCTGCGCTCGCACCGCTTTCAATTATAAGCAGGTTAGAAAAGTGCCGGGCTGAACGAACGTTTTGTTTTTGCGTCAGCAAGGCTCTTGGGAATTCCTTGATTCTTTCTTTCTTTCTCTCTTGGTTACTGAGATCGCGCGCAGGTTGTGTGTGTATGTGTGTGATTATTTTTTTTCTCTTTTAGTCGCGGTTCTTCTCGCTGTTCGGTTCGGGTAAAATATATGCTGGCGCTGTGCGCGCCGACGCCTAGACACCCGCATAATTTATGTGGCTGTTTGTTAAGTTGTAAAATGCGCTGTTCGAGATTCGAATTTTTTCGCTTTACTCGTAGGTGAAAAGCATTAAGTTAGAAGAGATAAGGTATATAGGTAGAACTGGTGATATCATTATTTAATAATCGAGTAGATGTCTGAACCAACGTATTGTGTTTGTATATACTGTGAAAGAGATCTTAGAAGTAATTCATAAATGACAAATTGTATACGTGTTTTCACACGTATTATTTTAACGATCCGATAGTGCGATGTTAACTTGCTGGCAAGTAAACACTATGTTTGTTGAGTCGTGTAAGGGAAAGTTACTAGAACGTAGCTTTTTAAGCGCACCATATCTTATTTACAAGTTTATCCTGCCTGTGTATATACGTTTTGTAAAATTCTATATCTTGACATATCATTAAAATAATCATAGGTCAAAATCTACCATTATCACGGTTTTAGAAATGATACTACAAGTATCCGTTATTTCAAACCTGGATACACAATTACATACCAAGCTTTGCAACTTCACTCATATCTCGATTACTAACACTATCCAAACATCAGACACCAAAATTACCATACCATTAAATTACAGCACAACAAATTTCTTCTTAAAAAAATGTTCACCTATTCCAGCCACACTCCACGTTCTACCCATCATCTTGCAAATCCAGTCACCTCAATCTCTATCCACATCCCATCATGCGCGGCAGCCGCCACACGGCACGCATAATCCAGCTAATCCGCGTCGTAAGGCCAGTGCACCCTTCTCGATTAATTCGCCGCTGACGCGGCTCTCTCTCTCTTGCAGAGGCGGAGGAGGTGTTGCTCCGTAATGTCGTCCGCTAACGAGCAGCAGGCAGTATATTAACCACTCCTGAGCGCTCGCAGTTAGCGGCGCGGGGGGGCCTTCGCCCTCGGGTAATGGGGGGAGGTGGAGGAGGGGGAGGGTAGTGTATTACGTAACACTAGAGGTCTTACGCGCTAACGCTAAGGTCCTCGGGAAGACGACGACGGTGCTGCAGAGAGCGAGAGAGAGAGGAAGGCAGTGTATATATATAGTATATAGTGCTGCTATAGGGCCACGTGGTATATCACCCGAGGTGTAAGCGGGGTGCCCGGGGAATCGCGCGCGAGTGCGTTGATGAACGGGGAAGAGAAGGAGAGGAAGTACACCTCGCGAGTTAGGAGGTGCAAAGATTGTCATCGGCGCGGTGTTGGCCAAGTGTGTAGTAGGATGTCGTGTGCTGGAGAGATCGATCTTTGTGGTAAGTTGGTATCGGTAAAGGATCTGGAAGTACTTGTAGTTGGTGGTTGAATAAGATTTTGTAAAATGTTGAATTAGGAACATAAGAAGTTATAATAAATATAAACATGGTCGTTTAGTTTTCTAGTGTAACATTCTAATGCGAAATAAATTACATTAAAGAGATCGTAAACTGTAATTAGTCATAACAAATTACGAGAGTCGTAAATTTAATGAAAAAAAAAAGAAGCATGGCTAATTATTTTATCTAACATTAAAGTGTACGATTTAACGTGTACATAAGTTACCATCAAAATCTTAATCAACTGCAATCATTCTCGAATACTTCAAAAACTCAATTCATAAATTTCTTAATCGCGAAAATTTTATTCCCCCCCGTTTGTGCGCGAGATTAATCACGTGTAATTCCAGAAGAACGTTTGCGATAATTGAAAGTAAAACGGCGCTCAAACTCGAATCACACACCGTATAGTTCGTACCACATGAAAGTCCTTCTAAATAATTTCGCTAACACGTAAAACACGTTCGAGATAAGAACAACTCCGATGCACGCGAACATGCGCGCGCTCTCTTATATATACGATATCTCGTAGACTCCCTCCACCACAACACATAAAAAGTGAAATTAGCGCGGACGTTTTTTTTTTCTACCAACCAAAAAAAAAAAAAAAAAAAACGAAGCCTTGGTAACCCAGAAAAAAAGAAAGAAAAGTGGCACGCGTCGGGGATAATGGATCTCTCGATCTCGCGCGGTTAGAAGGCGGGCGAGTGAAGAAAACTGCGGAACCGCACGTCGAAAACCGCAAAGTACGCCGAGTGAAACGAGCCTCTTAATGGAGTGAGGGAAACGGTATTAAGCCGAAAGGGGTGTACGTATACACGCGAGAGGGAGAGTAAAGGAAGGGGGGATACGATTCATAAAGCAGCAATTACTATGTGCGCGTAAGCGCAAGCGCACGAGACAAGACGTAAGTGAGGTTGGTGCTCCGCCTTATAGAGGTATATACATACTACTACTGGTAGTATGTAGCATGAGTTTATTCTAAAATTAATTTTTGAAATTCTTCAGGTAAATAGCTTACTTTGTAGTTGACGAGTAAGTGGATATTAAAATCCGTAATTTTCTTTTCTATACATAATGTCGATAACTATAATTATTACTATAAACGTATAGTTTGATTTTAAATATAAAAATATGTTTATTTTATTTATTTTTTTTATAGTTACTCTCAATTTTTATGGCATTTATCTTAAAAGAATTTTTTAAATATTTTAATGGATTTAAGATCATTAAAATATTTTAAATAATTTTTACGTATTATGTAGCACTCCTATCGCATTTCTATTATTTTTTTTTTCTTACGAACTGAAAATATCTTTTCAATTTTCACAATATGTACGTGCCTCGAAAACAAATCTTGTAATTTCCTACCGTTCGGAATCCGAACTCCATATCCTAATCTCAAATATCCATTTGTATCGTATAACCAATTCCCAAACCACTTTCTCCGAGTTTTATCAGTCCGAACGATGATACGCTACGCGTGCACGGCTTATCGCAATTCTTTTAGCTCGTAGTATCGATACACACATACATGCGGCTTCCAACCACCCATACACATATATACCCTATATATACAAACGCGTCCAAGACGCTCGTTCACACGCTCCCGTTATCCCAAAAGGGCACTATACGGTCGATTTTCACGAGTGTAGGGACGAACTAGAATTTCTTATATACGTGCGGACACATATAGTATATACACATATACGAAACTAGCCAACTGTTGTGCTACGCCGCAGCGCTTCGATTCGGGCCAAAAACCATTGTTCCACGCTATTATCGTCACCGCTATACGGATTTTCGATTTCGTGTCGCCGCCTTCGTATACGTATATATGTATATATATATATATATATATATAGCTTATATGTATCGGTGGCAAGGAACGATGGATTTCGCGATCACGAAAATGGCAACAGTCAGTATGACAACGGCGTCGTAACACGAAAGTCGGAAATGGATTTTGCTCGTCGTTGCCTGGGAAATGTGATATACCGTGAAAGAGGAGGACGAAGGACCTCTCAGCGAAACGGAGACGTATAGATGGCTTGGTGAAGACTCGATACCGTAGGGAGCGTTCTTAATTTTTCGATCAAAGTTTTTACGTGCGGATCCGTGTTATACGCGTTTCTTTTTTTTTTCGTGCACTGATGGATTAAGTTATTTTTCATTGATTTTACTATTAAAAGTATAAGAACGTTGACTTACTTATTATTTGTTAGCTAAGTTATATGCTTCAGGTTTGAAGACTCCCCAATGACACGCTTACATCCAAACGTAAATTTTTTGAAAAAGCATGTTGATAACTCACCTGTAACAGAGAAAATAGAAGAAATATAAATACAAGTGAACTGCCATGGTTTATATAAAATATTTATTTTAACACAATGTCTTTTTTTCAATAAAATGATAAATTGTAACCATTCTTCAACTATAATTAGATCTAATTTTAACATTAATATTAGAAATTCTAATTATTCATATCATAACGAACTAAAAGATGAATATATGCTACAACGAGCGAATAAAGCCTAAAAATGACGAAAAAAATAAGCCTACTCAACAGCACGCGTCATTTGTCTCTTCTAATTACCTATATTAAGACCAACGCACGTGTGCATCTCTATACCACTACTCGCTACATAAGGTATCTCCCTCTCTTCAGAGCTATTGACATGCCTCTCTTTCCCTCTCTCTTTTATCCTCTTTCTCTTTTCTTTCTTTCTCTGGCTCTCGGAAGTGGCTGATATACTGGAGCGGCAATTTATCGAATGATAAATTTCTTCAAGATAGGATCGCGGCGCGTCTAGATTAAACGATGCCCCTCTCTCTCTCCCTTCTCCCACATTCTCTCTTCCTCTCTTTCTCGCACACGAAATTAAATATAGGGTCGAATTGCAGCCACTTCGGCTAGGAGCGAAGCTATAGCTGCTGCTGCTGCTACTCCCTTCGTCCTCACCCCAATACCGCCCGACTCTTATCTGCCACCGCAGACTTTACTCCCTCTTTCTCTCTCTCTCTTCTTTGCTCCGCATCCCCGTTCTCAACAAACAGCGCGCGCCCCTTCTTGTGCGTGTATATATACCTCGTGCGCGACCCTCCTGTATTAAGCTTCTTCTACGGGTTTAGTCCGCCATCGTTCTTGCTCGCTCTTTTTTTGTGGCCGATTTCGAATCTTCGCCCTCACACTGTATATATATACGTATGAAGTGACTGTACATTGGCCAAGGCGATTCGTCGTCAGTATAGTGGTGTTGGATATATACATATATACATGTATATATATGCGTACTTATCGGTCGTGAAAATCTGTCGCGAGCCCGTAGCGAATGCCTGGCGAGCTTCCGCGCAGATTGGATATACGGTTCTGAATCACTCAGGCGGGAAATTAGTAGAAGAGCGAGAGAGAGAGATTGGGACCTGCAATTTTCAGATTGCTCCGATGTTGTAAACAATTTTATAGTATATGCAGCAGTTCATGGTACATTTTTGTTGTGCGGCTAGCCGTGTATTTATTTTGCGCAAGCTTGTGCTGCTTGCGCAGCTCGCAAAATTGGCGAAATGCGAGAAAACCGAGCATATAGTAATTAAATCTGTGATTAAGAAAAACAGTTATGATGAATATTTACAAGACGCCGATACTATCGTTCGATCTATTAATATTTTATAAGTAATTTATTCAGTTTCCTATACAAACTGTCCATACAAAATTGTCACTCCACTGGAAAAATCGAAAGAGTTACATTTCCAAATCGCTCGATTTCTCATGCCTCCAATTACCGAACGGCATCACTAATCAACAGCTACGCACTTCGCTTATACCTTTTTTTCCGCACACATACACAGACACACGAGATCACAGTAAAATAGGCCTATATATACATATATTGATTACAAAAACACGGCAAAAATTACCTCTGTCGGTAACTGTATTCCATCGTAGACCGATAAATTATGTATAAGCCACCTTATATTCACGAGAGCCGTTCTCTTATACACTCTCTTGTCGTTTCAATCAGTGGTCCCTCGAGTGTATTAAAAATAAAGGCCTTCGCTCGTACACTATATATACAAAAAAAAAGCGGAAGGGGCGACGGTATACGCGTGGTAGCACAGTATATAATTTATCCGGCTCGCGTTGCCGCGAAACAAGTAAATCTCGCGGAACCGACGTCACGTGACACTGTGCAAAACAAAATACGCGTGGGACGCTTAATAAGCGTGAGGTTCGTCTATAATACAAGCGCGTACGACACGTCACGAATGTGAAGGAAGAGAACGAAGGGATTGCTGTCTTTATAACGCGATTATAAGGTGAGGGAGGGAGAAGAGCGTAAGGAAAATATATATAGAACCGATAAAAACAGGTTGGCTGGTCGCTGATGTGGATGAGCGTGTGTAATTAGTGCGAGGTGGATGGTTGGGATCGCTACGGTGTTTCGTATAGACGTCATTGAAAGTGTTGGATTACTTTTTTGTGATAATATATTAGCAGCTGAATGACCTTGTGCTGTCAGTTGGATTAGAGACTATTAATAAAGAATTTTTCTTGTTGATTTGTTCTCCTAATTTTACGCTCTTTTCTGTTAGAGAACTCTCGTGAATCACTTTGTAGGTTATTATAAAACTTACTACCCCCGTTCCCAAAATGGCTCCTTCTAAAACACATTTCGTGAGCGGCAACCTGACGAAATTATCGATTCGCCCGGCGAGTTTTCCGTGAACTCACGGTGGGCTTAAAAATAGGCGCGCACACTGTCGTACCAGCGTTGCTCCTACACACGAACTTTTATATATATATATATACATATACCATTCTCTGGAATAGTCAAAAAACACGCAATTTTCACCGGTTGATTTATCATCGCGTCCCTGCGAGTGGCACTGTCAAGGCACCTGCCCGAAATAATTTATAGCCCCTTTAAACGAACGTCTCTATTTGTATCTTAATAGACTTTCGAAAAATTAGAATTTTTTTTCAACTGTGCTCGTGATGTTTCCTTCCATTCCTCTCGTATACATGTATTATATATGACGAGAGTCAATTCTCCTTGTACAGAAGGGAAAGAACTCACCGAGTGTCGAATTATACACGAGCGCGTTCACGGTACACTGAGTCGCGCGCTCGTTTCTTATCCACTGCTTTATCATACTTGGTACCCCACACGAAATGAAGTATATACTGAGCTGCCAGAGAAAGAGAGAATCGACAAAATGACTTCAGCACCGCGCGCGACAATATACCGACAGCTGTAGACCTACGAAACCTTTCAAGCTTGGCTGCACATTCCGCCCCTTATAGCGTATATATAATATGCATGCACGCGCGTGGTTATACGACTAACCCTATACTACTACTATCTCCCCCTCTTCTGTGTTTCACGATTTAATTGTAGTCGAGCCGGAGAGGCTTGCGCGACGAACGGATGTCGTCCCGGCGGGAGAGAAATGGCCGCGTGCGAAGTGACGCGGGGGAGGAAAATCAGATGCGACATGCAATAAAATAAAAAGTAATGCGTTGGGTTTAAGTCTTATGTTAGAGATAGCGTAATGAAGTTAAGCGCTTGATTATTATATAGTTACTTTTTATCAGGTGAATTAATACCTATATATATGTCTTTAGTATAATCTATGTTTATTAATATATGAAATACTTTTATTGTTTGTGAAATTACATTATACTTTTTATACAGAGTGCAGAAATTTTGTTTCTTATATAAGTATATTTAAATGTTTGAAATATGTGATTATTTATGGTCTTATCATAGTGAAAATAACTTTCCCGAATAACGTAATCGTAATAAATAACAAATATTGATCGAATTGGAATTCGAACACTTTCCTCTATAACACCCTCTAAATATTCCCATTTTCTTTTTTTTTCTGTAAACGCGTTATAGCTCGTCCTAAAAATAGCAGTCTATACCCCAATAATTTATCAGCAATCGTCTCCAACACATTTTTTTTTCCTTCGCTTACCAAGCCAAGACAGCGTGAAACAAGAAGGGCGCGCGCGCAATATATATAGTATAACGTTGTAGCTCCTCGACAAAAAGAACGAACAAAAAAAAAAAAACACATTCAAGAGGGAGGCAACTCACACACGAGTGAAAAAAAAAGCAAAACGAATAGTCTGCGAAGAGCGACGATATATAATTTCGTATACATGTATATATATAACACCCAAGGGTGAAGGAAGCTTCTACGGAGGCAGAGAAAGTGTGGTTTTTAAATGCACCGCGTATGCGTCAGAACAACGCCATTTCGGAACGGTTTCATTTCATCGCACAGCGCAACTCATCTACGAGTCTCCGGAGACTCTGCACAAGCGAGTAAACGATTCTCGCGGACTGCGTGGTGCGGTGTGTTGATTGCGATTGCGGCCTAGCCACAAGTTCGCAAACGAGAATTAAAGGGCGAGCCACAGCGAACTTTATTATATTTGCTCGTGAATCATGCGTGCAAAGAGATATAGAAGGAGAGAGAAAGAGAGGCATTGCGATGAGCTCCGAAAATATCGATGCTTGGTTCGCAGGTTGTGTGTATGGAGAGCGAGGGGAGAAGCTAGCGAGATCTATTAATACGAGCGTGAAACTAACGCACTGTTTTTTCTCGCGGCGAGTGCTGAGAAGCGGGGATATGACCTCATTGAGCGATGATACACTTAGTGTTTACCGGAAGTTTTCACGAGGGAGGGAGAGCATTTGAAGAAGAAGGAGAATCGTATAATAAGACGGGCCGCACGTTTATTTCGGCACGATTATGAAGGTTTAATAACAACAATTTTGCGCGAGATTTAGAGGCTGTGTGGAATGGCGGTGAGTTAAAGAAAGGTTGATTTGATAGTCGGCGAGAAGAATTTGAAGTTTGAATTAGAGGAGTGGAATTGTTTGCGTTGGGGAATCAATCGAGAGATCCGTAAATACACTTGTTTTTACGAATGGAATGGCGAGGTTTAAAAACAATCTGGAAATGAACTTTGAATTCCATAGTTAAAAATAAACGTGATTTATATAGTTATGTATATAGAAGAAAAGATTTAAGTAATTATTATAAAGGAATAATGAGTTCATATAATTTTTTCTATACGTAAATAATGATATATTCAACACATAAATAAATTCAGAAAATGATGAGAAAATAAATATTATGGCATTTAAATAGTAAAAGAAATACACTCGTTATATAACTCATCACAAATAAAATAATCAGTGCATTGATGATAATCCATATTCTCCCCCCTCCATCGTTAAACTGTTAAGGTGCGGAAACAAGTGTTTAGATAATTTGCTATGATTTTTATTTCATCGACTTCCTCTCATCGGCTCGTGAATCGGCCAATAAACATTGACGAGCAATAACGCCGCGAGTTACGACACCGCAAAAGCGCCTCCAGAAAGTACCCATAAAACCCAGCGTCGAGCACAAGCACGCGCCTTCTTTTCCCCACCCCTATTGCTACTGTTGTATACACACACATACAAACATTATATATATATATATATATATATATATATACACATACACACACACCAAGGAACCATTACAGTCATAGACAAGAGGCGACGAAAATCAATATAAACGCCAGCGCGACATAAATCAATAAAACACAGCCGAGCTCCGATGGCAACGCATATATATAATACACTACAGGCGCATGAGCGAAGGCACGATATCCTCTCCACCCCTCGACCTATCGCTCCTCGTCTAAATCCGAAGCAAAGGTGATTCGGCGCGCGTCTCAGACTTGCCACACACGTACACACTTACATATATACATGTATACATATATCTATATACGTATACTATATACGCACCACAGCTATGCTACTGTGCGAGGGAGCGAGATAGACGAACAGCGCGCGTATAGGGTGAGAGCGCGCAGACCGGCTGTGTAGGTGGGTCGACGAGAGAGGGTGGTGGTAGTAGTAGTAGTCGAGAGAGCTAGAGAGAGAGAGAGAGAGAGAGAGGCAGCGTGCTGCTGCTGCCCGCACCAGGCGCCCCTTCGCATATTTCACCGAGAATTTACGAGCCTCGATACGACAGGGAAATTGCAAGAATGGCGGAGTAATCTATCTCTCCTTGCCTCCGCGCGCGCTCTTCTTCTTTTCCCGAGCTCTCTCCCTCCCCACTTCGTGTGCAAGCCCGTCCGCCAACCCCCTTTTTCAACCCTCCCCCCCCCCCTTTGCGCTTGCGCTCGCTCGACGGAAGAAGAAAATTCACCGTCTCTGTCTTTCGCACTGTGAACGAGTATAGAGTAAAGAGAGGGAGAGAGAGAGAACTGCTCGAACAGATAAAGGGGGATTTGTCCGGGGTTCACTCTCTTCTGGATGGTAGCGCTCGCTCGCTCGCTCGCACAAGCGGCCTAATTGTCCTCTTCAGATAACCAGTGATCTATCGTACCGAGAGGCTCGCGCGTGTGCAAACGTATACGGGGCAAAGAATCTTTGATCCGGAAAACAAAGAAACAGTCCGTATACGTTCGCCAAGAGATATTGGGAGGTGGAAAGGAGAAAGGCTAGAATGGTATATATACGCATGGTCGATGTATATGCGTGTGTGTATGTATGTGGGAGGGAAGAAAATCGGGAATCGTCATTTTTCTCTCGGGTTTATTGAATCCGAGACTGTGCTACCGTACGGGACGGAGACAGCGTTCGACAGGGCTGAACAATTATTTTGATCGATGGCACCCGGTGGTGCGAGTGCGAGGAAGCGATTAGCTTGGGTATATAGGATAGAGTCCGGGATGGGGTGGAAGTATTGCTTGTAATTCATTACCAAGCCGATGCGGGATATTTCCTGATTGGGGGTGTAAGGGGTTCGATGGTTGATAGGTTGGAGGAGTCGCTGATTGGGGTCCAGCTATGAGCAGTTGGTTGAGCTTATTGATAGGTTGACTATATATTGTACCTTCGATTGTATCAGATTTTGAAAGATTTTTTTTTATAGAAAAAGTGATCTTTATTTTAGCTGGTAAAATTATTCAAGAATGTTTTTATATATAGAAAGTAAAAGGAAGGTTATGAATAATGTAAAAAAAATATATATATACATATACTATTACACAATGGTAATTTATAGCGGTTCAATTATTACATTATAAAGAGATACTGCCGTCCATAAATAACCTGACGATGGAAAGTAAAAACTTATACGCGAGCACTGCTGATGAACAACAAGAGGCTGGAGGGTGCGGAGAAGAGAATAACAGAAGAGAGAAAGAGAGAAGCAAAGCAATCGACGGACGATCACTGGGATTGAATCGTCCGCGAAGGAAGAAGGCGCACGTGAAAGAAGACAATTAAGAAACAGAGAAAGAGAGGGAGAGAGAGAGAAAAGGATGAGTCGAAGGGATATCTCAGCTACAGTCCAGCATCGGTGGCTCTCCTCTGGCGGCAGCTCGCATAGCTAACTGTACCCACTGTACCCGCGGGTACATGCGCGCGCGCGCGACCGCTTCTCTCTCTCTCTCTCCTTCTCTTCCTCTTTCTCTCTCCATTCGTACACCACGGGTATATGTAGATATAGGTAGCGAAAACGCGCGGGAGAGCGCGAAGCGTAGGAGGGGTATATACAGAGCGAGGGAGAGAAAGAGAGACGCCGCGCTCTCGGTTTAATTTAACACAGCAGCTGTAATCCCATCCATTACGGCCGCGGTAATATACGATCGCTCGAGATTCATACTCCGTTTTTTCACTAATTAACAGACGGGACAAATCGCTCTGGCGATTCTCTCTCTCTCTCTCTCTTTCTCTCTCTCTCTCTCTCTCTTCCTCTCGCACGAACTGTTCTATATACAAGAGAGCAACGCGCTATACGCACCGGTGCCGGACGACACACGCGTGCACACGACCATGCTATATACAATCCTTTTTATATATACATATACGTCTCTTCACGCTTCGTGGCGACGAACGGCTGCAGTTTTTTTTTTTTGTCTGTCGAGCGGTTTGTGTATATATGCGATACCAGGTCGGTACCTTTCACGAACAAGCGGTGTACGTTAATTTTACAGTGACATAGGGGAAGAAGAGAGTGCGTGAGTGAGGTATAGAGATGTGTGATATAGCGTGGTGTTGGTCATAATCGACGGCTATTTGTCGCTCGAAGAATTTTTGAGGAGTGTCTAGTTTATAATAAATATATAGCTTGGAGCTACGGTATTCGAGAAATTTCATAGAGGAGAAATGTATGCAGTGGAAAACTTTCAACATCGTTTTATAAGATTTACAGTAATGTAATATTGTACATTTACATACATTATACTTTATTAATCACATCATGGTTAGAATATTTGTTATAATGTGTATATTCAATAAGCATCGTTCAATATTCTGCAACTACGTAAAATTAAAATTACGTTTGTTTCAAAAACCTATAGTAAAAATATAAACTGCTTATTATGATAAACCGAGAAACCATTTATGCACCAATAACACTCTATACTTTCTCTTTTTTGCAGAATTAAGCGTTCCAACAACTGCAGCAACATCTTACCGCACCCTGTATATATACATACAATCTCTCTCTCTCTCTCTTGGAATGAAATCAGTTCGCGGAAATTGAAACATTTTGTCGCGAGCGCATCGTTCACGTATATATACACACGCCACTTGCAAAAACGTCCGCGAGTCATTAACGCCTTTCTCTCTCTCTCTCTCTCTCTCTTCGACCACGACATCAACGACAACGACGAGCACGTCTGTGGACAAAGTGTCGAAGAAGAGAAGCGCCTCGTCTCAACCAACGATCCACTGCAATCATCTCGACTACTCTTCCGCACGCCATAACTCACGTCTCTTGCGAACGAGTGTGCACGACGTGTGTTCCACGCTATGTGTGTGTATGTGTGGAGCCGCGAAGCGCCGTGTAAAAAGTCGCTATAGAAGAAGTGGCCGACGACGACGACGACGATGCCGTGCACATTAATCGCTTCGTTAGCGCCTTGGTGTGTAGAGTAACAGTAGCATATATGGCGAGCAGTGGATAAGGTGCTAACGAACAAGCGAACGCGTGCGTATGGGGTTGTACACACGTGTTTCGCGGGAATTTCGTTCTATTAATTTTTAATGGCGAGAGGTATAGCTGTGAGGAATTAATTTTGTTAATTTGTTAAACGGTCGTTGGGTGAATTTATATTGAAATGGATTTTTTTTTACAATTATATATTAACGTTGGGATAGATTTGAATTTGTTATTGAATGGATTTTTATAGTTCTACTTATTGTTTTGTTCATACATAAAGCACACAAAAGTCACTACTGATATATTATATATACTGAGAAAAATAACTTCTTCAAATGTGTTTGAGGTTTACACTATTGGAAAGCTCTCTTTCCCTCTCGTTCTCTTCGAAAAAAGTAGTTGCTACTAAAAACTGCTTTCAAATGTAGGCTATTAATAGTAAATATATTATTGAAATAATATAATATTTATTTAATAATGTATTGAAGAGTCAAGGGAGATTGAAACAATGGAATTGTTCGCATTAGACTTTTAATAACTTTCAACGCCTGTATTTTACCCAGAAACTCGTGCATAATAAAACTAGTAATAATATTTTATTACTTTAACTCGTGCATATAATAGTACTAAAATTTCTATATGCAGGTGTACAAGGTCGTCATAACTTTTGTAAAGTAGTTACTGTAAACTAGAAAGCGTAAGAATGAAGTTGTTACTGATTTTTGCATTTGTTATAATATATTTTGGATTCTTTGTTATGAGTATGTCTTTAAAATATACATCATAAGTATTTAACATATTTTATTTGTTATTGAATATTTGTTTGTTATTTAGTTGAGGCCGAACCTGTAAACCCACTTGATGCGTGTATGAAATCTTGTGAAGGTTAGCGTTATTACTAATTATTTTTTAAGTTGCCAATAAGTAATTTTGTAATAAACGTTATTTCGATGTTAGATGTCGCGATTTTTATAATCTTAGGTTTCTGTTTGTTAATATTCTCACTTTAAATTAACAACATAGCAATTTCTAAGCTTGTTAAAATCTGATACAAAAATTATTAAAATCACTTGGAATTTTGAGCAAAAACTGACATTTTTATTTGCTTAAACATGTTCATAAAATTTTTCTCTCAATTGAAATAGTTGAGCACTAAAGTTTAAATAAGTTATTTTTATCAATTGGACTATTTTCAAAATATAGTTATTTTTTAAATGACTTTAAAGAGATCATTAACGAAATGAATAATATTTAAGGAAAAGATCATGACCCTATCATCTTTGGACATGGTTGCAAAAGTAAATGCGATGAAGCTCATGGTCACCAGTAAGCGCTGCAGATTTACCATATTTTCACTTTTTTTTTTATTTAGTATATTAAAACCACGTTTCATTTTAGCCACTGAACGCCAAACGCTTGAAAAATATAAAATGAAGAACGAACATTTTTCCAGAAAAAAAGGTATTGATAATTCTTATATCATGTTTAATAAATAAATGTTAATTCATTAAAGTGTAATTTTATTTCACTTAGCCGAGTTTGTATTTACATTGTTTATTAATTCTTAAAAATAAAATATTACTATCAACAACACTTTAAATTCTACTTAAACTGTTGTTTTGTACGACGAGTATTCAATACAGAACTATAGAAAAAAATGATATTAATAGAGATTGTAAAGTAATAAACAATTAACAATATCCTATAATTGATAATTTCTTTATTATAGCAAACCCTTCAAACTCCTCTACAATACCTTGTAATTCATTCTACACGATAAATCTACATAAAAATTCACGCATCAAAAAACGACAGAATTAGCGTTCCCATTCATTAGTACATAACGAGAAATTAACTGCGACGAGCTGATTAGGGAAAAGAAAATCGATATGGCAACGACGAAAGCAGCGACTAATCCAAGACGAAGTGAGCCACTCAAGAGAAAAGCACATGTGCGACTGGCTCGAAACTCCTCCACTCTTATACTCGCGAAAGCGTCGCCGCGCTATTTAATTGGATGGACAGCGTCGCACACGCGCTGCTTAATTAACTAATTAATTTCACGCGATGCGCAAGGCCGACTTTCCGTCCGTCTCTTTGGCCTTTTTCCTAGCCTGTAGGTGCATGAGTGCGCACTTGGGTGTGTCGTGAAAAGCATCATTCACGTGGCAAGGAGAGTTGGAGAGAAGTAGGAGCGGCAAGCGGTTATTTCACAGACGGATCAAAGAGCAGGCTTCTCTCTCTCTTTCTCTCGACTCTTCACTTGTACTATCTTTGTGCCATTTCCAAGATATTATGAAAGTTCCGTTACCGCTCAGATATAAATGCTTAACGAAGTCAAGAGTCCACTTATGATACATACTTTATTTGTGATAATTTATCAAATTGTCGGATTTCTAAATATATATAAAATAAAGAGTTACCTATCATACAAGTATTCCATACGATATGTGCACTTTTATGCAAACTTTATCTATCTATGCTGCCTCTTCGAGGTGAGAACATTTTTATATGGATGAGGTGATTTCATAATTTTATAACAGAAGGTAATAAAATTTAAAATGAGTTTATCCAAAATAATTGTAACATAAGATCATGTTTGATACTAAATTCAGTTTTTTCATTTGTTAAAACATTAATTGTAATTATAAGCTGTCTCGCATATCTGAATTAATATGAAATATGTTTTATAATATTATATATTTCATTTACTTGAACATTATACATATATATTCATACTTGTTATGATACTACAACTGTTTATAGGGAAATAGTGGTAGATAAATTAATTAAAAGTCGAGAATATTATCTAGGAAGCCGTAATTTTTATTTATTTAAGAATTTTTATTACTTGATTTCGAGGGCGTTGGTTGTTGACGGTGTTCAATATAACCAAAGAAAATCTACCCCGTTCGATGCACCTGTTTAGACAGCCGTGCTGTGGTACTGGGGTTGACTTTGTAGAAATCATACATTAATATCTTTCTGTAAAGTGATGACAATTATAATTATCATTAATTGTATGCAATAAAAAATTTTACGATATCACGTTCGTATAAGAATTTCAAATAACAATATAAATCAATTGGAAATAGAATGTGAAAAACTGCACTTCATAAGGGCAACATTATTTTATGATGTTTTTCCCATAAATTGACGTGTGAACTTGAACTCAACATTTTATTTATTCAATAATTCGAAGCTAATCATTACGAATAATCGATGAAGCTTTTAGAAAATTCATAAGGGAAAAGTGAGTACAGGAAATAAAATATCCGCGAACCAATTATTTGTATATCTTTCAAAATTACGTTGTAAACATGAAAAGATCATTATATATTATTCCAACCCGAAAAAAAATGATTTGTATATATGGTGGTCATGCATATTCATATATGAAAATCCTATGCATGGTTATATACATATATTGATGTATAATACGCTTGCAGTTGTCGTTTTTACATATCTATATACGTCCATATAATAATAATAATCATATATAATCATATCCAATGGTACACGGTCAGATATGATCGTATATGGACGTATATGAATGTGTGTGTGTGTGTGTTATATATTTATACGTAATTTACTAATATACAAACATGTATGGTTATATATGGGTATACAAGATTTTTATATATCGGTATGTGTGGGTCATAGATAATTTTTTCCCGGGTATGCGACATATTCCACAATGTAAAAGTAAATTAAGATAAAAATTATAACTGCACAGATTTAAAATCAGAAAAAATTATTAAATGTATTGTAAAAATTACCATACTGTCTCGTAACGCCACCACAATCTGTGAAAACCCAAAAAATTACTATATTTTACAGTAAATTTTACAACACAGTATATTAAATTTTCCCATAATTCTAGTAAAATTTACTATAAAGGGTGGTAATTATTTGGGTTTTTACAGTCAGTGGTGGCTTTACGAAACAGTATAGTAATTTTTACAAAGCTTTTTTCTCAGTGATAGCTTCAGTAGAAAATCATGCATACACACATAGACGTACTTCAGTAATAAAATATTATTACCGTTTTATTATGATACACACGTTGCTCTGCACAATAAATAAATAGCTAATAATAAAAAAAAAACAATAATATAGTTTATAGTATTCAGAATTTCAAGGTTAGATAATTTAAATGCCTTTTACAAGGTTTCTTTGTTAGTGTAATATCCACACGAATATAATTTTTCTGGATAACTACCTTGAAATCAACGGGATAAATTACTGTAAGCAGTGGAACTGCAGAACACTAGAACGTTCCGGAACTTTTTATGGTGCGCACAGGAAAATTTCGGATTTCAGCAGATTAATATTAAACCAGTTAATTAAATTTTTTCATGCTTTATTCGATTGTATCTCAATATTATTTAAAATTTCAGTTTTTTATAACAATATATTACTTTTTATTTAACAAAAACTTTTATAACCAATGCAGTTTCAATTTAAAACTATTTTTCAATAAAAAGTAAAGAAGTTAATAATGAATAGCAAAGGAAACATATAATACAACAAAGGAAATTTATTAGCCATGTATTCTAAATCAATTGGCATCCAAGTCTCTACGAAATCAGACAAGCCAACGAACTCAAACAAAGCTCGCCCTGTGCTTTTAGATGGGAAGCAAAAGACCTTCGAAAAGAGAAGAGGAATAAGTCACGCTGATAAAGCGAAATAACTCTCGGGAACGAACGCGCGCAGTCGGCGACTATACGCCACTGCCGCCACCTCGCGCCCTCAGGCAACTTCGATAAAGCCGTATGAGATATGGGAACGGAAAAATTTGCATTTCATAAAATACGTATCCTCGAGAGAAGCGATGCAGAGAAAGTAGAGAGAGAGGGGGCGAGACAGAAGCTCGGAAAGAAGGGAATAAGCGAGAGAAAGTGCGACTTAACAAAAAAAAAAAAAGAAAAGCGCCTCACGCACAGTATATAAGAACCGAAGGGCCGGCGATGCTCGCTTGCTCAACGTCGCGCCGGAAGAATTCAACGACGGCGAAGGAAATCGAAGATAAAAAACGCGAAAGCACGAGAGATAACCTCGTCTAGTTCATATTCGCGCTCTCGAGACTCATTGCACGGAAATATATAGCATTCAAAGTCACAACGACGGATACGTGTATATATATATACACAAAAGTGGGTAGGGCGAAGTACGAAGCGAAAGGAGAAATGCCGGAGGAGAAGGAGGATCGTCGCCGCGGCGAATTTTTAGTGGCGAGACTCCAAATATTTGCTTTGGTCGGCGGAACGCAGCAAGAGGGATGGCTTGCCGAGGAGGAGAGAGAGAGAGCGAGCCTGATTCAGCGCTCGGGACGGATATACCGACCTACTGCGCGCGCGAGAGGCGTAGGAAGCAAAAAAGACGAGAAAGACGCGAGGCGAAGAAGCCAGATGAAGAGAGATACGTACGCGACTTTTGGAGAGAGCCAAGAGAAGAAGAACTCATACACTGCGCGCCTCCTTTGCGCTCTGCTTTCTTATATTTCTCTTTTTTTCTCTCTCTCTCTCTCTCCACGCGCCATCATTCTCCTCCTCTCATTTTTCTTATCACTGTCTCGTGCTTTTCCAGAGCTGCTGGCTGGCGAGCTGCCGCTGTATCTCTCATTCTCGCTTTGTGCGAGTATACGTCTTTCTTCTCACTCTCTCACTCTTGTATCGTACGCTACTGCTGCCGCTGCCGCTCTTTCCGCCCTCCAGGCAAGAGCGCACAGAAAAGAGAGCGCGGAGGACGAGTCGTTGCCAAGAATACGCCGGGAGGCACTGCATCATCCGCATTATTATACGCGAAACGCCAGACCCACGACTACTATCGCCATGCCACTCTCCTTTCTGATGTCCCCAAAGTTATACACTTGAGTATGTGTATAGATATATATATATATATATATATTTACGAAGAGTTGTGTATGCTGCTGCTGCTGCTACCGAGTCCTTTTTCCTAGAGAGAGAGAGAGAGAGAGAGAGAGAAGGAGATTTGACACACGCGCGCACGAGGCTCTCGACTTTTTCGGCCGCAGCTATATACCTTCTTTAATGGTATTTACCAAAGGGAATGTATATGTACATATACAGAGGCGCGTATAGGCAGATAGACGTAGCGAAATGTCTTTCGCCAGGGTAAACATGTCGTCCGAAGGAAGGCGCACTTTTGCGATTTACGACGTCGTTGCGTAATTTTGCACGTATGTGTGTATCGCTTCTGCGTAAATATATATATACATACATGGGTGTATATATTTTTCCAATGTTAACGATCGTATTTTTGTATATGTATATGTATACGTATACATGTGTGCGCAGGCGCATCGAGATTAAATCTCCATTACCGAGCAAGGAGTTTTGATTTATAATGTTGTGTGCCGTGGAATCAAAGACCGGCTGGGTGTGGGAGGGAACCTCGCGCGGGTAAATAATAAACGAAACGGTGAAACAATTATTGCAGCGTTGTTGTGATGCCGTAAGCACTTTTTGCAGACTCCATGAAATTTATGCCGCGTTTTCGCGCTAGTATATATATAAGTTGGATTAAATTTTATAATTGATTCGATTATTTCTTGTTTTCGGCGTACGCCGTGAACTGAAATATTTAATGAACTTGGAAAACACCATTCAAAATTTGAATTTTCCACAAGTGTATATATAAATACCAAAATATGCATTTGTAGCGAACAAAACAATCTAATACACAGAGCAGCTGACATTCTTGCCGTGTGCTATATACTCGCAGACAACAACAAACCGCAGCGAAGAATGCATTATTTAATGCCTTGCAGTTAATCTCCGCAGGCGAAGCTTTGTTGCGTATAATATGCAAAATATAGAAAACAAAACAATGCGGCATTAATGACGCTCTTAATTCTTGCTCTTTTCGCCGGGACGCACGCGCACGAGCGCGTATATATACGCCCGCTTTATTTCGCGCCCATCTTCAGGCCGCAGCTCCATTAATAATAGGCGCGTATATACCACCACGTAGGGCGACTATGCTACTGCAACTACAACTCGCTCTTCTCTCTCTCGCTCTCTCTCTCGTCGCCCAATTATCAAAACATGTATGCAAAGTTATGGAAATGTATTTGCCCGTCTCGCCAGCCGAGAGAATTTTCCCCGAGACCAGGAGAAATACGCGAGCGTTTTTCCCGGAGGTAGAGCAAAGCAAAGCGAAGAGCGAGCTGCTATCGAAATGCATTTTCACGGTACCGTGAGTGTGCACACCTTAATTCATTAGCCCTGTCGGCTGCTACTCCTTCCGGAACTGAGAGAAGCGAAGAGCTGAGGCTGCGTGTAGCGAGATTTATTCTAATTTATTTTTACGGCAAATTTGCGCCTTTTTTGGTGACCGTCTGGGTGAAGCGGGAGCGGCTGAACGCCTTCTTAATTTCTTCCGAAAAAATCTATTATGCGGTTGTGCATTAGCGGAAAAAATTTTAATTTCGAGGTTGCTAAATTAAATCATTGTGTAGTAAAATAAGTATAAACTTTTTCATGAAAAAAGAATTATTCTTTCAATAAAGCAGACATTAAATTAACATAATTTAATATTGTAACGCATAAAGAAAAAAAACCACAAATTTTACTTTTATAGGTGTAAGAAAATTAAAGCACTGCGCAATACAATCTATCCGACTTTCGCACGTACTAGAAAATAAGTCGAAACAGAGGCATCGATACTCCGATACACTGACAACTCGAAGAGAGAGAGAGAGAGAGAGAGCCTTACGAAACCGCAGTAGCTCGCCGAAAAAGGAATTATTTTCAAGAAGCACACACAATTGTCCGCCTCACGCACATACAGAACCAGAATTGGCTCGATTCAAATAACCTTCTCTCTCTCTCACTCTCTTACGTTCTCTCCTACTCCCAATACAAAGTAACTACCTCACAGTCAACAGAAGAGAATCGCTACAGAAGGACGCTGCAAAAGGGATGGCTGAAGTAGAGAACCGCGGGAGCGGCGCGCAAAAAGGAAAAGAAAAAGCCACTTGCTATTTGTTACCGGCAGCGGAATTTATTTCTAATTGTGTCGAGTGCGTGTGTCGCGTACATATATATCTATACGCGTATACGCGTGCGTGCAAAAGGGGTTTGTCCGACACGCCTACGTTTAACGCGCATTCATTTCCCAATGCGGAATATGGATGCGCGCGCGCGCTCCCGACGATATACAGGAGAATTGTATATAACTGAGGAACGGTAAAAGGAGAGCAGGAAAGCTGAGAGAGGTGAAAAAATCGGTGCGGCGATCGTCGTTCGGTTAAAAATGGAAACAATGCGAGAGGACTAACTGTTATAAACTAGGCGCGAGTATATACGTCGTATGCATCGTCGTCGTCGTCGAGAGCTTAGAAATTGGAATGGCGCGGTGTCTCAGTGACTTACAATCGCGACGTATTGTCAAATTCTTCGGTAATGGTTTCAATGCTACCGGTTAATGTATTGTCATGTAGGATGTTTACGTTTATCATTCAATTTGTAGGGATAGAATTTACAATGCACATATATTGGATAGTATGGCTGTTTGCAAGCATACTATTGATAATGACATCCAGTTTTGACACAAGTTTTGTGTTAAATTTTGTAACTCGTTAGTTTTTTTTCTAGAACTTTTCATGTATAAATTTTTTTTATTATTATGATTCATAACACTGATAATTATTATTAAAATGTCATGATTCGAGAATACTGTCAACAATATTTGTTGACTTTCCACGTTATCTCAATGTCATTGTGAGCATAAAATATAGTGTAATTCATATGATCGTAAACTTATTTTTTTCAGTTTTATTACTGAAAAATATTTCCATTTGTAAAAAAAACTCCTTTCTTTGTTAAATCATTTACAAGAATGAAAATACCAACACTTCAATTATTTCGCATTCCTAACATCAACATATATCATCCCCATGCAAAAAACAAAATAACCGACCTTTAAATATCAAAACCAAATTCCTTACTAATTAATTGAAAGCGATACGATAATGACGCGCGCTCAGCCAACTAAAATCGCCACACAGGCTACGACTGTGTCCACAACAAAGAGCGCCTTCTTTCAGCGTAGAGAGCGTCGCATAAATTTCAACCGCGCGCGCGCGCCTCGGAAACCCGTAAGCGCCAGAGCGCTTCATTCCGCCTGCGAAAGTCATAATTCAGGATGCCTCTCGCGTTACACAAGCCTGATCTCCCTCTTTTACCCCTTCCTCAACTGAGGAAAATTGAGATTGGCTCTGTTCTTCGGAAATATGCAGCTAGCCGTTGCTTGTGGAGAGACGGAATCCCGTCCATCGTCAGTGAAGAGAAGGACTGCTAAGAGGTTTTAACGCGCGCGCGCGCGCGGAGGGAACGCGTCAGTCCCGCGGATATTTATCGACGCCTGGCACCTTGACAGGCGATTTAAGAGAACATACACGTATGTACGGAGACCGCGCGTTTGTCGGCGGAGGAGAGAGAGAGAGAGAGAGAGAGAGAGAGAGAGAGAGAGAGAGAGGACTGACGAATGACCAGATATATATAAGAAAATAGGCTTGTGTTGGGGAAAAAGAGGAGATATCGAGGAGATAAAAATCATGAAAACGGTGAACGCTCCGCAGATTAGAATTAGTCCCATTGTCTCTATTCATGCGATTCCCTGGTCTAGGGTTCTGATTATGATTCGAAATTAAAGACTTTTAGAAAGCAGAATAGCTTGAAAGAGAGACGTACACGTGGTATTGTTATACGTAGACGCTATCTGTAGTACTTTTTTAATATCTACAGTAATAGGAATGTACTGAAATAGATAATTTATTAATATATTATGTATTAATATATAATAACGGAAATATACTGTAGTAATTCAAAATTTTCTAATTGAATTATTACAAAATTTGAACGATTTTATCTTGCAGAAGGAATTATTACTTACGTAGTAACATTTTTTTAGGACAGCTGAATATTTAACTTTTTCTATTGCATAGTGGATATAAAAAGAAGGCAGGATTTTGTTACATTAGTTAAATAAAATACATGTAAAAATGAAGTTCCTATTGATTTTTGTTATTGTTGCTGTCTATTGAGGAGTTTTTGTTATGGGTATGGGTTTATTAATATGGATTATGACTTAAATAGATGCCCAATATTAATTTGTAAAAGGTAAAAGTACAACTAACGCGCTAAACAGGATTTCAGATACACTAACTTAGATAAGAGTATTCCACTGATAGTCACATTTTTAGACCTTGCAAAAGCCTTTTACACAGTTAACCATAAGTTATTAATTGAATAACTTGAAAAATGTGGGATAAGGGGCAAAACATTGGAACTGTTAACTAGCTATCTCTCGAACAGAAAAGAAAGAATTAACATAGGATACTATATCAAAGAAGTATCGAAAAAGAAATTGAAACGGGAGTATCCCACAAGGGACTGTACTAGGACCATTAATGTTTATACTTTACGTAAATGATCTGCTATTAAATATGCAAAGAAACACTATTATGTCCTATGCAGATGACACCGTTGTCATTGCTGTTGGCAATACATGGGCATCCGCGCAAGAAAAAATAAACAAATCTTTAGAGCATATAGCAAACGAGTTAGCTATAAACAAACTATACTTGAATGAAAAAAAAACTGTCTACATGACTATAGGTAATTATAGCAACAGCGTACCAAGAAAAATTGAAATAAATATACAAAAGCAAAAAATAAACAGAGTGACAAGCCACAAATACTTAGTATTAATATTTGATTATAACATGAAATAGGATGAGCACATTGAATATCTTCTTCTCTTAAAAAAGTGATGGATGAAATCTGTCATCACAATAAGACTGTTTTGATTGGTTGTTGTAGACTCA
>JAYJLV010000046.1:6582895-6608174 GCA_036873485.1 Torymus texanus
CGCGCAAAAGTGGCGAACCGGTTTATCCCGACCGCGCGTCCGCTCCTCTAAACTCGAAGCCCGTTGCAATATATATAATACAGACACACACATACATATACTACATATATATGCTCACATGGCGCGCACAGGACCGCGCGAACAAAACTCTCCCTACGACCCAGTCCACTCGCGCGCATTTTTACTGCACCTGTGCACTGCCGCGTGCACGCGAGCTTCAACGAGTATATGTGTGTGTATATAAGAGTTGGAGATCTACACCACTGGCACGCAGTCAGTTGGCATGTGTGCGTGTGCAGTAGTCCCTCGGGAATCCCTAAGACCAGAAATACCGTATTATAGCGGAATAATGCGAGAGCGTACAGCAACGTCGAGGGAAAAAGAATTGTAAAATCTTTATTTATCGTGGGTTGCTGCTGCTTTGAGCAAGTAAGTCGTCGCCGAGAGCGTTTGAGGATGTTTACGACGCAAGGTGTTTAGGTTTTTCTGATCCGGTGGCTGCCAGATAATTGGTGATATTTGCGTTAGTCAAAGTATAATTTATATGTCGCGAAACTGAGGATTTAAAAAAATATTTTTTGCAATGATTAATCGTAATATTGTTTTAAAAGTAGTTCTTTATTTTTATTTAAATATACTTGGTATAATACTTTAGTCATTATACAATCAAAACTAACAAAAAATTCTCGTTTGTATAAATCAGTATAAAAGAAACTACATGAATATTACTAAAGCTTGTAATATCCAATGCAAGAATTATAATTAACAACGAAAATTACAACATGATTAAAAAAAACTGCCGACTGCACTTTTTCCAATAGAACATGGAAAAATCGATTGAAATTTCATAATACACGTGAATCCCACATACCGATTTTTCTCACGATCTATACGCTCCACATATATACCTATACAAACCATACCCAACATCGTAAATCTTCCATCATATTTTTCTCTCCAAACGTTATACCTAACCTATACCCAACACACACACACACACACATGTACACTTCTCTCCGCCTTACTTACACTCAGCCTCGCGCTGTCAGCTGCCCACAACTTCTCCCACCACGCACATCCTCTCTCTCTATCTCTCTCTCTCTCTCTCTCTCTCTCTACTAAATACCAATATCACCCACTCATATCCAAGCAACGACGTCCGGTATCGCGCGCTGCCGATGCCTCGAAACGCGAAATATAACGAGCGCCGTACGCGGCCATAACGCACATACACACGCACACAAAAGGAATAGGTCAGCGACGTGCACGCAGAGGCTCCAGCTTACTGACCACTCCCCCCTATATATATGCGCTCGCGCTCATCCGTTCACTTTAGCCTCGTATATGTATATGTATTATACACCTACGAGGGAGCACCGCTGCCGTTTATATATATTATATACATGCTTATAATACTTGCCATTATTGTAAGCGGCCACTTACTTGTGCCCTTTTCTTTTCTTGCCACCTTCGTGCCCCGCGCGCGCTTTTTGTCGCTTTTTTTTCCTTTTTGATTGGCATGACAATGCGCGCGCCCGTTGCACAAGAGAAGGAACGCTATATGACTGCGCGCATACTCGAGAAAGAGGAGAAGGAGAAGGTAGATATTTTTAATAACCGCCATTGTGCGCGAGTTATTAAAGGCTTTTCATTAAAATTTTAAGTTTGTTGTTCCACGTGTTTTGTGAATTCTTAATTCGTATTTTATGAAAATATTAAAAATTTAAGTAAAAATTATAACAAACGTATAATAAATATATCAATATAATAAATCAAACGACAGAATCATCAAACCTTTTAAAAGAATACAATTTTAAAAACATTTCCCAGTAAAGTTTCCTCAACGATTTTTCTCCTCCAGTATAGCCTACTTACAAGCACATACATAGCACGTATATACAGACACTACTCGAGTACATCTTTCCTTTGCAATCTGCCGTGTATCGCTGTCATAAGAATATTCCCGAGCGCTCAGCTCTCTTGGTCCGCGCGAGATAAACCTGTCACAGCATCACACGCTCGCAACACATCGCAGCAGCCTGCAGTCTTCGCGCGCGCGTTCAATTTAACAGCAGCCGATTGCATATACACATCTCAGCTGGCTCTATATCGACATCCGCGATGCAAAGACTACTACTTACTACATACTACTCTCTCGACTGTATATATATATATATAAATATACATATACACACACATTGGCATCAAGTATAAGTAACAGTACACGGCGCTTGAACGCGCGCGACAGCAGGTTAAGTTTTGAAATTACCCGACCTTGGGCGCTCGTTTTTTACCTTTAAAGTGTTACATGGACAGCATCGCTTAGTATGATAATCTTGAACGTCGATCTTATGCTTGTACGTACGTACGTATATACGTACGCCTGCAGCAGCAGCAGCAGTAACAGCAGCAGTAACAGCAGCTCCTCTCGAGCGCAGCGAACCGTCTTCTCCCAAGGCTCCTCTCTCGACGCTTGACTCTCGCGAGTTCGCGCCGTGAAAGATCGACGATTATATGTAAGGAGGAGGGGGAATATAAGTATCTATGTGTATGTGTATGTATAAGTGTAATGCGAATGGGTACTGTTCCCGATGCACTTTCTCCGAGAGCGTAACGCGCAGAGCGCGCGAAAAATCACGATTGTTCGATCGACGGGAGATACAACGATGCATAGGGAGAAGGTGATGGTGTGGCGATCCGTCGGTGTATATAAGAGGTGCTTGACGGACTATGGAAATAGGGCTACTACTGCTGTTGTTGTTGTCGTGGTTGTTACGGTGTGATGTTAAAGCTATTGTGAGCGCGTTATATAGTTGTAGATGAGATTAGAGATTTCGAGGATCAATTGTTTATATATATGAAGGTGTTAGCGGTTAGAGATGTAAGGTTTACTTAGGTGGTAATACTATGGTCTGATATGTTTGTTCGTGTATGTGTGTAATGGTAGTTTTTGTTTATAAGGTGTGACAATTAAGAGATTATAAATAAATAATAATTAATGGAATCGGAGACATTTTTATGGCAAGTACAACTTGATCTTAGCCGTCACGTCAGCACATCACGCGCGAAACAAGCCGCATTTATAAAAAGATTTATGACTCTTCAGTATCACTAGTGAAAATCTATTAAACTTTACTCTATTCCGCTATGAAAGTTCATTGATTTTAAAGGCAAATTAAGGTATTTATTGGCCTCACACACGTTTACTCCGATTCTCACACCACCAAGTTTCGTATACTATACTCGTAGTCTTTTCACACTTTTCTTTAGACAATTTCGAAATTTCACAAGAAAACTACACTCTGCTTGCTTTAATAAATTAAATCTTAAATCAACCCCGCGGTAGCATTTAAAAAAATTCCATTAATTACCGATGCTACCTCGCGATAAACAACAATGTAAGCAATCTTGTAAACCTAACGAAAAATTAAATTTACAAAACCAGACCGCCTCTAAAAAGAAAAGGAGAAGAAGCAAGAAGAATTAACGAAGCACTTGAGCAAACAAACAATATGTAAAAAAACAGCGTAAATAACCGAGGCGTGTTTACCGGCGTATAAATCCCTTAATGCACCCCCAGCTTCGCGTATAACAGCAGGGCCCAGCTACCAACACCGCTACCGCCGCCGCGTGCGCGCAGATGTATTTGCATATTTGCACTGGCGCGCTGCTTTGCCGTGCGACGCCATTAACGCACAATGGAAGGATATCGCTCGAGAATTACGTAAAGCTTATTTACAAAATCCAAAAGCTTTTTGCTAGCGCGCGCAAAGCGTTCCTGAAGATTTTCATACCTTCGTTTTGTCCGCGATGTTGTTTCGTTATGCGCTGAGCTTCTTTTGCATCCCTGTATAGGTATGTATATATAAGAGTAGCAGGCGATGCAATAATTTACCCATACTTTTATCAATTATTTTCTCATTTTAATTTTAAATGGGCTTTATAAGAGAGAAGTATTTTAGAAAAATTGCTTCGAGTAGAATTTCCATATTTTATCGAGCACGTCGAGTGAAGCATGTATTCTGATACATTTTACAGTGTTCAGTGGATGGGATATTCACTTGAGAGAAAGAAAAGTCACTTTAGCAGTATTATGTACTGCGATGACAATTTTCATTTGTGGTTTATTCGTACTTGTGAGTAGTAAATAAGTATGTTTTTCTTTTTTATTTTACTAAGCCATTTGTAAAATTAATTCAGTGATAAAAGAATAGTTCAACATGCATTACATTTCCGGTTTAGTTTCAATTGATTCTCTAGAAATAATCATGTAACTGATTTTTTATACGTTAAGTTCAAATCAATTTAATAAGTGCATATTAGCGTATAAGTATATAATAAGGAGTATAATAATAAATATTAATATAAACTTTTCTATAAGAAACATAAACGAAATTCTCAAAAAAGACTAGAATATGTATTAAAAAAAAAAAAAAAAATGTAAACACTACCGGTTTTCATAATAATTACAAGACAAAAGCTTCGGGGACCACGAAATGGCTCTAACAACGCCGATGTAAAAGTTCCGATAACGACTCTCCGTAGCCTCTCTCACTCGCTCCGCGAGATAATAGTATGAAAAAAGGGCGAACGAGACACGATGTAAACAGGTAATTCCACGGCTAACAAGGATTAAGAGATCTCGGTATAATTTCCCACAAAACACTTGTCGCGCGACAGCACCGCGTCCCAATCACGTTCCACTCTCCCCCTCCAATACTCTCCCGTTACGCAATCGTTCGACTCTTGGAATGGCGCATCAAAGTTCATCGATTCCGAAATGCACACCTACCCTCTTAAAGCGGACGTTCAGCCTCTCTCTCTCGTTCTCTCTATCTCTTTCTCCCCTTGAACGTCGAAAACCGAACGGTGTAGATCGAGCGAAGAACAACGCGCAAAGAGGGAACGAAGAAGCCGGTCAGCGTCCCCCGAGAAAGAGAGAGAGAACGAAGCGATCGAGAGAACCAGTTTCATCGCTTAAACGCTTAATTAAGCTGCTCTCCAAGCGCGTATAACTGCTGCTCGCGTACAAATACACACACATACACACACATATATATACACATACGCTCTCCTACCTCTCGAGGGAGGCGATCGAAGATACATGTATATACATATACCTATACTGCGGGTAAATCCGTAACGAAAGCGCGAGCGAAGTCCTCGCGCGAAACAGAGACATCGATATATACACTGTCGTGTATATTCTTCACTCGCGAACATATACACATATATATATACTAACACACAGAGAGTCAATCGCGAGCATTTCCAGTTCGTTATCGTTAACGGCTTTATCGCTTGGTCCTCCACCCCCTTACTCGCGCCTCGTTAATCATGGACCCAGCGGTCAAAGTATCTCTCGTGTGTATATATATACTCACACATTTCGCGGATAGAGTGTAATGAGTGGACTGTCGCGAGGTGATGCTTGTACGCGCGCAGGTGAAAGAGTGAGTGTGTATATATAGTATATAGGTGTATACGGGTACGTCAAGGTGTCTTATACTGACGGTGCTACTATATACGACGTGTGGCGGCGTTAGAAACGGATTATGCAGTCGTCGACGTGAGTGCTGCAGCAACGGTGATGAGAAAATTGTTCCTTTCTTTTGTGAAAGTGCGGGATAGGTGTGCACTTGTACACGTGTGCCCGGAGGTATTTGGGATTTTTTAATGGCGATGTATATGGTAGAAGTGTATAGGATATATATAAGGTTGCGAAAAATGCATTAAAAATTATAAAAGTGGTATAGTTGCGTGGATAAACGTACGCATTGAGGTAAATTATTTATAGAATAATAATAGAGATACAATCTTTTTGTAAGATTAAAGAAACATGACAAATATATACGTGCCGGTTTATTTATAGGATCGAGAAAATAAGTTTTTTTTGTGTGCCTCGGTTTCGAGCAGAGGTGCGGTGTTTATTGCTTCTTGTTCGAGCTTATTTGTTCTCAAGTGACATTGGAATGATGAAACTTGAATAACGCGAGAGAGTGATTATGTGAAGGGAGGAAAAAAAAAATGAAATTTATGGCTTGTTTCTTGTTACTTTAATAATCCAGGTTATCAGAATTAGTTAATGGCACGAAGGCACGAAATGTTTCAGCGCCACAGGTTAAATTTTAGTTTGCTCATAAATCATACACGCTGTTTGTTATGTATCAGTCTTCATTCATTCAAAAACTTCCCTCGATGGTAACACGATGATAATGTATATATAACGAAAATTAATAAATCACCATGCCACGACGAATAAAGTTCTCTTGAATTAGTTATTCGAATATATATACGACAACGTATAATCAACGTTATTGCCGTCGCAAAACGTTAATATAATAAATGCTCTTTTAAATTATTTCCTAAATTGAGAAATAATTAAATTATCGCATTTCCCTATCGACGAACAGAACACTTCTATTATCGAACGGTTAGATACTTTGTATATATTTTGTCTCCACCGTCGATCCTACTATATACTACAAAGGAAGAAGAATGACGTTGCGAGTCCAAGAGAGAAAGCCCGTGTGCTCTCGCACACATCCGTGCACATAATCACCCGTACATGTACATACTCTGTGCGCGCTCTCTCTCGCTCTCTCGCGAAAGAACTCGAACGTGCGGCACTGTGACGCGATGGCAGAAAGAAAGAGCGAAAGAGAGGGAACGAGAGAGAGAGAGAGAAAGAGGCAGGTGTTTCAGGGCCTTCCATGTTAATCAGGAGAGCCGGACTACGAGCTATCCCGCCGCGGCTCTGTCGCATTTGTATATGTATATGGCGGCTCTCCTCTATACCTATATACTATATATATACACATGCGCCCCATACACACGTATGCAAATGCATTTGTACTTGGTTTGGCGGCAGCGGCGGGTGTAGAAACGGTTTCAAAGCGAGCGTTTCGCGTGCGAGCCGACAACACGTATATATACGCCACGTTATATAGGTACATTGCGTTTATGTTCCTTTTAGCCGTGGGGTATACTTTTCAGCGCTGCGTGATTCGCGCGTAATCCTCACCACGTTGTTGCTTTTGCATATATGAGGGAAAAAGTCACGGCCACAAGGCATTTGTTCGAATTCTTTCGCACGATCATATACGCGTGTGGCTATCTTGGTTTGGTTATCTGTGGACAGTGCATGTATGTACAATTATTCGGATAACCAGAAGAATGTATTCGTACATATTTTGAGGTACCTGGGTCGTATGTACCTGAATTTTTGTACGATTAATTGAGATTTGTCGGTATATGAGTATGTAAGGAAAGGAACCGGTTCGAAGTATTTTCCGTTATCACGATGATAAACTAGGAATGGGACTCATTTTGTATGAGTTATTTGGGTTCTATGCTCGGCTTGATTATTTATTACGACGAGTTATTGATAAGATGCGGTCAAAAGTGAAACAATTGTGTTTGAAAGTGGAAATGAGTTATGACTTATTTATGCTGATTGTAAATTAATTATGCTACGCGTACTTGTCACATTATGGTTTTTAACTCGCTCAAGTTGATTAGATATCACATAGGACTATTTTCCCAATTAAAAGCCATTTTTAAATTTATAACGTTATTTCGAGATATGTATAATTCTACATGCATAATTTTCATATGAGCTTAACGATGTAAAGTGAAAACTATGTTAGATACCAAGTACAAACACCAGTACGAAAATAGCCTCAAATCATCAGCCTACACGCACAAGCACATTACATGCTTATAGCAGTTGATGTAATAGCATCTATCCTAGTTATTCTCCAACATCCAAACACACACACATACACACAACACAAATAACTGTTCCCTTTTTACACGTATACAAAAAAAATTGACACACACGGGTATACACTAACGTTCGTACACCTACGATCAAGACAAGACAGCGTAGCTGGATAAGAGAAAACTCAATCGACCAGCGCAAGACAGTCAACTGGCAATGTCCGAACCACGAAAACGCCTGTACTGATCGCCTTGTCGATCGCGCAAATGTGTATATGTATATACCAACATACACACACACATATACAGTCGTTGCACCTTTTATAAATGCAATATCGCGCTTCACGAACTGTTGTACACGCGAAGGGAGAAAGAGGCGGAACGTCTTTTCGCCCTCGTGCGATATGCTTTTGCACTACACGGATTATGCGCGCGTATACGAGTATAAATCCATCCGGAAAGGAGCCTGATAAATATCACCGACTACACTCCCCGCACTTTTTGATTTCATTGTTTGCGTTGCTCCTTTTTTCCATACGCTATGTGTGCTTTGAGGCTCGGTGCTTATATACGATAGGAATCTCGAATAAGTTTTATGAGCGAATTTAAGTTGTGTATTCCACGACGTTGCTAGAAAAAAAAATCAATTTACTGTTTCCGCGAAAAATCATAGAAGAAGCTCTGTGATTTCCATTTCGAGCTATTATATGGCTTTTATATACGCGCCTCAAGAAATCCGGGCCGTGCGAAGTCGACCCAGTTATCGAGGTGGTTTATATAGTAGGCTCGAGACGACGTCGACGTACTACGAGACGGCAATTGACCCTCGTTAAAAGCTTTATGACGAATGGACTTATATTCACAGACGAGATGAGCGCCCTCTTCTCAATCGGCAAGTGCGAGAGTGAGCGAGTATATGTATATAGAGGCTTTTTTGTTCAAAAGCCAAGCTAGCGACGAATTGACGTGTATATCTCGATCGCGTCACGGACTCGCACTACGCTAGTGTGACTGCCGAAAATATACGTCGGGGTACATGCGTGGATGTAATAAATTTTCCGCGAGCAACGCGCCGGTATAGTGTAGACTGTGCCAATCTTCTCAATGTGGTTATTGAGAAAATCAGAGAAGTCAAGGAGGCGGTGGATAACATGTGATTTATCTATTTAAAAAAATTTTTTTTTCACTTTTTTTTTTTTTTTTATAATTAAAAAATATCAGGGTGACGAATAATGCAAAAAAAAACACACATACACACAATGTTTTTATAACTAATCGTTGGAATAACATCTGTCTCCTTTTACACCGTAAATAACTCCCACCATATTTACGCTAGGAATTTTTCTTATCGCGATTCCCCACTCTCCTATAGCGATGCATTCGTTTTGATTAATCTTCTCACCCGAAGGTGAGTCGGTATTGCGCTTATATACCCAGAGTGTATATAATACTCACACAAGCCGTTATAGCAAGCCGAAGAATGGTTACTCTCGCGGATTATTTTGTTCCTCCGAAGTGCCATTACTCACCTGAAACATAATAAGATAATAAAGGCAATTAGTTTATCGCTCGCTAAGCTGATGGATTCGTACAAATAAATCATTATTAAGTGAATATATGCCTATATAATAGATTAAACGAGTATATAAACTCGTGTCGCTTATAATATGCACTTCAAAATCGACCGAATGCCTACAGAATATATATATAGGAAACACAAACGAAAGCATCACATAAATCTCGCACCTTACCGTATATAACATATAAAACAATATATCCTGCGTTTATTAATATGCGATCTCTTCGTATCGAATTCTTAGCGCTTTAACGCATCGAAGCGATACGAGAAAGACTAAAGCGCCGTCGACTTATCGTTCGCTTAGAGCCGAAAATTTATTTGTTTGTACGGTCTAGGTCAAATAGCATGCATGTGTATATATATATAAGAGAGACTCTTCTCCATTAGCATCCGCGAGAGCTCGTCGCGCTCGAATGAGGATTATCGCGGCGCATCTTTGGGCTCGGCTGCGTTCGTTCTGCGACACCTCGACGATTTTTATATACCTCAGCGTCGTAATCTCTCTGTGCCATCGGGAGAAGAAATTCCGAGTTTGAGGTGGATAAAAAGACCAGGAAGAGAGAGAAAACGAGATGGATTCGAATTAAAGCCATACATTTTTTAATTAGATATCGCGACATTTTTTATAGGTTCGAAAGAGAAAGTCTAAGCGACGAGGAGGAAGTGATTAGAGTTGTAGTAGCAGCAGTAGTAGCAGCTTCCTTTCGAATAACGCTCATGGAGTATGTACCTCGCGTGGGCTTAATTAATTAAGATTTGTCATTAAGAACCGGTTAATAATCTCTATTATCACTGCGATAAACACGCGGAATAACATGTATTTTATAGAATTTATATTTCAATTAAGCTTGAAGAAATTTATTTATGCTTATTACATGGATTATTTTTATTGAAAATTACGAATCAAATTAGATAAGAAATAATTTGATTACCGTTTATTTATGAGTGTTACGGATTTAAAATAATATTATCTAAACGATGCTGTTTTGGTAATATTACAACACAATTATTGACCATTTACCTAATATACTGAACCGAAAAAATTCTCTCAAATTAGTTTTTATTTCAGCATTCCGTCGTGTAGCTCAGTTGGAATGTAAAAATTGTTCAACTATATATACAATCGCATTTTATGCATTATTCTTTAAAGATCCATCAGATAAAATGTCTACAAGAAAAAGCAATTAAAGCAATTAAAAACTAATATGACTAACATTACCAGCTTTTAAATAACGCGATAACATTATACACACACACAACATAAGTTTTAATTTGTTTAAAATAAACTCGAAAAAAAAACATGGTTACGTAAATTAATTACGCGCGTGTAGATGCGCGAAAATGATAAGCGAGCTTGGGAGGCTCAGACTTCACAGAGTCCAAAACCTCGCGACACACACACACGCGTATAGTAAGCACCGAATGACATCATCGGCCGCCTATGCTCACCTCGCACCCATCCGGCAGGCCGTACACGTACCTTTAGCCCAAAACGAGCATTAAGATCAAAATATTGTTCGTCGCCGTCGTTGTCGTCGTTGTGCACGCGCCGAGTTGAACTTATAAATCAAGTGAGCCTCTCTTGCCTGCTAGCGCGCGCTCATTGTTAACCTTCGGGTGCCTCTACATTCGCGCATATAGCCTCGACGACGAAGCAACGCGACGAGTAAAAATTTGCGTAAGGAATTTTAAGTTTCGGACACACATAAATAATATCAAGTGAAATTCGCGCGCTCGCGCTAACGAAAAATCTATACGCGCGACGAGCGAGCGACCGAGCGACGATTTCGAAAGGACTTTTCGTTTAATTCCGGCGACATGAGAAGAGGGAAGGAGAGAAGAGAGAGAGAGAGATTCTTTTGCTGTCGCTCGAAGAATTGCGGATGAATTTATGTGGCCGCGTGTGGCAAGTTTTCTGTACGTGCGCAAACAAAAATGCTTTTGATAAGCCGTTTTGAAATCTCGCGCTTTAATTAATGTGCTGTGAAATTGCTTGAAATAAACGAATATTTATTCATTTCGGCGTGCAACAAATCTTTACACGCGTGCCCACGTATATATGTATATCTATATATATGCGTATATGAAAATATTCTTGTTTCTGTGTTTCACGCGTATCAAAGAAACCGTGATTCGATGTAATATTAAACTTTGTAAAAGAATAACAAAAATAATCCTCGAAAACGTAACTTTCTATTTTCAACCTGTATAATTCACGTCGTTATTTAATTTTTAACAAATTACTCGTATAAGATTAATTCCTCTTGAATATATCGAAACGACCAATGTTCATAAAAAAAACTAAATTACTTTATCGCAAAAACCATACCCCAGCTAATTTCCTCAATTCGGTCATCTCCTCTCGTATCACCGTGACTGTCCACCATAAATCCACTCTCATCGCGGCACAAAAAGAAAGAGAGTCAGCCTCACAACGGAGACAATCGAGAGCCTAACCGAACGCCAGCTCAAAAACCGCGACTGTTTGCGGAAATTCCCGAGACATCAAAGGAAAACGAGAGCAGGCGTGCGTGCGTGCATGCGTGGCGCATACAGTGACTCTTCCTAAAAACTCCATCTCATGCGCGCACTGGAATCCTACACGCATCCAACCCCTGAGGAACCTATAGTATAGTACGCTGACCTTGCGCCTTACATCTATACACACACACAGTCCGTCCTTCGCCCACTACGTTCCGTTATGCGTTTTAACGCACTTTGCCGCGTGTTTTTGCGCGATACACACACTCGGCCTCCTACTTTTTTCCCTCTCTTTCTCTCTCTCTCTCTCTCTCCACTGTCGCTCGTAATTTACGAGGGTCCGAGCTGTAACGCGACGACAGGTATATCGGTGAGGATGCGACGCGGCGCACGAAGAAAAAAAAAGAGCCGTGCGCGTGTGCAGGTGCGCGTGCCTGGTGATGCAATTGCGAAGAACGTCCTTGCTCTGGAAAATCAGAGGTAGCACCCCGGCGGCGTTGTTGTGTCGTTCCGCGGCGTGGCCTTGCTACGCTTTCGCAGCGGGGGTGCGTCGGTTGCGTAATGTTTTAGGAAATGGGCTTTATGAGCTGATGGCCCGTGACCCCACAGACATAGAAGGACAATGAGACGAAAGTGAGGCTGGGAGGTCTCAGGGTTTTAGGAGGGTTTTTTTTTGTCTGAGGGGCCGAAGAAAAGTGATCTAGATTTTTAGGGAGAATATCTGTAGCGATTTTGCACGTATGCGGGAGGTTGAGAGTATAGTCGTGTGGGAAGTCGAGCGGTTTGGAGATTTTAAGGAAAGATCGGAGGATTACAACCTTGACCATTTTAACGTCAAAACAACAGGCTTAAAGTGATGTTTTATGGGTGGAAAAAGTTAATTTTTCAATTAAAATTCTTTTGTGCGATCAGAAAATTATGAACTTATTGTGTATGTTGCATTTTAGAAAATAGAAATTTTCACCAATTACGAAAATTTCACAGAGGAAATGATTTTGTAATTTATTGCGTCTCGTAAAGTCGTTACTGTAACGAAATTCAATAAAAAAACTGTTGTACGGCAGACGCACATTTATAATGTGAAAATTAAATCGTACAAATACGGATATAAACTCCAAGGTGTTAAATTTTTATTTTAATGCAAATTACTACAAATTAATCAACGCGCCAAAAACAATAAATCAATAAACCAAACTACATTTCTAAAAACAATATCTTTCCATCTACAACAACCCTGTAACCACATAACACATCATAACCTATACCATAATTCAAAATCACGGCATATGGAATAATGCATTCGTTATATTCACCGCACGAAGCGTTCTAATGACCGCTAAACAGTTAATTGAAAAAAAACTCATTTATTTCGCATCTAAACATATACACGCGTGTATAGCCGAGCAATTATAAAAAGTACCGGGCACTTAAACGAAGAGCTCAAGTGTATACAGTGCGTGTGTATATACACACAGAGCGCGTGTAGCGTTCCGTCGGCAGCCGTGTACAAGCAAGCATATAGCGCGTAAGCCGTTACTTACAGTCGCGTCCCACGATGCGCGCGCTTCTCACTCTGAATGCTATTTCTACGAAATTCAGGGAAAAAAAAATTAGCACTCGTATATATATACATGTGTGTTTCCCTAGATGAGGCACTTTCTAGATTCGGATTGTACGTTGTAAGGATTTGCATGTAACGAGCGCGCGATATATATCGTTAACAAGGAGGTCGCCCGAATTAAGACTTTAGCTCAAATTACCCACCTCATTATGTGCGAGCGAGCGCATACGGTTTTTGTTTACTTTTTCCGGGAATATAACACACAGGCGCGGTGTTAAAGTAGCGAGCAAATTTATCGGGTTAATAACATTTTATTGACGCGGCTATAAAAATATTCATTATACGCGAGCAGTGCTTACAGTGTATGTGTGGGTGTATGCAGGGTGTTAAACAATATCCCTTATTAATGATCCCGTATATAAATATCATTTGTACAACATTTATATTCCCCTGTTTAATTAACACTTAATGCTGCGTAGCTTCATTTTTAAATAAATAACGTTTAACATTATCACTCCGTAATTGAATTAATTCATCAAAATATTCGCATAAATTTTCCATACTCGTAACAACGAAGCAGCAGTAGCAGCAACAACGGCACGAGCGCATGCGTATTCTAATCCGCCATAAATTAATCAAATTAAATTAAACATCCTACATCATAAATAACCCGGACCGTATATAAACACACTCCATATATATATAATGCAAAAGAATCCAAACAAATTGCTCGACAATAAGTCAGAGTACATACATAAACACTACTGTACTCTACAATACGTCGACACACACACAAATCCCAAACTATATACCACCCTTGCCACGCACTCTCGTCATAAAAAAGCCGGCAAATCGCCTGTTTTGACAGCAACCCGAGCGATGAACAAGCGATATTATATACCTTATACATACGCGTATATCTATGTATATGTTCTGCTAACCCACCAAGCGTAAAGTGTCAGAAAAATTATTTCACGGCCATTAGAGGTAAGAACGTACATATACACACGCTGCTACTACGCGTATATATGGTAGTATATAGAGGGTGTCGTCGTTGCCGCCGGCAGCAGCCATAACCGTTCTTCCACGCGCCTCATCCCTCTTCTCTTGCCATACCAGCGGGGTGCGAGAGAGAGAGAGAGTCGAGTCATAAAGTTCCTCTAAAGCGGACTGGAATTGCTCTATTATCGCACTTAACCAATTGTCGGATCGTGTCGGCGTAGGGGAAGAAGAGAAGGGGGAGGCGAAAGATCGTCTCTTCCTTTTATACACGCTCGTAGTACCCGCACAGAGGGTATGTATATGTATACAAGAGAGTCGCGTGCGATGCAAACAGTATGTATGTATGTATGTGTGTGTATGTATGTATACGCGAGGAATAAATTTCGGACTACGCGCGATCGGCGCGCTGCGACTTACAATTAGCTTGCCGATAGATTCGATATAATCGGTCAGCGCCGCGCGTTCGCGAACGTGTGTGTATGTGTGTGTCTGCGTATACGTATATATATATATGTGTATGTATATATAAGTGTAAGCGCATGCGCGCGATACATCACGTCGGGCCGCTCGTGAAACCGATAAAATCGCTTTCTTTACGAATCAATTACAATGAAGAATGGGCCGCGCGCGCGAGCTTGTAACTCTCGTGTCATAGCTGAGGATTGCCCGTGCTGAGCGCAATCGTCTGTATAGTGCACTTATATATATAAATACATCGTTCACGCTGATCGATGTTTACCTTTTTTCGGTCTCTCTGTCTTTCTCTCTCTCTCTCTCTCTCTCTCTCTCTCTCTCTTTTATACATGCGCTCGCGCGACGATGATCATATATACGTGTGTGTGTGTGTATATATATATATGTACGCAAGTGCACCGGGTATGGATCCCTTTCGATTGCGATGATTTACGTTTGTTTTACTCAAGCGCGAGAGTCTGTACTTGTTACCGGACGCTTTTTTTACAGTTGCACGCGGGCTCGGTGTTTGTACGACGTGTTTTTCAACTCTTTCGAATCGTGTATTAAAATACCGTTACTTTTGCAGGAAATTATGATGTGCCGTCTTTAAAGATTGGTATAGCTTCAACGTTGCATTCAGTTGAGATTTACTTTTAACTGCGTGGATCAGCCATCATAATTATCGATTAAAACTGCGTGTGTTGTATACAATTGTACTACATGTAGGTTTTAGGTGTATATATAGTGATGATGACGTGTTTGTGATGATTTTATCATATGCTATATTTTCAGGAGGATTCATGCGTTTTTGACTACGTGATGATAGGATAGATAGGTCCATATTTTGTAGTTAATAGTGAGTGCTATCCATCTAAGCGAGTACATAAATATGTGTCTCGTTTTCTTAACTGAAGTGTTGACACGAACAATGTGTTCATTTTGAAAATTTCTAGTTTATTGTCTACCTTCCATCCAAAGTATTCCGAAAATTCATTAAACAAAATCAGATCACAGACTATTACTCTTTTTTATAATCACATAATTATGTGTATACAAATTAACGTGCAAAAAAATAATTTACACCGAAACATAAATCAACAATCTACATCAATTTTAACAAGCGTGAAATAACGTTCGGCGAAAGACTGACGCGCAAAGATGCTCTATCACTTGAAAAATGCCAATCAACTGGAAAATCTCTGAATGAGAGAGAGGGAGAGAGGAGGAATGAAATGGAGAAAGAGAGAAAGAGGAGAGCTTTCATAAATTGTTGGAAGAATACCCGACGCTCGCTGTCACTCGTACTGGTTTCAGCGCGGTGAGCTTGCAAATCAAGCGTGATTAACGATACGGCGCAGCTCGTTAGTCGAAACGCGGCCGACTTTGCGCGCACGCGCTCGCTCGCTCGTTTGCACGGCGTTAAATAATTTTTAATTGAAGTTGTAAGCTATCCTTTTTCCCCTTATTGTAAGCGCGAGTTTTTGTCAAAATTTGTTCAGGTTAAAACAATGTAGGAAATTTTTTGAATTTCAAAAGGTTCGATATTACATACTTTGGATAGTTTTTCTGGATAATTTTTATTGATTCATTTAATCGATTTTAAAGGTCGTAAAGTTATCAGGTACTTTTCTACATATCTTTATGAGTTATTTTATAGATATTCGCCATAATAAATAACCACGTTTATTTCTGTAAATCAACAACGATTTCTATAAAACTTAGCACCCCCTACATATTACAATTCCCTATAATTTCATTCCCAAATTCTCTAATTCACTCCCTCAATTCCACAAGCAGCCACCAAACGCACCTCAAACCTCTATCATGCGACCCACATTCCACGCATCCTCCCATTCATTTTGATTTCCCTCCCTGCTTCTTTCACCCTAACTCTCGATACTCCTCCTATAGCATAGCGTAGCATACCCCCTTAGCCTGCAGCACCGCGTACGCCATACATTATCACACAGCGGCGAGGGTTTGTTAAGTTTTCGGGCGCGTCACTTATCTTGCTACCCCCTGAGGGCGCCGGCTGGTTGGTTCTCTCTCCTTAGGTGTCGCGAATACGAGGACATCGGGTGACGTCGCACGGGCAACTTCTCGAAAGTGTCGCGCCCGAGCTAAACTGATATGAGAAACTGCCGTGGCGTGCTGGCCGCAGGGGACGAAGAGATGAAGCTATGGCGAGAGGATGGTAAGGTGGTTTCGTGAGTGTTCCTTCGAAGTATTTGAGGTTTGAAAATGTAGAGTGGTTGGGAATTTGGATTTGATGGTAGTGGTGTTTTGGGAGAGGTGATGGTTTGCTGATGATTCATGGTTGAAAGTAGTGAAGATGAGCAATCGGTTTGTATCGAGCCTTCTCTCTAGTCTTTATAGTTTGAGCTACACGAGCTTAACATATATACTTCGGAAAAATATTATTCTTGATCTTTTTCAGAAGTCAAGCAAAATTTTGTATATAATATATCGGTTTTATTTATAAGATACAATAATAGTTCTTCTCAGAGTAACGTGTAATATCAAAGAGATAAATTTACGAATCTTCAAATCAAATAAATATGTTTTGAAAACAATATTCTATATAAATTAAATTATAACTAAAAAAATTACATTAAAATCTAAAAAATATTAAAAAAATATTTCGTTACACTTTCGTGGATATGAAGTTTAGTTTTTAGGAAACTCAAAAAGTATCATACACAAGAGAAACACCCCGATCGAGCCGACCACTACCCATACGAGAGAGAATTGGGAGAAGGGGGCAAAGGTACGCTTATCATCGTTCGCAGCCTCGCGGGCCGCGCTCCGCTATCCTTATTTATGGGCCCGCGTCAGGACTCCACCATCGTTCCTCTATTTCATCGGCTCTCTTCGGCACATCGACACCACCGCTCGCTTCATTTTCAGAATACTCGCATCGACCTATACGTCCGCCTTCTCCATACCGGAAAAAAGTTGCACGAGTATACATGTATATTCGTATATATACTGTAGCGACGAAGGACGAAATTATACTACGGCGAAGACGAGTAAGAGACGACGTAAAAGACGATGATTCTCCTGTGGCGCGCGGGAACTTCCGGGTGCGGTAGCATAGCTCCGTCGGGAGCCGTAAAGATTATATCGAGGATGCGCGTATGGGGCTTCTTTTTTTTTTCAACGGATGGGAACGCGTTTTTGGGAAAAATGGAGCCGATCGTATACATACGGGGAAAGATCTTTGAATGGAGGATAAACGTGCATGTGTACGAGACCTGACTTTTGAGTGGTTTTTTGGTCCTTTTGCGGCTTTGTTAGCACGGTAATTTGAAGGGTCTTTTAGTGGCCGGGAATGGAGGTGAAAATTATTGAGAGCGAGAACCATATTACCGCATCCGATGGTTAGGAAGATTGTACGGTTGGGTTGACCGTGAACTATGATGTGTGGTAATTGTTCGAGGTTTTTGAGGATGGTTAACATGTAATTATTGCAATAATTGCTATGATTATTTTTTTGAAAAAATTTTTGATTCAGTAATAAGATTAATTTATGGATGAATGTATAGGAACACGTTGTGTATATATAGGGAAAATAACTTTTTTCGATATTATATAAATAAATTAATTATTATAAACAATGTATGATTTTTTTTAACTTGGAAAATCTATATTTTTAGAAGTGATGATGCACATAGGGAAATGGAAAATTACATTAGTAATTTTACTGTAATCAAGAAGGTATTATAATTGTCAGATATCGTTTTGAAATAATAAATGTATTTACAATGATTTTATAATTATTTAAAACAAAAACATGATTATAAAATGCAAAATTCGTACATAATAAAATTAAAATAATAATTACAAGAGGAAATATGCTATTTTCCTTCATATTCTTCATGCATATACTGTACAACAATTAAAACTTAAAATAAGAACATATCCTTAACTAATTTTCAATAAACAATACATAAATAATGTAGTGTGAACGTGTAATTTTGATACTCAATCATTCTCTAATTTTTTATATTGAAAAATCAATAATATTTAGCTCGTGTACAGTGATCATAAATTTTACTCGACAAAAGCCCTTAAACATCCATTTAAATCCGGCCATAACATTGTAAATAATTACTCTAAAATTATCAAACAAATCTTAGAACGTTCCTGAACGATCAGACAACAATTTCGCGTATTCGCCCAGTACCATTAGCAACACTGGACCCTGTCACAGAGCAAACAACCGCACGCCATCGAACAGCTGAAACTCTACCATCCGTCGGACAGCGCACGTGTTGCCACCGCCACTACTGTGCATATACGCGCGCGGCCATTCCTGCCGTGGCGGGAACCAAGGCCTATACATACTCGCCCGCAACCGACATCTTCTAACCTCAAAATAACCCTTCCCAACCGCTCGAATCCCAGTAATTATTACATTTTTACACACGGCAACGTCATCCCAATGCAATTCTTTAGTATAACAACGGTAATTACAACACTGTGCAAGCTACCAACGCGCACATCATCGTCATCATCTCTCGCACACTGAGCACATATCGACTCACCGTGTGTGGCGGGGTCTGCGATGTCTGTGCGAATCAGCGCGAATTCCTTGCTATAATCTTCAGTGACGTCGTCGGCTGGCCAGCTGCTGCCGAACCTGCTGACTCCGTGACCGCTGCATCCTTACAGTGTCTGTACTCGTATCTATATATATATATATATCTATTTATACGTATATATACACACGTTTATTCGTCCGATCGAATTTCTTATCGGAACGGAAACTTTACGCAAAAAAAAACTGTCTCTGCGTATGTACTTCTCTTTGGCGTTTCACCACTCGTAGGTGGGTACTATGTATACATATATAATATACGTGCGTGATCAATAACACTTTGTCGATGACATGTCTCTCACCATTGACGCCGAAAAAGAAAACGGGGTCAGGTGCGAACTGTTCTCACTTCTCTCTATATCCTTTCAGCTTGAGCGTACCAGGACGAACTACTCGTTGCTTACGCGCAGGTGCCCTGTTATCGTTATCACTCAGCACCGGGCACGATGCTCTCTCTCTCTTTCTAGGATACACAGCCGACAGACAGAGAGAAGAAGAAAGAAAAGAGAAAGAGAGAGGAGAGAGAGAGAGAGAGGAGGAGGAGGAGAGAGAGAGAAAAGAGTGGCGCGGCCCGTCGTCGCGGCGCGCGGGGCCAGCTCTCCAGCGCGGTTGTGCGTGCGTACGGATGCGGCGGCCGGGTGACGCTCTCTCTCCCTGCTAACGTCGTCTCGCACGCGGGGCCAAAGCAAACTTGTCGGATGGCAATACGTGAGTTAAATGTTCGGCCCGCGCCCCGCGGATGGTTTACGGCCGATAGTCCCCACCTAGGGCCGCCACGCGGCGCTGCTGCTCTACGCTTTCCTGTGTATGTGTCTGTGTGTGTGTATGTATATGCTTCTCTCTCGCTCTTTCTCGCAACCGCCGCAGCAGAGCAGAGCAGAGAGCTCGTGGTGTGTATATGCTCGTATTCCTCGTGCCGCTGCTCTCGCCCCCTCCTCCGCAGCCACCTCCTCCAACGAGTCTCTCGTTCTCTCTTACTCTCTCTCTCTCTCGGTGCGCGCTCGCGGGACCCCCCCAACGCCCCCCTGCACTCTCCTCCTCCACTTCTTCTCTCAGGTTCTCTCTCTTGCTCTCTCGTCCACCACCTCCTCCTCGGTAGAGAGAGAGAGTCCAGTTCACACACACATGCGCCAGGAATTCGCATCTCTGTCTCTTTCTATCTTTCGTTTCGCGCGCTCTTCCCGCAAGCGCACGCGCGCACACGCGTTTCCCGCTACTACTGTGCATGGTTCCTCAGTATTTTCGCTTTTTTTTTCTCCTAATTATTTCTATATACTCATATTGCTCCGATACTCCGTTTTATCCTTACAATAAAAATCTCTTCATATTCCACTCATTCGATCATTACACCTTTACCCATAGCTCTATCTATCCTCTGCTAAAACACCTTTTGCTATTTCTCTCCTATACTCCTACATCTCCTATCCTTTTCTCTCTTACGCTTGCTCCCTCTCATATACATATACACACATATACGCAGGCGATAACCCTGTATCGTTTCCACACACTCGTAACTCTCCGCGCTCTGTTCCCCCACCATTTGGCTCTCTTTCACGTGTGCGCGCCGCGCGGTATTCCATCTTCGTCTCTCCCCCGCACACAGTCATATAGCTCACAGTAGTAGTGGTAGTACAGTATACACATAGTAATACTACCAGTAAAGTCCTCAACCACATATACACATATACGTGCACGTGGGCTTGCGTATGTGGAGCGAGACGGAGCTAACGGACGGAGTAAGTAGATACGGCGCGTCCAGCCAGCCGGTCGAGGGGCGGGGAGAGAACGAGCGAGCGTGCGCGAGAGCGAGAGAGTTATATGGGAACCTCGCGCCGACAGGAAGGAGACGAACGAGTCGAGTACAAGCGAGAGAGAGAGAGAGTATAAGCCTATCTCACTCACACTCACTGTGGGCGCGCGCAGAGCGCTCGGCCGCTCCCCGGGATTTATGCGCAAGGGCGTTGTTAATGGCGCGATGGTGGGGGCAGGCGAGTAGGGGAAACCGGTTGCTCGCTGTCCTTCTCTGGCTTATACCTTAGATATACGAGTGTCTCTCTCGCACTAGTGTTCAGTACGGCTCGTTCCCGTTTGCTTCCACCACTACTGCTGCTCGCGTATAAACAGACGCAGGCGCGAGCGAGCGCGCCAACCCGCGAGGTTTTCCTCGTGCGGCATGGAGTCGATGACGCAACGGGCCACGTGACTGGCACGCTAACCAATAGGAGAGTTGAATTTTGAATCTCGCGCCGGAGAGCAGGTGAACGGGTGAGCGAAGGAGTAAGAGGAGCATGGATAGAGAGCAGAACAGCGCTCGCGGGGGACTACTGCGTTGTATATATGCGTGTATATACCTCCGCGACTGGTTATCATCACATGCACGTGCGGGATTGAGCCATTACCTGGTGCTTGGCGTTATAGGTATAATTATATAGCGTCGCGATACACATCGAGTAATGGTGATTTGTGGCTCTCGCTCGCTCTCGTGTATATACTGCTCGGGGATTCCCGTCTCTCTCTGTCTCTGCCTCTTTGAGCGTATATGCGTGTACGTTGTGTGTATATACGAGAGTATATGTAGCAAAGTGAGAGCGAGAGAGGGAGAAGGTTCGATGCTTGAACGCACGAGGAGGTGTGCGTACACCACGTGCTCGAGGCTCTTGTACATTCATACCTATATATAGAAAGAGTACACGATGGGCAGTGGTTTGCGTTGGTGGTCGTTATCACTTCTTTTGCTTTTAGCGAGAAATTGAGATAAGGTTGGGTAGAGTCGAGGTACATATAATAATGCAACTATAATTGTGTAAAAAAAATTTTAATCAAAATAAAAGGTACGCTTATATTACAAACAACAGAATGATAAATGTGACTTTATTGATATTGAATTTTGATCTTTTATTTTTTATTGAATCGAACTTTTACGAGTTACTCTATATAGCTTGTGAAGTAGTTGAAAATCAATACTGAACTTCATGTTATTTCTAAATTCCTAGTGAAATCGTAAAGTTTAAATTTTTTAATTCAACAAGGAACTAATATTTAAATAATATTTAAATATTCATTGTAGATATGATGTTTTATTCTCTTCCTAGGTTAAAAAAATTATTACGCAGCTTTAAGATTATTACGTCAACTATTTGATAATTAACAATTTAATTATTATATTCTGTTTTTGACATATCTAAACTACTTCGCCGAACGATTATTCGCTTACGGATTGTTCCATCCACTTGACGAACCGGTTGAACCACAAAATATTTACATTCAGAAACTGTTTTAGCTTTGAGCTCAACCGATAAACCGGCTCACACTTTCGAGCTCTGAAGAAACTGAGCCTGTAATATCATCTCATACATACAAATCTTCTAAAAATTTCCTCGAACATTTTTGTATTTTGATAATTCTTTATTGTTTATTTTAATATTATTATATTAAAGTTACCACAAACTACGTCCTAATAATATTTTTAAATTTATCGTAATCTCAGGTTATCTCATATACAATTTTGTCATAATACAAATATGTTTTAACCATAAGAAATAATTTTATCTTTTATAAATTTACAAAACAGCTATAAATAATCTAGTGTCGCAGCACATGCGCATATACTAAAGCCATTAAAGAAACATGCAGAAAAAATACATCTTCGTAATTAAATTACACTTAACACGATTATTATAGCAGGAACAGGGACCGTAATTTCACGTTAAACCGCTCACCAAAAAAAGAGATTTCTCAATAAGAGAAATCCTCATTTTTCTAATTGAATTAATGATTCAATTCACTTATGGTAAATTGGTAGGTGCAAACTTTTCGTTGCACTCACTGCACGGGGCATGCATTTCAGCACCACAGACTCCGCACACGCATACACACATATACACACCCTTTCTCTCCCTCGCTCTCATTTTCCCATTTCTCCGAGCTATCCCTCTTTCTCTTCTTCTCTCCCCGCTCTTGCCGCCCGGCACTTTAAATTGGATTCGCGCTCCGAGCTCGAACCTCGCCGCGAAATTGTGTTTCACCGCCGGCCAATTTCACCCCCGTCCCTCTCTCTCTCTCTCGCTCTCTCTTGTGCGTACGCCTCAGGCAGGATTTAAATCGAGCCCACAACGGCGGGCGCCGGCAAACTCACTTCAAATTTAAAGCCGAAAATACTACTCGTCGCTCCTGCGCTCACTGATGGAGCCTCCACACATATTTCATCCGATATTTATTCCAACTCGAGTCAACGCAAGGACCACTGAAAAATTCGGCCATCTTCCTCTCTCTCTCTCTCTTTCATTCTCCGCAAGCTCTCTTTCGAGCTTTTTCCAGAAGATACCGTTATAATGCGAGTCCCTAGCAATCCACGAGGGCGCATGACGCAACGAATGCTATCGACAAGCGGGCGATATATTGGCCGATAAATTATCTCGGTAGCGACGTGAAATCAATGAATCGCGGGTGTATGCGCGTGCTACTTGCGTTTCCTTTGCCGAGGTGCACTGCGCGGACGCGAGCATTGCACGCGTTTTTGTAAACGCAAGCGAGAGAAGCAGCGTGAATTTCGGGGAAAAAGCAGCGAGGAAACGAGGAAACGTGCAGTGAGCGCTTTTTGCGAAACAATAAAATTAATTCGACAAAATAGATGAATTGCTATGGATACTGGCCCGGCGCGTGGTTTATGCGGGATAATTAATTGCGAGAGATGAGTTCTTTTTTGGCTCGTATTTCAAAATAAAAGTAATATGAAGTTGGTTTAAAATTTTTGAATTTATTTATTTAATTGTAAATTAAGGGCGGTAGTTATCATTGTTATACATTTGTTTTATATTATTTTACAACTATACTTATCTAAAGTGATGTAACAACTATACTCTTATGAAAATAGTTCAAGAGTCGTGTAATAAAAATATATAATAAAGTGTTTAAAATTACAATAATTATAGCTAATATCGTATTTTCAGAAAAAAAACAGCTCCAACATATATATCAACGATACAGACCAGCCTGAGCTCACTCGGCACTTCATAACAATTAATCCAAAGTAAATACATCAGGCCTAAGTGGACGCGCACACACAGATTCACGTATCGTGGGAGTAAATTCAGCTCAATGAAGAGAGAGAGAGAGAGAGCACCAGTATCACGTGGCTGTGAAAGCTTCTCTCTGTATCATACACGTATACGTATATATATATACACACACAGCTGTACGAGTATACCGTAGAGAGAGGGAGAGAGAGAGAGAGAGGAAGAGGGGAACGCTAGGTTAGTCGCCGCGCGAGATCCCGGGGCGCATTCGCAGTTTGACGGAATGTTATTGCGGTCATAATCGCGAGCGCCAACAGGTGCTCGAGCACTTGCTCTCTATCTCTCTCACACGCGCACACAGGCCTATATACGAGAGTATATGTGTATGTGTCGCGCGAGCCGGTCGAGTGCCTCTACCTATAGTACCGCCTCGAGGCAATAAAGTCCCCCCCCCCCCTCACCTCATATCTTCCAGTAATACGCGGGCCAGGAAACAATAACTAAATACGACCCGCCCAGCTCTTATAGATTTTTACCGTTGAACTTGGACTTCGTGCCGGAAGGTATTGGAAAATGATGTAGCGGTATAGGATTTGCATGATTATGATTGTTCATAGAAATTTTATGATTTTAAAGGCGAATGAAGATATGTATATATATATATATATATATATATATATGTGGTAAAAAATTTCTATTACAACTATGCGATCTTAAATATTTCTTTATTATTTGAAAATATACTGTAAGTATATGGCTGATATATTGGTATAGACGGGATGATATAATTTAACATATATATATTTTTAATTAATATAGACTTTATTAATATCATTAAACATATATATCATGTCCTCATAAAT
>JAYJLV010000046.1:6613939-6633982 GCA_036873485.1 Torymus texanus
CATCAATCACCCAGAACAGCAATTTCCTCGGACGAAGCTCCTCTACATCAAACTCTCGCGGTAATTATTTAAAAATTAGTTTCGCCAACTTTACAGCAACCAGCGCGCTTGCTTGCTCGCTCGCTGGTTGCACGCGTCCACGAACTTTCGTCGAACTTGCCGCGTGCTCTCTTTCTCTCACTCTCTTTCTCTCTCCGCAAATTCATCCGCATCAGCAGAGTATAACTTTGAAAATCCGCGATTAAACAAAAATTCCCTTTCGAACTTGCCGCATAAATATTCGTTAACGCAATTCCCTCCTTGACGGGCGCTATATACCACTGCAGCTCTCATCCCTCTTCTCCACGAAGCCGAAGAAAAATCGCGTTCCCGAAAGAATTCCCATATAAACCACCGCCCACGCGATTCATCAAAGCTTCGATCCCAAGACGAGAAAAAAAAGCATCCAAGAGAGAACCAAAAGAGAGAAGAAAATCCTGGGCAACAAAGGCACGCACGAGGGTAGCATGCGTATAAGAAATCGAGAAAGCAGCGTGCGTATAATACATTGGTGAACACGCGGGGTTACGCACGCAGAGAGAGAGAGAGAGGGTGGAGCTAAGCACGCACGCATGGTTGTACAAGCACGTATAGTCGGCATGCCCACGAATCCAGTGTACAAAAGTGGATATGATACACGAAGAGAGAAAAAGAGTGAGAGGGAGAGAGCGAGTGAGAAGCGAGAACGTATAAGCCTTATAACGCGCGTACCGGTGCGTGCGGAGGATAGAAAACACGCGCGGGAGGAGTGAGCATATACTTGCCGCGGGGCAAAACGCGACGAGATAGCGCGATGTACACCGCACAAGAGAGAGAGAGAGAGAGCGAGCAAGAGAAAGAGAAGGCAAGCGAGTGAGAGAGAGGCCGAAAAGAAACGAGGGGGTGAGAGGGAGCGAGGCTCACGTAGTGGGGGCCTTGACAGAGATGAATTCGTTTCATTTCACGCTGGGAAGCTCTCTCGCGTTCTCCCCGCGCGCTCGCGTCCGATGATTTACTGGGCTACAATGTGGTAACCCATGATTTATCGCAACCAACACCGCCGTTGCCGCCGCTGCCGCCGCCGCCGACGCTGCCGCTGTGGCCGCTGCTGCTGCTGCTGCTGCCACGCCATACCTGGTCCATGACCACGTATGCGTCAGCAGCGCCGCGGTGCAGCGAGCGTCCACACGGAACTTTGCTTCTTCTCTGCCCTGTGTATGTATGTATATGTATGTGAGAAAGAGAAGAAAAAGAAGTGGGAGGTGCCAAGCCACACTGTGAGGAGCCATTGCCACGCGGTCCGGTATAGATATAGTATTTATTCAAATTTTGGTCTTTGTTAGAATGCAGAAGGATATAGGTAGGGTAGGTATATTCTCCAAAATGCCGGCAGACCACACGTCGATGCGCTAGTGGATAGTTTTTCTTTTGTGCCGTTCATCGCTTTTTGAGAGAATTTTTGAGCTTTTCCATATTCAAGACGTATTATGTTATTAAGAAGTCCTTTGTGCGGGTGGTGGACCGAATGTGTGTTTTGGGTCATAAATTCATAGGTTCTCTGTAAGCCAGGAGAGTCGAAAACCATACACTTGACTATTTGGAAGGGAATGTACTTTATTTCGGGGAAGAAGGGTTTAAAATGATATATTGGCCGAAATAATTTTAGATATTAAGGGTCTTGTTAATCTAATCTAACTTTCGAGTGTGAGAATTATATTAAATTTTTTTTATAAGTAGTACAATTTCTGGTTATAAACATTGGACTCGAAAGTATAATGCATAAGTATGTGTGAAAGTCAATTCATCATGTGCTAAACGGTACCACTGAACTTCATGATAACGACGATGCTCATAGTTGAAATTTGTAAGACTTGCTTCTATACCCTTATCCCAAACCAAAGTCACTTTGAAGAAATCCATAGCAACATTCTTAGAATGCCACAAGACTATATACACTGACCACCATCACTATATACAACCGGTCACCCAAGACCCTGAACGTCGTCTTGTCACCGCAAAACGCATACCGCGTCTTACCGCAAGCTCATCTGTGGCCGGCCGTCAAATCGTTCGGCCAACCATATACCCTAACCTTTCCTCTCACTTCTCTACCTACTTCCCTCCGACTCTTGTTCTCCTCTACTTGTTGGAAACTCGAAAGACCCTTCGAGGTTCGCCCAAGTTTAGAACTTGCACGAGTCTCGCGTCTCCTCTTAGACTGTGCGAAAATTCATTGGGGAGATCTCGTGCTGATCCGAATGCTCAAACCGCGCGCACGCGCGTAAACCGCTTAACGCTTGAGATTTATCATTACCGCGAGAGAGAGAGAGGGAAACTTCGCGGACGCGTATCGCGTTAATTCCCGTGGTAGCCACAAACGGCGTGGTACTTCCTCTCATTTTCGACAGCGAGACAGGCTTGACGATGTGAGTTTCGCACCTTTACCCGTATACGTATATTATATATGGTATGTATGTATGTATATATGAGAGAGAGTTAATTTATGCGAATGGTCGTCGGTTTTCGGGGCCACACGATGCTTGATGTATGCGTGTGTGTGAGAGAGAGAGGATAGCGCTCGTTTTTTGGAGATTTTAAAGGATTTATGGGCAGCGAGCATTGTTTGGATCGAAAGCTTTTAATGCGCAGCGGCGTGCCCACGTGTTTTTCGCGAGTTAGGGTCTCGCGGATGGTATAAATCTTACTTTAAGTTTTGGCTTTCGATGAAGTTTGCCCCCGCGTATGCTTGCGTAAACAGGAAGTTTTGGACGCTATGTATACACATACGCGCACGCATGAGTAATATTCTCGTGTTTAAAAAAACTTACTTTTTAGCGTTGTTGATAGCTTTCATATTTTTCAACATCTCGAATGAAATAGATCCTACGGGAAAAAGTGGACCACGAAAATCCAATGACGTACGTTGCAATTAATAACGTAACAATATTAACTTGTATGTAAATTATAATTTCACTGTGTAAGAATGCATATACACCATATTCAAGAAAATACGTCGCGTACCATTTACCAACGATATTTAAAGTTCGGTGCGAGCATTATAAATTATCGAACTTTAATTGCTCTCGGCTGGTAAATAATTAAGTACGTAACGAATGAAACAACTTCTTTCCAAAGAAAAAGGTTATTTACGCGGCGCGCGGTTCGCGTAAGTTGGGCAAAGTGTTGTGATTTACGCGGTCGTAAAAAGAGGCGTCCCGATCATTCGTCGAGTTTAGCGGTAGCGAAATGACAGATGAGTTGTAAAACACGGCGAACAAATGAGAATATAGGAGGTAAAAGAGAGAAAGAGAGGAAATGCCCGTGTGCGTAAAGGGCAGCTAAAAGGGTTGCGTATAAGTATATATACATATCCGTTCTTTATGAACCACTATGTATAATACACCGTTATATTTATCGTCATTAAACGAACTATCATTACCTGTACGAAATTTTCGGTGTATTATACGCATACATTGTAAGCATTAATTTTAACCCAATGCAAGTGGAAAATATATTCTAGTTTCGATTTCGAACCAATATACAAACCATGCATTACAATTTAAATTCCATTAACTCGACCCTCATTACCTTTAAAATCTTTTAACACACACCCAAACTCTTACCCTACAACTGCGTACACAGCCGTATAACAACTTGCCCGGAAACGCCAACAACGACGACGACAACGACGACGACTCCGCCTCACTTCTAATTTGGCCAAAATAATTCAGCGCTTTATTTACTATCCGCAATACTCTATTAAAAAGTGCTGAAAGTTTAATGGCCCGGCGAAGAGTTATACGCACACGCTCTCGTCTGTATGTGTATCTGTATATATATACATGTTATATACACTCTTGCTCGACTCTCGCCTAGAGGCGGCGCACGCTCGACGTTAAATAAAACATTTGTCTCGCATTTGTCTCCGGACCGGAATATTAAGACCCGCGCGCACATACGTCCCTGCCCGCGTGCGCGTGCCTCGTCCCTCGAGGCGGTGTCATTGGACTTTCATCCCCCTCCGTGTGTTAAGCGCGAGGCCAGTGTCTCTCACTCTCTCTATGTGTATACAACAGCATCTCAAATGTACGAAGCACTTTATTTTCATTCGCGAAGGACTTTCAATAAACATTACCATCACGCGCGCCTCTTCTCTCACCCTCGCCTTAGTAGATAAATTTTCTTTCCTGACCCCGTGAGCCATCCCATTCCACTACTTTACACATACACATACACACACACACACACACATGGTTTTCCCGACTTTCTCGTATATAGTAGTAATCTTCGATAAGAGCCAAAAATGTAATTACGCGCGTCTTGGTAGCAGAGGTAGATATACACGTACATAAGACAAAAAAGCCGAGGAAGACGAATCGCCGGTAACGTTATATATATATATATATGTGTATATAGTAGAGGTGTATACGCACACCGTAAATTTCGACGTTGCGCGCGTCCAGTGGAGAACAAAAAGAGGAGAAAGGGCGTCGAGGAAAAAGCTGGGAACATAATGAAAGCAACGGAAATGGAGCACACACACACACACATATAGCACTTGCGGCTAAAAGTAATTAGGTCACGCCAACTCCCCTTGCCGATATGCGAGCGCTCGCGAGAGGTCAGCTACGGATAGCAATTTACTTTTCTTTTCCAAAAATCCCCTCGCCTTCTACCGTGCGTGTGAGAGGCAGATAGGGAATCTAATTTTCGTGTGCCACCCGCGCGGCCAATGGCGTGTATAACGCAATGCGTAGTGAAGTAACGTATATGTATATACATATATATACGAAGAGGCTTTCTCATGATAGCGTGACGCGCAACCGTGTATATTATTTACCCTTCGGTAAGAAAATTGATACCCGGGCATGCCGGACACGCACAAGAGGTGTATACAATATGTTGTTGTTGGGATTCGTTCTGTGCGTGTATGTATATACGTATATAAGAAGAATGTGTATTCGTAGATGGATGAATAGAGTATACGTGCGAAATAATCGTAGGGACATTTTTCGCGCGCTTGGATATTTCTCCATTAAGACGCGGCGAAGTGAAAGGAAGCTGGCCGGGTAGTAGAGAGAAAGAGAATGAGAAAGAAGATTTAAGCGGCTTTCGTTTATTAATGAGGGAGTGGCCCCCACATTCGTGTGTGTGTGTGTCAGCTTCAATGTTGAATGGACGCCAGGGGTAGTAGTTTTTCTTCATTATGGCGGCAACGAAGTCGCTGTGGTAATGCATTATTGTTTGTCTTTAGCATTTGTATTAATGTTTGATGGCCATGTGGAATTGTACATGTTATACGTTAATATAGTAGTGAAATCAATGGGGTATGGATAATGAGAAATTGATTAAAAAATATCTTGGCTTCTAAGTGAAATATATACGTCTTGAGAAATTAATTTTTCAGCATCTGTAGAATTTAAATTAAGAATTTCGCGTTAAACTTTGTTTATTCTTTATTACTCTTCTAAAGGCAACACCGCACGCAACTTCAGTCTGAATATCAAAGAACCCGTAGGAATCCAATATTAATCTCCGGCATCACACCTGTACGCAGAACCAATCAATTACACGCAACGAAATTGAAAAAGTTACGCGGCAGAGAAGAAAACCAAACAAAAAGCTCCATAGATTGACGCTCACTCTGGCCGGTCGTTCGAAAAAGAGAATGCGCGCCAACGTTCGCAAGAGAGAGAGAGAGAGGAAAAAACAGCGAAGCAATAAATTATTGCTCGGGGACCTCGAGAACGATCGCTAGTTGGAAAAGTTAGATCGAGCAGCTCCCTTCTCCTCTCTCGTCGAACTGTGCAAACGCGCGCGTGAGAGAGAGAGAGATAGAAAAAAAAGAATTCGTTGCGCATTTCTGCGTGCGCCGAGGCAACCGGCCAATCATTGGAATAAACTCGCTTCTTGCTTGCGTTCACGTCGCCATTTTCCGGCTCGGATCTCGTTTCACGGCTCAATTCTGTCACGCGAGTCGTGCACTAGAGAGAGAGAGAGAAAAGAAACCCGCCGCGAGGGGGTGGTAACTAGAAAACTTCTCCTTCACCCTTATCCTCGGGGGGTGGCTGTACCGGCGCGAGCGCGCGCGTGTATCCTGGGAGAAAAAGAAACGGAGGGTGGAGTATCTTCAGCAGCCAGGAGCTCTAGAAGAAGGAGGGAAAAAAAAGGGGGTGGAGGGCGAGAGGGTGGAGAGCGAGAGCTACGTGTTCACCCAAATGCGCTGTTAAAATTTTGGACACAATCTCGCCATTTGTCTTGCGGGACCCGGAAATAAATCTTCGACGGCTCAGCCGGCTAAGAAAAATGCCGCGCGCCCTACTCCTTCTCTCTCTCTCTCTCTCTCTCTCTCTTCCCCCGCTGCTACTACTGCTGCCTCCTTTCCTTTCACCCTCCCACACACGCACACACCCACTCCTTGCTCAGGAAAAAAGATAGAGAGAGAGAGCAAAGGCGTTTTTCTTACCTTCGTATTGCTGCGCCAGCTCACGCAGGCGCGGCGCAAAAAGCCGGCCACCGAATCCTCTCTCGCCCTCTCCCCGCGCGTATATAGCGCGAACCCTCGATGCCGCATCGATAAATCATACAATGCTTCTATTAACATTCCTAGCGTTTCCTTCCTGTGAAAGCTGGCGCTGCTGTGTTTGCAAGATGGGGATGCAGAAGCTGTCCGAATCAGCAGCAGGGTAAGAGAGCAAAAAAAAAAGAAAAAAATCGCGGTATAAGAGCTCGTAAATCTGCTTATCTTTGATTCTCATACTGACTTGCTGCCAGAAGCATGTATAGAAAGAAGGAAAGTGGCGAGTAGTGTGCGTTGAGGAAAAAAAAATAGCCAGCGCTGTATTATTTAAGGTAAGGGTGGAAGAAGTAGGGATCTTGTGGAAAGCGCTATGTTGTGATCCGAAATGAGGAAGGAATGAGGAAACAAACCTTCATAATTCACGTTCGATTGTTGGGAAGGCTATAAGTTTACCGAGACCTATGAATGTTTGATGCGTAGGGCTATAATTATAATTATCGAAAATTCTCAGGGGGTGAATTGGAATATGGTAGTTGGGGTCGATGGTTTTTCTCATTTACAAGCTATTAGAAAAAGAAACGTGGTAAAATCATGATTTAGAGCCGAGGAAAATTTATGTGTATTTATTACATTTTAAAAGAGGACTTTGTATAAGTAATTTATCGGTAAACAAAAAATACTGAATTCTTAATTTAATGATGTACTATACTCAGGTTACTTATAAGAGTATATAACAACAATAAACTTAAATATTATTCTACCTGTTACCTTATAATTAAGACAATTTCGTCTTCCAAATTACTCCAAAAAATACTCAATAGAAATACCCATAATAACAGTCACAACTGCACGCACCGACATTATCAAGCCACTGTATATTTTAACCGAAGTTTCGCATTCACCAACGTGCAGCCGGTATGCACGCTTAGCGCGCGCGCGAGCTCACGATTCTCTGCGCTCGCTCAATCGTGAAATCGGGCATATCCTATATATATCGGGCCAGCTGCAATCCTGCAGATTAATTCCCGAGGATCTCGTAACTTGCGCTTTGCGCGCCGGAGCTTAAATCGCTTTGCGCGCAGAGCCAGGAGAGAGAGAGAGAGAGAGAGAGAGAATATACGCATGCGGAAAACCGACAAACGAAAGGAATTGCCGCGTAAGGGAAAGAGGGAAGGGTGAGAGGAAACAAAAATTTATGTAATTAAATGCTCCGCGGGTTTCTTGCGGCGACGAATCGACAAACAGACTTGTAATTTAACAGCAGCAATGGCAAAAAGCTGGGATTAGATGCTAATCTTTATACGTGGTTTTCTTCTGTAAACAAGTGATGTGGAAGATTGACTGTATGTAAGTATTTTTGTATCTTTTGAGTATTAATTGTTCGTGAAATAATGTTTGATAATAAAGTATATTGTAATTTTAGAACATATATTTATTTATGTTATAGTATACTTCGTGGAATGACATTTTGACATCAGAAATCTAAGAAAAACCGCCCCGCCCATAGTACTCCACGCACATTCAGCGCCGAACGATTCCGACATTTTGGCATGGTTCGCCGTATATGACGATAACTCAGCGACGAGCGTCGTCGGAGAAAGAGTACCGCGCCGCGTCCATGAAACGAACGCGACAGCGAGATATCGCTCTCTCTCACTCTCACCCTCTTTCTCCTCCTCTCCTATGAAATATGCGTCTGGTTATCTTATTCTTCACCCAGTTCCCTCTCTTTTCAAGCCCTCGGGGGCCACCGCGAAGAAAAGCTCTGTCTTTCTTTCTCTCTCTCTCACTCTCTCGAGTCCTTCGCTTTTCCCCTGGCCCCTTCGGATTTTGGCATGTACGCGTTTTTGGCTGCTCGGACCATTGCGCTCGTGTCCTGCATGTCTGTTACTCGAGGGATTATTATTGTCGCTAGCTGGAAAAATGCGGCGACTGTCACATTAACGTCCTGCGGTCGCGTATCATAGCCGAACGAGGAGAGTTAGACGCTTCGGTGCCTGTAGACCACATGACGCGTGCCCCGTTCGAGTTGTACGCGAATGATACAGGCTTGCTATGTGTTATGTGTATGTGAATGAGAGAAGAGATTTTTCTTGGTTTCGGTGGTTCTTGCAGTGCTTTTCGCTCGATTTCGCTTCGACATATGCAGTAGCGGATGGTATTATTGTGAGTTAGATCGCGGTCGTCGATGAAACAGAGCTTTTCGAAAGCTATTTGTTTTGAATTTTCACTTATGGATTCTTTTATGCTGCATGTATTGAAACATGCTTGAAGAAATAGAATGTTTTGTTTCATTTTTCATCGAAGTAAATACAAACATCTACTTATAGAAAAATGTAAGTATAAACTTTATTTTATTTCTAAACATTATGAATAAACTTTATGGGTATTTTAATATTTATTAATATTAGAAATGTTTGCCAAATAAAATAATTTTTTTCTATAATGACTTTGCTTTAGATTTATGATAATTCTCATTTTAATTAACCTGTTGAAGTTAAATATGATCTCAGTTTTGGTATGTCGGGATTTTATGATATCAAATGAATTGTAAGATATCGACATTACACGGAAAAATTTCTATATGCTATTTAATAAGTGGTAGAGTACTAATCATCTGCTCCACAATTTATTTTGAATCGTTTGAATACGATTTTTTTTCTTCATAAATATCCAAAATCAAGATTTTCAGTTATTCAGTCAAAGAAGGAATAATCAAAATAATATAATGCAAATTTTTAATTTAATAAATAACTAATACTCTATAATACCACTAACAAAAATTGTTCACTTTGCTATGAACCTATCTAATTTTTAGGATAACAGACCTTAAAAACTTAACGTACATTGCCAAAACTAAAGTCATATATACAATTTCAATGGTCCAAAATACATAGAAACCTTATAAATTAGATCAATTGCGCATCCTATTTTTATTTTACATGCCCGTGTAATATAAAATGTTAACAACCGTTATTCTAATCTATTGTATATCTTTTAAAAAATCATACTACCCAAACATTTACATCATCCAAATTTTTTTTTAATGTTTTGATTCTTGAAGAAAAATTTCCCACACTAAAAGCCATTTTCAAACTTCATCCTCCGTATACATAATTAAATTTTCCTTGAAAACGCAACGCGCATAAAACAAAAACATTTGACGCTGAGTTTACAACGCACGTGGCACAACTTATTGTCCTCATTCCATGGCACTCGCTCGCCCCGGCTTGGAGGGAGAAAAAAAGCCCATTCGTCTCCTCGCAAGACGCAGAGCTCGGCGCGCCGGCAATTTTTTACGAACAACAAACGAGAGAAGCTCTCTCCCTCTTCCCTATAACTTTCAAAGCGTAAACGCTCTCTCTTGCACGCGCGTGAAACAATGGATTCTTCAAGATTTTAAAATAACCGTCTCGTTAAAAGCCCTCGACGGAAGACGACTACGACGACGTATACGCTCCTCCCTCTCTCTCTCTTTCTCTCTCGTAGTAAGGAAAAATAAGAAAAGCTATTTTCATCGCGCTCGGTAAATTCTATCTACGTAAGTGCGAGCTTTTCAGGAACGCGCAAGAAGAAGAAGAAGAAGAAGAAGAAGTATGGGGTGGAGTATGCGCGCGCGCCTGCATTACGTATACATAACTCGTATATTCTGGAGCAAGAGAGCTCGACGAGAAGGTCCTGGTGTACCCGAAGGCCCGTTCTAAACGTATGCAGCGACACGTTCCATCCTACCGGCTGTTCGTTCTCTTCCTATATATATATACAAGCGCCATCCCTACGCTTTTCTTCTCTCCCTGCAACAGAGACGAGGGAGAGCAATTTCTCTCTGCACGCGTGTACGCACTACTCTCACCACGCCGATGATGCAGGAGTATGAAGCGACTTTCCTGAGTCATGGGTGTCAAGAGGAGTTCTGATACGACAAAACCTGGGTGTGTGGGCGAGTGATATCACGAGACGAAATCACGCCGCGTTTTCTCGCGACGATGACGCGCGTAGTAGCAGCGATGATGAAGGGCGCTATGAAATCGCGTTCTTTATATACGTGCCGTATTTTTTGTTCTTTTATTCTCTTCTCGCCTGCTCTGCTTCTTGGAGCTGAGAAATAGAAAGAGAGGGAGAAAGAGAGAGAGAGAGAGAGAGAGCGAACGGTCCTTACTGATAACGAATTTTCGTGCGCCCAGAGGGGGTGTGCCATCCCCGCACGGATATAGCTGAGGGGGAATCGAGAGAAATTGCGGTTTGATCGCGGGGGCTTTTTAGATAAGTCACCGCTGATTATCGGCCTCTGGAAACTACCTCGCGCTAATTCTAACAAATCATTCGCTTTTTATTTCAGTCTAAAGCGGTTGCTGCGCGGGACCGTATATTTATCTTGCCAACTAATTTAAAAATCATTTGAAAGTATTACGAAAATAAATGTTTTTATTTCACATTTCTTCCCCATAAGCTTACAATTATTTGTAATTTCTTAACGGGTATATAACTTATTTAATCGAAACTTATTGATACTAAAATACTTTAATTCGTCATGGACAAGATTTACCCTCGCACATATACGATTCAATTTAAGAACCAAAATTCTCCCGAAAACGATTAAATAAGCGACGATCTCACTGTTTGCCCATACGCCCCGTCGCTGTGGCGATTGAAATCTCGCAAGATTCGTGGAAAACCCCCCTCCATCCATACCCAAATTCTTCAGGACCACTGGCAATCGTATAAATATCGATAACCCTCGCGTTTTAAAGCCCTTATATGCGCGCACTAGTGCAAGTGAGTAAGAAAGAGAGAGAGAGAGAGGTGGAAATGGGAATGAAGAAGAGGCGAGAGCGAGAATTTCGGCTCAACTCGGTTAACGGATTGGATCAGGAGCGTGACCGAGCCTTATATAAGGTTTCCGTAATGCATTACCTTCGAGGCGGGAGCTTGCTAGCTAGCTCTAGAGAGAGAGAGAGAGAGTGAGAGAAAAAACACAAACGCTGATACGTATACGCGCGGGCGAGCGTTCGCGCGCGAACGGAGGCCGGAATGGAGTCGTAGGATAGCAATTTCGAGCGAGCAGTAATAAAGCACGTCTGCGCGCCGAAATCCTGATGAATGGCCGCGCTTAGGCTTGAAATGGAGAAGCGACGAGCCACTCGCACTTACTCACTCACCCGCGCGCGTACCTACAGCCCCCTTCCCTCTCTACCGAGCTTCTCTCGCTCCCTTTTACACAGGGCTCCCGTCGTTCCACCCACTTACACCCCACCCCATCGCTCTTCCACCTCTATCTCTCTCTCTCTCTCTCGCTCGCTCACTGGCTCTCTCGCGTACTCGGCCTAAAACACATGCATGGAAACAGACGCCAATCGGATTTCCATCCGCGTTCATTCTCGCGCATACCTCGTCCTCTCTCTCTCTCTCTCTCTCTCTCTCTCTCTGTCCTGTGTGTGAAACGTGATTGCGCGCCGAGGAACGAACGAGGCAGCAGTAGTAGCATCATCCCCTGAATGTGCGTGCAAAGCCCACGTGGTAACATTTTGCGTATGTGTATACGAAGGGATGATCGTGGGTACGCTTGTGTATATATATATATATAGGGGGCCTCTCTCCACCCTCTGATAAATCCGTACTCTCATAGGCCAAATTGAGAATGTAAAATACACGTGGAGGCTTAGGTTTGGTACAAGACCCTTAGACGAGCGTGTATACACGCGTGCGCGTGTTTGAACGCCTTATGTATAGTGTTTGGAGAAATACGTCGCTACGACGAGATTAATGTCGCGTCGGGGGAAGAATTCGCAGGCAGTGAATATAGGTGTGAGAGTTAAATTTCAAAAGATTGCGGCATTCGGTGGCATTTGTATTCAGAGACTATTTGCGTTCAGGCTATATTGGTATATTAAGCATGTAATTTGTCACGGTCCTGAAGAAATTCCACTTTCTTTAATATATAAATGGTCTCAAGGTTTGATAAATATTGAACTATTATTTATTCAGTTTTCGACGTTTCTATATTAAATTGTAATTTATCATATTAGATGATACATCCATTAATTAAAATGATTTTAAATATATATGTAGTTCAGGTATATAAGGTACTAATAATTACAGAACTGCAATGAAACTTCTTCCGATGGTTTAAATTACAGAACAATTATAACGAAGGGACGAGCGACGCTTCCCTGAAATAAATTTGAAAAAGGTGGACAAACTCCGGGATATTCGATATAGTCGAGGCAAGTTTACAGGGAGGATATGGGAGGCGCGCGCGCGAACGCAAGAGAGAGAGAGAGAGAGAGAACCAGCTAGTGTGTACCCATAGCGCGCTCGCGCGACTTCTGGGCTCCTAAATCAGCCTCCGTGTCGTGATTCATGGAGGGCAACCTCTTGGCCCCTTCTCTACCTCCACCTCCTCCTCCTCTCTCCTTCTCTCTCTCTCTCTCTCTCTCTCTCCATGTCCCGTTCCATCTCGGTCCACCCCCTTTCCTCGCTCTACCTTCCTCTCTCTCTCTCTCTCTCTCTCTCGGGTTGACCTCCCGCGCGACCTCGCCACCTTGTATAGAGTTCCTCGTATACACGCAAGAGATCCGCGTATCAGCTTTCGTCTACTATATACGCGAAGAGAAAGAAGAAGGAGAAGGAGGAGAAGGTAGAGGAAGCGTGTACAAGCTCACGCGCGGGGGGCTAGAGACTTTACTTTACAAATTTTGCAGTAGCTGACGCTGCTCTCTCTCGCGCACCCGCGAGTAAATTATGGCGTTGAGAGAGGGAAAGAGAGAGAGAGTATCTCCTTTAGTTGGAAACTCGCGTAGCGCGAATGTAGCTGCAGCGTACGTATAGTCGCCACGAGCGGTTCATCTTCTGTATATGGTAAGTGCGAGTGTGTATATGTGGGGGTAGGTGGAAAAAATTGAGAGGGTAACCAAGTTGATAGACAAAGCGGTGATAAAAATGTGCGAATGGTGTTTGAAGCGAATGAATTGAAGGTATAATTTAGCGATCTCATCAATCAGTTGCGACTGATATTTCGAATGTATCTTATTCTAAAGCATCTTGTAAATTGAATGTAGTTGTGGGTTTCGGACGTTTGATAGTTTGATGTTGCTATCTATACATTTATATATGCGTACTCGTGTAACTTTAATTCAGTATACCTATATAAATGGCTGGTCTGCATCAACGATTATTTCATTACAATTTTTTACAAGACAATCTACCAAAAAAAAATTCCTTTGGTCAAAAGATCCAACGTTCCTTCTATATATCCAAGCGCTATTTCCTTTCCGACTCTCGCCACCATAAATTACAACTTATTTCCATAAAACATTTTTGAGCAACGCGCATTTAGAAGGATCGCTGTGTATCTCTATCTCCAAAGTGAATTCCTATGTTTTTTAGGCACATCAGATGATAAATTCCTCATCGTCTGCATCCTTCATTCTCGCCTACTCTCCTCGCAAGAGTCATTCGGCATTTTTCCACGTACGTATATTCAAATTCTCGACGTATGCTCTCGTACTACGAAATTACCGTCCAACTCACACATACATATATATGTACATTCGAAAGAAAGTACCATACGCATTTCACTTGCGTCGAATCGATGGGGCTCGAACGAGCTATAGAGAGAGAGAACGCGAGATCGAGAAAAGGATTACCCTCGGCTAATCGGGAAAATATGCAGGAACACGATACTGAGGGTCGCTCTCAGTCTCTCTCTTTCTCTCGAGCTTCATAAAACACACCTCTTCGACTAGAAACGAGAGAGAGAGAGAGAGAGAAAGAGAGCGTGTGCGAGGGGGGGGATATCTGTAGGAGAGGGCCATTTTCGAGCTCATTGAATAGACAGCCATGATTCTATGACCGCGGAGCGTGCCAACTCCATTGTAGCGTCCTCCAGCCGCCTCCGGCGTGCTGTAGGCACTTTATTCCCTTATATTCTCTCTCTCTCTCTTTCTCTAGCTTTCTCGCTCTCTTCAGATCCTCGTTTATATTGCTTTTTGTAAAAGGCTAGGCCTTTCTATCCTTCCCCCTCCTCCTCTACGCCGGATATGAATATAAGCGATCTTCGAACTAATAACGATAAAGCACGCGCTCCACTTTGAACCTATTCATTACGCCAATTTTCCCCTCCCTCATCCGGGTGTCCTACGAGCTCGCGCGCGCGTCAGCTTCACGTTTTGCGCCTCATTTGTCAGCTGGCCATTTTTCGACGGCAACAGGATTTATGTATCCTCCGCGGTGGATTCCCCGGATTTAATAAGGCAGTATAGATACACGTATAGAGTTCACCGAATAAATTGCTATAGCGAATGAAAACTATCGATATTAGTCACGTTGTTGCTCGAGTATGGTATATAATAATACGTATACCTGGTAATTTTGTATTGCGGAAAGCTAACGCGTTTTTCTCTCGTGACTTCTCACGCCTGTAATCCCCTCCTCTTCATCCAATCTTCAACCATATAGGAATTATTCAAATTCGAATGATGAGTAACCAACGAGTTTAGAGAACGTGGGACATTGACTAATAGACACTAACGCCATTAACTGTATTTTTTTTAAATCGAACTATACCTATCCCCTTCCATCGCACCACCTTCTTTATCAAGCTAACAAGGAAGAAGATACGCTCGTATAAATTATGGGCTTTACTTTTTCATCCCGCCCTCTGCACCTATATACATGCAGGCTTTTGCTCGCACAGGCGAACGAAAAGACGATTATAACCGATCGTATAAGAACCTGTATACACTGTGTGTGCACGAATTCGTATAGTATACACACGCGAAAGCAGGGCATGAGCAATGGCCATATGCGCACACGCTCCGTAATAATGTTGTCTTCGTTGAGACGTTTTATTTGCCCGCGGCGCGGACAAAAATGCGGCCTACAGTCACGCTCAAAATTTAAGGTTGTTGCGCAACCTCGATTAAGAAGAGAGTAGAAAAAGAGGGAGAGAGAGAGAAAGAAAGAGGGCTAAGTGTCGAACGAGTCCTCTTGCGGAGAAGAGAGCAAAGTCGAAAACGAGTTTCCGCAAAGTACCTGTTGTGTGTGCGCGAGTTGAAAGTGTGCCTCGGAATCGGCCAGTGAGAAGATTACGATCTCTTTAAATTTAGAACTTCCAGAGGTATATATACGTGGACGATTGGGAAATGGCCTCGCATTGACTTTTTTTATTTTATTGGAATCCATACTATGCCGACTGGCGAAAAGAGATTTTTTTCGGGTTTGTTTTGCGGTTTGTGGTTCTTTTTTTTTTGCACTGGGTGTCCGTGCGCGCGCGAGCTCATGTTTCTTCGCACATAATGAAAAAGAGTTATGAGGTATTGTGGTCCCGAAATTTATGGGCTTTTTGGGGAGAATTCCACGTAATAGTTATATAAAGATTAAATATTATGTGTTAAATTATTATTTAAATATTTATTGAAGTGCGAGTCTTTAATTTATTATTGTTTTTACATGTTATAACTATTTTTTAAAACTAATTATTACTGTTGCACGAATAAATCATAAAAGTTACTGTTGGCTTTTCCTTATGCTTTTACCCTCATAAATTACAATTTCTATTCTTCTCTTTTTCGAAAACATAAAATATCGCCTTATTCAAATTTATTTGAAAACAATTCGTACGAAATTTATAAGTAGAGGAATAAAAAAAATCAAGAGTAAGCGGAAGGAATAATTTCGAAAAAATTACGACGAATCAATGAGAGATAAATGAATGGCTTAACGGTCAGGCCAGAATACTGAATGAAACGTCTTACATTAAAACATCGAGGTAATTAAAATCGACAGGCTTTCGAGAGTTTGCGCATAAGGATTCTCCGATTATAAGTCGAACGAAATTTATGTCTTTTATCGCAAAGTTGTTTCAAAACAGACTCATCCTTGAATCAACTAATAATGTATACAGAATGGTAAGTCACATAGGCGAGCTTATATACGGGAAAAAGATCGACCAAAACAAAAGTGCCAACTATGCTATTGAGTAATCATTCATACGACGTAATACTGTAGATTACGATACAGATAGACTTTTAAAAGCATGGCATAATCAGTAAACGAAATTACCATCTAATGTCACATAATTTAGTTTCCTCTCTAATCCATGACATAATTCCAGCAGAACGTAATACAATCAATTCCTCGCTTTATTTCTAAAATATTCTCTTCCCTGTACATTAATACATATTAGATGACCAGTAGAGTACATAAACCAAAGTCCGCCATAAAATTAAGAAACACAAACACAAACGCTCGGTATTAGGCTGAACACAACGCGTCTCCCGTATCCCGGATTACCCTGGTAAACCTCCGTCATTGAAAGACGACATTGCATCGCCATCTCTCGTGTACCTCGCTCGCGTATATATAGGGGAGAGAGCTATGTTATACGTATAGCCATGACGATCAAAACGCCATGAACGTTCGTCACCCGGGGCGAGGATAACGACGGGAAACTGGCCTCACTCTCTCCCAATGCAAATACATTAAGAACAGATCCCCCTGTACGCTCGTGTATACTCTCTCTCTCTTCCTCTCTCGAGGGGTGCGAATCTTATTTCCTTACACCGTGAACAACGAAGGAGGTGGAGAGAGAAAAAAAAGGAGGCACGGGTGGTTCTGGAACTGATAAAATAGAAAAATCGTCAACGCTTCACAGTTGTATGTGTGTGTATACATAGGAGACAGAGGAATGTACCCGCGCGCGCAGCAGCCGAAAAGTATAAATTTCTTTAATGGCGCTAATAATTTCATATCGCGTAATTTACTTACTGCGAAACGTAACGCCAGTAGCTACCAGAAGCATTAACGAGGAGGCTAATATTTATGTGGCAGTCGCGCTTGCGCGCGCGCGCGCGCCTCGCCTCGCCTCGACGCCCAGATAACAATACTCTCTTGCTTCTATATCGCCTTGTGCTTGCTTTCTCTCTCTCTCTCTCTCTCTCTCTCGCTCACTCTGGCATCGCGATTCGCCTTCTATTTCTTTTCTCCGCTTTCCGCTATCTCCTTCATTCTTGCGTCTGTACTTTAAGCAGATAAAAATCCCTTCTGGCCAGGAGGTGGAAGAAGTATAAAAAAAAACACACACACACACACACACACACACAGAGCAAGCAGCAAACGATGGAAGTGGGTGGCGCGTGCGCGGGAGAAAGCGAAGACTACTGCGCGAGCGAACGCGACTTCAAGATAAAGAGGAAAGTAAAGAATTTAGAGGTTTGCCCCTACTGATTTAGAGGCGAACGAATAAATTTCATTTATGTAAATTGTTTTTATACCGACGTGAGTTATTTCTTTTTTTTTTTTGTCCTTTCGTTTAATTCGAGTACTAATTTTTTTTTGTCCTGGATGAATGAATTATTGTATTAATCTGGGGGAGAAAAAGAAATTATTGCTAAAAGTTTTGTAGATTTGTAAGAAATTTTTAACAAGAACAACTTTTCATTTTTATATTTAACCAAAGTTTGTCAACACTGAACATTAAAGATTACAATAGTAATGAACGGAACTATAAAATCTCAATCATTTATAAACAAAAATTCAAACAGAATATGCCTGGATTCAATATATAAACGATTATGTTGTTACGAAAGGAAATCACCGTATTATGGCTAAAAACGATATCATAACAATCTAAACAACCAACACTACAATTTCATAAAAACGCAGCTATAAAAAAAAATAAACAATCCACATCGCTCGAGCTGCGGACGTCTGCCACCATCGCTCGAGTACCAGACACTCAAAACCACCTCTGCGTACCTTTCCGTAATGTTCGTGCACGGCAAATATGCGCGTTCGTCGCTCACACACAACACACAGCCACATACAGAGGTCCCGAATGAAAAAGCTTAATGCGCCATTATTTACTTGATAGTGGACAAGCTGCTCCCGAGGCCACCAGCACGTGTTTACGCGTTTATAACAGACGTGACGTAGTATGGCGGCCTGCGGCGCTGACTCTCTTTCTACTCACACTCACCCTCTCTCTCTCTCTCTCCTCTCGTGCTTTTAAACCCCTGAGCGCACGAGCTGTTTTGCAATGCAGCGTGTGCGCTCTCGCAAGCGCATTACCGCTGCCGGTAATGCACGCGCGATTTTCCCCTCTCTCCTCTTCTCTCGCATAGTTGTGTGAGCTCGCTCGCACGCGTTTATCGTGCCCTTTCTCTCGTTCGCTGCGTATCTTGGTTTCTCTCTTTTCACCACGTGCCGGACGAAACACGTGCGCACGCAAGTGTATATATACGTATGTATGTGTATGCGTGAATGTGTGTATGTAGGTGTATGTACGCAGGGACGCAGTGTATTATGGGGATGTATTTTATTTAGGGGCGCGAGCACGCCGGAATTATGCCGTAATTAATGAAACTAAACTATTAATTAAAATTCCATTGTTCCATTATAAATAATTAGTCGTTAATAACCCGGGAGAGAGCGGGTATGTGTATATGAACGTGCGGAAAGAGAGGCGGAGGTAGCGTGTAATTGGGAGTGCGTGAATCGAGCGGGGGGGTAAGCTTTGTTTTGCTTTCGATTTTGATAGGTGAGTTTTAAATAGGATAAAATAGCTTCATTATCATAATGATTCCAGGGCGAATTTATTGCTTTTAAAGTTCGTGTTTATCAATTACAATAACAACGGAATTGATGATTTGAATTATCAGTTTGTAATGTGCAAAGTTATAACGTTTAATCAATTGAACGCAATTTATAATTATAACTGCAGTAATACGTTTTACACTATAATTTTTTCTTGTCTTAATTTTCGACTGTATTTTCAAAATTCGTTATATCATAGCCCTTTTACTTTATCACGTCAACAGCCCCCATTTATATCTCGCGAAATAACACCACGTGCGACGACGAGCGCTCGTTTTTCTTGCACACCTCGCCGCTCTCTCGTTCAATTAATCAAAGCAGCGTACGCGAAAACGCTATATACATATATATCCTACCAGTACCACCACTTCCACGGCGAGCTGATTACTCTTGTGATGCACTTAGTCGCATACACGCGATTACACGCCGCGAGATAGACGGATGAGGCTACGTGTCCGTAGTTAATCTTCTGCGCGTCAAACGACGTACGCCTGCGCACACTGTATACTCACATGTATACACCTATATACGTATAGAGAGAAGGAAGGAAGAGAGACTTCGATGACACGCGTTGATATGTATGGCTCAATCGCACGTACGCGCGTGAACGCGTGGTGGGACATAAATGAAAATCGCGCGTATACAATACACGCGAATTTCGAATGCTCGAGGTTGCGACAAGAAGTTAAGGCATCCATACTAAAAAGACGATGATCAAGGTGTGGGTCTGTTTAGGCGCCAGACACACAAGTGTCACGGTGCGATGGTGATTTTCGGCTGATGCCATTTCCGTTTGCTGGGACTCAAAGGACATGCGTTGGATAGGTAATGCTGCTGTTGGTGATACCTGTGAGTGCAAGGAAGTTTGAACAGTCGCGAAAGTGTTTTGATTTTTAATTTTGGTCAGAGGA
>JAYJLV010000046.1:6635503-6671313 GCA_036873485.1 Torymus texanus
CACACACACACACACACACACACACACACACACACACACACACACACACACACACACACACACACACACACGTGCAACGCCACGACGTCGTGACTCACCCACGTACGCAGCTATCTCCTCGGCAGGCGCCGAAATCCAGCAAGAGACGCGTACGATATATATACGAACTGCAGAAAGCGCCATCGCGCAGAGAAGCTTTTGCGTTCTGCTCAGCTCGCGCGCGCGGGTGTGATGTGAGCTGCATGTGAAATGAGCCCGCGGTACGAGAAAGTGAGAGGGATAAATAACTGGTGGCAATAAGCTCGCGCGAAATTACGAATCCTGTCATTCGTCGGTATAGGGTAGCTGCTACCCCTCCAAATGCTACGAGTCCTGTCCGCACCACGTGCGTGTATACCGCGCGTTGTCAGTCCAATCCCCCCCTCCCCTCCCCCTCACTCATATTTAAACCTAACCACGACCCTCCAAATCATATTGCCCGTATAACTCTCGTGACCCCGAGTGAAGGGAACGCGTGTGGAGTGCGTGAAAATTACTTGACTTTGGTATTTTCGGAAAATGCAGGGGCGCGGCGCGAACGCGACCACCCCCCTTATTCGACGATGGGGAGAATGTTTAAGATGCCTCTTCGATGAGTTTATGACGTGGTTGGGATCTATTGCTCAATTTACATGATACTTTGAAGTGCGCTTAGGAGAATATAGGTGTTTGATATGATGATGATATGAAATATTTAATAGAAGATGGCTTTTAAATTTATCACTTATCTTATACAATATTTCACTGATGATATACCATTATAAGAGACTTTGTTTTTACAGTGACAAAAATTTTATTTTTTATACTGTAATGTTTTAGTTTAACTCCAGAACATATAGAAATAGTACATTACGCACGTGTTGCGTTTACTCTTTTTAGTGTTCAAAATACGTAAAATTGAGTTTTACATACTCAGTTATAAAAAATTATTTCATGTGTCATAAATTTTTTTAATGATTTTGAAGATATCGTAATTTTTGAGAGTTCAAGTATTATAACTGCATTTCCAATCGCGCTAATATGAAACTAAAGTAACAATTTCAAAATAATTACAGTTTTTGGAGCTTATAATACAAATGGTCGTAAATTTAATAGAAATATTAAAAAAATAGAAATTTCTTAAATAAGTTAGAAGAATTCATTAAACTATTGCTAATTTTATAATTTATTGACCCGTTTGATAATGATATTGAAGAATGCGCTCTAAAATAAATGCGAACCGCACTATCAGATAAGTCCACAGCTCTCAGAATAATCAGATAAATTCATACTTTTTTCAATTCTTACTCGTTTTTAACAAATCAGAAAATGTATATAATATCTTCAAACCAGCGTGTAAATATGTGTTTTGAATGTGCCAATTGACTAGTCAAGTATCGCGATTCACCTCGTTTCTCCTGACCTTACATATAACTTTGAACGTTAAAACCCGCTTTTCTCGAAAACTTAAAAAGTGGACTTATTCGGTTATTCCGAGAAGCCACAGATATATATTCTGTAGAAGTAAATATATTTTATCATTCCTACTATCAAAAACAATATAAGCCATCAGCCACATGTGTTTGCAAGTTTATAGAAAACGTTTCAGAAGATTCGCCAAATTGCCGCCAAGATCAATGGCAAAAAGGCAAGGCTAGTCGCACCTGTGTGACGAGATTAGACCGATTCAATGAAGATTCATAGTATAGTTCGCCACGTTCGCTGTGTATAAGCGAGCATATATACACACGCAAGAAAGAGAACCCGAAGAGATATACATATACATACGTACACACATACAGAGATCCAGGCACCAAGCGAGAATCCGAAACACACCGGTACCACGAACTGCCGGCCGGCATTGCAGCCACAGCAGCTTTGCCCTCGCGCTAGAAGAAAGAGAGAAACACGTTCGAGCCGAAACACCCCGAGTAAGCGAGCAAGCGAGCGAGAGAGAGAGAGAGAGAGAGAATGCTAGCTCGCGAGTAGACGCTGGTAGGATATTTATTGTAACGAGGACTTATGGCGACAGATTTAGGAATTAGGGTATCGCGCCGGGTCTGGCCCCTCACACGCTCGCGCAGGGATACACGAGGCCAGGTCCATGTATACGCCAACCTGTACGCGCAACAGCATATATACGTATACATACATACATACACGCGTCTCTTGGGCTCTCGCGCGTGGTATGACCGGTGCCGCGTGGACCCACGTGATACCGCAATAATCCACGTGGATTATCCGGCGTGTACCAAGCGCGCGCACGCCGGGCACACCCGCTACGTCGACTTGTAGGAGGAGGTTGAAGCTATCGCTGCTGTACCGGACCATGGGTACGTAGAGAGAGGGAGGCTATCGCGCGGACACTCGATGCACGCGCGAGACTAGCTGTTTTCGCCTTGATAAGTGCACGTACTCGTCGATTTATGTTGCAAGTGGGAGAAAGAGAGACAGTGTAACGAAAGTGGAGTTACCCTGCAGGTTATTTGTCATTGCGTGGTGCGTGAAAATTTACATTTTTCATATTGTTGTTCGGAAATAATTAATTTAAATATATGATGTTGCAATTGTAATTAATTTGTTTAACGATTTGAATATCTTTTATTTTCTGAATTGGATTTTAATCTGAATGACAGAATTTTCTAGAAAAAATTCGATACCAACAGAAATTTCGTAATGCGATAGTAATATTTACTAACGACTGTTATTCAACGTAACGAATATTAAAAATATATCTTGTTTCTTGTTGGCATTGAGAAATCTAATAGAATTTCACATTTATTCGGAGAGATAGCTCAAAACTACCTGCGTGTCAACAAAAAAAAGACAAACCACCACCAAACATATCCTCTACAACTCCTTTGATCGCGACTACGGATAAGTGCAAAGCAAGCTACGCGCGCGATCGCGCGTCGAGTTAAACGTCCCGACTATCGTCGGCTCACACCTCTCTGTCTCTCTCTCTCTCACTCCCTCTTCCTTCTCTCACTGTATGTACCGCAAATTTATAACCACTTCGCGCATCGTACCGCACGCACGCCTATCGTAACGCGTACGTCGTGCCTAGATGATTTACTCGAGCAAGAGCGTACACGCGGCTAGCGCGAAATGGCCAGCGTACGCGTGTGATAAACTTAGATCGCAAGAGTTGCAAGTGAGAGCTTCTTGAGAATGAGAGAGAGAGAGAGAGAGAGAGAGAGAGAAGCTGTTTGAATTCTGTCGCGTGGTTGGGAGACTTCTGAAGAGATGTTTTGAGATGTTTATCAACGTTGTTGGGGTTGGCAGTAATTTGCCCGTAATTGTAAAGTTATATTAATTCGAGAGCACCAGGGTGGTTTATCGTACTGCTGTGATTGAAGAAGTTTATTAAAGAATGTGGGAAATTTATCTTGTGTGCATAGATTTTTTGCATAGTTTAGAGATTTTGTTAATCGCTGTATATACATATGATTTATGATTGTGAAAATAAATATGACGTGAAAATAAATCATTTTACGATTTTTCATGATGATATTCAAGTAACCTGTTTTTGTTGAGAAAATATATAAATATTATTTAAAGTATAATATTCTATCAGTATACGTAATTTAAATATTCAATAAAAGAGATTTAGTGAACAGGTAGTTTATCACTATAGTACAGATAAAAATGGGATTTTCATTTTATAATTTATCATTTATAGCAAATAGTTTAATTTTAAATTATTTACAAAAAAAATTCATTTTTTAATACTAAGAACTATTCTATTTTATTTTTATCAAGACCAAAGAAGTTCTTAGTTCAACGAAAAATATATATATAGCAACAATGACAAACAAGAAGGCCATAAATAAGCGTGAACTGTGCTGCCCCGGATGATTACTCAATAAATCCTAATGAATGTCTACCTGTTCTACCTAAGGATATAAATAAGCGCCGCGAGCCGAGCTTGTATACAACTAACAAAAAGGAAAGAAAATGACAAAAGGTGGACTCGAGCGAGTTGGCGCACGAGCGAAAAGACGAAGAAACGAAAAACGAGCGTGCAAGAAGGACACGCTCTACGAGATATATAACAAAAAAAAAAAAAGTGAAAACAAAATCGTGGCACGCACCGGCGCGCATGCGTGAACGTTGTAACTTTATCACGCGTGCAGAGCTAGAGAGAGAGAGAGAGAGAAAGTAAGCCAGCCGTATACACGATGCGTCTGTATGTATGTGCGTATATATTTGTGTGCAGTGCGCAAAGCAAAAGAGAGACAACGACGGCGAAGAAAGCGTATACATTCGCAGTTTCGCATAGTCGTACCTCTCTCGCACCTATGCGCTATAGAGTTCAGCGTGCGCAGCGCTGTAGCGTCAGGGGGTTGGAAAAGACAGCACAGGCCAGACAGAGAGAAAGAGAAAGAGAGAAAGAGAGAGAGAGAGAGAGAGAGAGAGAAGGATTGAGCTAGCTGCAGCGTTCGCGAAACCGAGAGAGAGAGAGAAAGCTTTTGGGAGGAGACAGAATGAGAGAGGAGCACGAGAGAGAGAGAGAGGAGTGGTGGCGGTGGGGGTGTGCATTGCGGATTTATTCCCGCCAACACATTCATCATGGCGGATTTAGCTGAACCCGTAACGCATGGCCGTGGATATATATCTGCGCGCCTCCATCCCTACCCCTACGCCGCTCGCCCTTTCTCTCCTCGTCTCTCTCGCACGCTATACTAGCTCGCTCTATTCCTATCTCCCCTATGAGCTCTACCCCTCCCTCCCTTCTCTAGTTCTCTCGCGAGCGTTACCCCCCGTTCGTCTCGTACGTGCGCGACGGCGACGCTCTATCTTTTTTCATTCGCTCGTTGCCCGTCCGATTCTCTCTCTCTCTCTCTCTCTCCCTCTCAGTGCAGCGTGCGGAAACTCATCCTGCATTCCGACAAACCTCTCTTTCAATGACTTTCCAACTCTTCCGCAGTGCAGCGTCCCGCACGCGTGTACAGTACCGGCATGGCGTGAACGTGCAGCGTCCGCCCTTTTCGAAAGGGATGAAAGTTTCGATAATTACACGTTCATAATGGAGTATGACTGCTGTTTGGGAATTAAAAATTTTCAAAGAATTTTTATTTTGCTTTATAGCTTTGGTTAGGACTTTGAATTGTAACTTTTTTTAATGAAAATGTTTAAATATAAAAGAGATATTCGAGAAAAATTAATAATAATATTTTCAGATGTTAGAAATTATTTATGTACGTAATAATAACAACTATAGAAACATATACCCATATATATCACTATATCTGCTGAAATTTAAATCTTTACCTACCAATTTCGAGTTATCGGGTTAATTGTAGAGTACTAGATAATTATTAAGTGTTTTACTCTAGTAATAAATCCTACATATAAGCCTCGTAAATTTTCAAGGAAAGAAAAGCCAGTTCACATTTTTATTTTAAATTAAATTCCTAAAAATTCAACAATTTCTCCAGAAAAAAATAAAACAAATCCATTTATCGCCATTATTTAAAAAATCATTCAAAGTTGGAAAAACCAACTACATTTCAAATCTTCATACCAGCTACTCCACAAAACCACAATTAAAGATTTCCTTACAAACAGAACTCCACAATACTTCCTCCCATATCAAACAAATATACAAAAGTTCTACCCTTTCTCCTCCACCTCCATACAGCAACCATAATTCGTAAAACTTTCATTATCTCCATATTTTCCGGGCAGCCACAGCGGCATCGTACAAACGCCGCCTTTGGAGATAAAGGGGCGAGCCATCGGTCACAGGCCTATTATTTAGGCCCCGATAAGTACGGGGGGACGGGCTAGAAGAGCACCAGAGCTGGGTATACTTAAGAAAATAGAGACCTCGGGCCTATAAGTGTGCCCGTACGCGCGTGTCTTCTCCTCGCAAAAGATGACTCTTCGGCCTCCCCACGTAGCTATATAGTACACACACATAGTCTTGCACAAGCAAGCACAAGGCGAAAGAAGGCCGGTACGTAAATGCCTCTTTAATAAATCCTTGGCGCGTGCTATCAGCAGCTGATCGCCATGCATCATGGACGCGAACGAACAGCGTCGACAGAGAACCCCTCGAAGCCACTCGTCTCCGGAACCCCCCCCCCCCACACACCCTCTGATATACCTATATACTACTACTGCTCTATACCCCCTTGTTCCCGCAGATACGATATTACGCGCGTGCACGCGGGGATCGCGGCCATAAGTCTATGGCTCATCCATCTACATTTTATCCCGGGAGAGGAAGAAGAAAGAGAGAGAAAGACTCTTGCACGTCTCGATCCCTATATATATATACGCACATACGCGACAACCTCGAATCCGATCTTCTCTCTCTCGCACTTGGGCCTCTATCGAGATTCCAATAGCGACGTGCGCTCTTGCCGTCTTATCGGCCAGGGGCTTTGTGCCGATGAAGGATCGCGTTCAGAGGCCAAGCACTTTACGTATACGCTGCTGCCATACTCTTTCCATATATTTCACCTATACGTATATTATCATTCCTTCGAGCCTGCGTGAATCATTTTCTTAGTGAGTAGGTATTCTTATATTTTCTTTTTGTTGATTTTTTTTTTTTTTTTTTTTTTTTTGTAAGATGAAGTGTTGCGTGCGTGGTGAACGGAAATGATGCCTTTATTAATCTCTCGATGCCGCGAGCGCGCGTGACGGCGAACTGTGGTGCGTTATGAGAGGTACTTTGGGTAATGCGAGTGCGTGCGCTGAGAAGATATAGAGCGGTGCGTTAATCGATGCTGAAGAATATATGGCGCTGAGGGTGATTTTTATTACAATTATATTTGAGAGCGATCGTGGCTTGCGGGAAAAAAAAGAAGAAATTGAGGTGAATTATACTTATGACAATGTGAGGTACGCGATCATTATGCGATCTTAAAGTAATGATTTTATTATTGAAGAAATTCAGATGACGTATGTAAAAATTAATGGGAATAAACTTTGAAATTATTCATTATGAAATTCACGTAATAAGTTACTTCACAGTTGATTCATTTTATTGGATGAATGAAAGAAGAAAGATACCACATAGCACTGTATCAATTCATTTCCATCACTGAGATCTGCTTATAATATAGTGGAAAACTGACACTAATAACCAAACAGAATGTTTGCCTACATACCCAATACTACTCTCATAACTTAATTGCACCAATCCACTCGACCATCTACAACCTCTATCACACGAAACCATTGTAACCGACATTAACAATCATTGCACTCGTTTTCCAGGCCGACAATATCACGCGCACCAACCGATCGCCGAAAAAGTCACGCGCGCAATGCACCGAGGAAGAAGCATAGGATGCTCACGGCAAACTGGACGGAAGTGTGAGGTGCAAAAACGGACACGTCCGTCCGGAAAGGTAGGAGAAGAGAGGTAGAAGAAAAAAAAAGAGACGTCGAGCGGGGAGCAATATACTCTCGCTCTCTCTGTCTCTCTCTCCCCACCGGAATTTTCGAAGACCTCGCGCTCACAAAGCAGGCGCACCGCGACAGCTGCTCTCTAAAACGGCACGAGTCGGTATATATACGCGACGCGAGAAGGGAGACGAGACAAAACGGTATATACTTTTCTTCTCTTTTTTTCCCCTCTTTGTCGACCCTAGTGTACAGCGGGCTGTACGCATCATCATCCCGTCCCCTGTGATCGTAAAATGGCTGACTATTCGCTGTTACCGTTCACTGAGCGCCCGATCGCCTACTGTTAATTTAACATTGATTGTATACAAGCTCGTTAAAAGAACGTTCGATTTTATGGGCCGGCAGTTTTATTTCTTTACTGTCCTGGAGGTGGTGACGGAATTTGATTTCAACAGTTGAGACGTAAAACGGAACAAAGACTTGTACATAGAAATCTGTATTTTATTTTTGTAGATTAAAAGTATCGAAATAAATGATTTTTTTACGTTTGTATGGAATTGAGAAATGTTGTAATAGTTAATAAATATTATTATCTTTGTATAAGATTTTTAAATATCAACCAAGTGATATTTGATGGTAACTACAATAAATAATATTATTCAATACGGTCTAATCATAGAGTACCATATTTTTCCATCTAGTATGTAATTGAAAAACGATTGACGTTTTGCTTCGATCGCTACTTCACATTCGTGTCTCCACATCGAAAACTCACTCTACCCAACTATATATACCTATATACATAGACACACGATATAACTCGGGAACGAAACTTTTCTGACAACTCCATCGCGCGACGTCCGAAGCGAACGAGCTCGTGAGATTCGATTTTCGCCTGGCATGAAATTTTCATGAGGTCGCCTCCTCCACCTCCTTATTCTGAAAGCGATACGTCGAGGTGAAACGACCAGCGCGCATTTTCTTTTTCGTCGCTAAGAGACGCGCGCGCGTGCAAAGAGTTGGTATATAGCCGCGCCCGCGGGGGTGTACTGAGAGCAAAGAAGCCGCCGCGGAAGAGGAAGGAGGGAAGAATAACCCGACCCAAATACGAGAGAGCAAGAGAGTAAGAGAGAGAGAGAGAGAGAGAAAATACACGCGAAAACTTACCTCGTCAATCAGAAACTGACGCCGGAAGGAAGGAAGCGGAAGTTCCGGGAGGAGCTGGGACTTTTCTTTCTGTGTGCTCTCTCTCTCTCTCTCTCTCCTCGTTTCTGCCTGCCTTGCAGCTATGTGTATCTTTTGATACCGTGTGGCTGGGACTTTTTTTCTCTGGCGAGTGTGTGTATATACCGCCATCTCATTTTCTCTGTTTACCAGCGTGGACGAGTACAAAACATCTCCGCACGCTTGTAGGAGTTAGTCGTCAATGCGAGTTGCCTGATGCGCGTGAGCAAAAGAAAGAGGAAGGAGGAGAGAGAGAGAGTTTGGTCCCCAAGTTTTTTGTCGTCCGAAGCTGACTTGAGAGAAATGTTACTGCTTTTCTTTGCGTCGCAAATGTTAAATGTATAAATAAATTCGAAACTGTGCTCAATGGTAGTCGTGGGTGTACTCTACACAGTCCACTGATGAAGTACATATGTCTTCGATTTGTTTTATTCATGTTATGCGCATGCGATTTTCGAGGGTTTATATGTTGCATTGAGTTCGATTTCATTGGAAATTCGCCACCGACTGTTTTGTCAAATTTATACGGTTTTTACTGTGTCAATTTGAACGCACGGTTTGAAAAATAGAGACACGATATCAATTGTTCATGCAACACGGTACTTCAAAATTTGATGTAAATAAACTTTTTTCATGGTGAATTAATTTACTTAGAAAAACGAACTTATCGTTTTCATCGTTAAAAAAATGATGCCACTATTGAAATAAATGTTATTTTTTTAATAAATAATAATATTTTAAATACAAAACAATAAAAAATTTTGTAATCCAAAAATAACTATAATTCATCACCATTATATTGCAACCGTTTCTGTCACATTAATGCAACTACGCTCAATCATTCGTATACATATATATATATATATGAATAAAAGAACTTTTCAACACATTAAACCTCGTCGCATCACCTGAACATCAACAAAACCCAACCCTAAGAAAAACCAGTGCATGATACACACGCAGTATACACAGTATATGCGACTGTCGCGACAAAATTTCAGGAAACCTACGCACGATATCACACCGCATTGCCCTTCGTTCCCTATACGCACTACTTATAACCTCCTTCGTAACCCATCCGCGTACGCACTCTTCTCTCGTACAACATAGCAAAGAAATCATCGAGTCTTACTTACTTCAACCGCCGCGCCTCTCTGTGGGCGCCAAAAAACAAGCATTTCTCTCAATGCTCTGCCGCCGCGAGCTCATCCTATATATAGGAAATCCAACAGGTATCGGGTCCGATAAAACGCACATGCTGTCTTTTTGCTCGCACCGTTCCGCGGCTTCTTTATTTCATTTGCGCGGCTTTTCCGCAGAGATAATCCGTGAGCGTCCTGGGAATTGAAGATTACGAACCTTTAGAGGCGCGGTGCGATGCCGAAAAACTAGCGTGGAATAATAGAAATGGATTCTCGGAGAGAGAGAAAGAGTGCGTCAAAGGTGTAAGGACAGGTGTGAAGCGGGGGGAGAGGAGGAAAAAGTTGTTGCGAGGCGGCAAATTGTTAGTGGGTACAATGAGGTAAATAAAGCGACGGATGGTGTGTATGTATAGGTGATTATAGCATCATTAAAGTTTATTGTAAAAAGGTGTTTTATCCTCTTGGAACGTTTTGCAATGTGTAGTTGTAATAAATGCTTGAAATTGCATAAAAGTAGCTATAAAAATCATGTAAGAAAATTAATGCGGTATTAATTTATACCAAAAAATCAATTTACAAACATATTTCTTCATTCTGCTTTATGCGTCATTTAGACTCTTTATCCATAAAACCTCTATTTATAGCTATATAATATATCGTCCACATACTTGCAACCAACGATATTTACCATTTATTAAATAACTTTCAATTTCGAAAACACGATTCTACTATAAAAGCTCGACACACCATAGATGATTTACACTCGTGCCGTTTAGATAATCAATTATCAATAAATTAAAATAAAACACATAAAGCTTATATATACACACATACATATGAACCTTATCTGCGTCCCGTAATAAAGTCCATACGCACTTTGTCAAAAGCTTCACGCAGCGAGTTCGCACGGCCGATCTCGCAAAGGATAACGTCTTCACAAATCATCTTATTATCCGAAATCCTTAATACACAGCGCGCGCAAGAAACTCCAATTAATCTTTATCAAACGCGGGAATCTGAGTGAATAACCACGCAATAGTCATATGCGTGCGTTAGAAAACCTCGAGTTCCGCATATTAATGTATATATAATATATACCATCGCGATGAGAAACTAGGCTCTACTTATATAGCGCCGAAAATTTTTACCCCTCGTTCCCTCATACACCTACCTGCCCCCATATATATATACATCACTTGGCGGCCATAGCTCACGTGCATCTCTCAAACGGACGTCTTAAATCATTTTCCCACACACACATGTATATGCACGCAACCTTTATACATGTATCTCTCTCACTCTCTCTCTCTCCCGTGGAGGCAACCATTTTTCCGTAAAACAAGACCGCCTCTCTTTCTCTCCTACTCGCGCTCTACAAGATCCATTCGCGTTGTATCTCAGCACAGCATCGCTCGCTTCTACGTTGTCGTCGTCTTCGAATCACAGGGTGACGCAACTACATGTACACATAGAGTCCGGGCGGTAGGCGATATATAAAAGTAAGCAACTCTACTCTCGTGCCATCCCTTCAACGTGTATACGCACATACGTGGGGGGGTAGTGCGGGTGATGCAGGGCTCGTGCTATCTACCAAGTCTATCGGCTGCCACCACTACCACACGGCACAAACAGCAGCAGCAGCAGCAGCAGCAGCGCGAGCTCACGCCAGATAAGGCCGGAGATATATTACGGACGCCCTGTGCTATGCGCGCAAACGCTCTTTTCGCTCCTTCTTCGCTTATATACACACATATAGAGAGAGAGAAGGAAAGACACATGTGTGAGCGAGTCAGCGAGAGGGAAAATCGCTACATCGGCGGACTTTTTTTTTTCCTCTCTCACTCTCTCGTTCCTCCTTCTTTGGGAGACTTGTACACCGCGTGCGCTCGATGGCTGTATAAAAAGCGTCAGCGGAGCTGGCGGAAGTCGGTTTGCAAGCCAAGCACGGGGCGGCGCCGGCTAACCCCTTATTTTCTCGTCTCGACGACGACGACGACGAGGAAGAGGTGGTGGTAGTAGTGGAAGAAATCGGAGTAGTGTCTAGCTTTCGTCTGTACTGAAAAATGCAGCAACCGTTACAAGACGATAGCTCGATGTGGTCGCGTGTAATGCAGGCGAGGTAATGTGTGCTTGCGAGTGGTGCTTATGGGGGAGGGAGCATAAGAGTATTCGAGGGTGTAACGACGTGAGTAAGACGTTTCGGAGCATGTTTTTTGGGAACTGTGGGTTTCGGGTGTATTGCAGCCAATTTTTAGTTTCAGTGGGTGATTTGGTTACACGATGTCGTACAATTTCGAATTGTTAAACTTTTATGTAAATTGGTTTACAACTGATTTTCGTAATATAATAGAAAAAGAAGGTTAATATCGCCCATGTTGAGAAAAGAATCATTATACTTCTTTTTTCAAAACATATTTTTCATAAACATACAATGGCCAGCCTCCTAAAATAGAAACTGCGACTCTGGCAATGCGTATAGCTTCCAAATATTGTTCCACTCTCTCCCTCACTCTGAGCAAAAAAGACACGGAGGAGAGAAAAAGAACAGCATACAGAAGAGTACGAATGTAAGAAAAAGCCATTTGATACTTTTATCTAGCAGCCAACGTACGTACAATTCTCACCCCCTTCGTCAGCTTCTTTTCATGCTGCCTTGGATTTTTCCCTCTCGCGCTCAACATCAGCCATGTTCTCTCTCTCTCTCTCTCTCTCTATCTCTCCCCCATCTCCTTTTTCCTCTTTTCTTTCGCGCCCGCCGCGCGCATATACGACTGCTCGAATGCCCGATGTCGCGCGATCCATCACGCCCGCGCGTAAAGGAAACGCAACGCCGGCAGTACATACGCGCTTCGTCTCTCTTCCGGTCGGCGTGGAGACGCAGACGATGAAGATTCCCTGCTGCCGACGACGACGACGACGACGACGGAACGGCCGACGGAAATTTTTCCTTTTCTCCTTTGCTCACGCGCAAGTGAGAGAGAGAGAGAGAGAGAGCGACGAGAGATCCTGGCAAGATGCCGCCGGCGGAGAAATGGTCTCTCTGACCCAGCCAGCGATGTCTTTTTTTTGCAAGAGTGCGAGCTGGCAGACACGAGGCTTGTATAGGCGAGGCGAAGCTATATACGTGTAAGCGTGTTTGAGAGTATATTTCATGCGACGGATGGATGGACGGACTGCCTACTTGAAAGAGAGAGAGAGAAAGAGAAGGAGTGAAGAATCGATTGCTAGACGGAGATATAGTAAGGCGCATAGTTGTATCTGATATGCGATTCAGCGGAATGGAAAGCTTCGATTTTTATTACATGTTTCATAAAATGTTTATATATCTAATATTTATGGAATAAATATTTATTTTTTTTTATATTCTCATAAGATACGTATCGGAAAAAAGAGTTTTTGAACGTATTGAATTAAGTAAATACATTAATATATGCATATTTAAAGAAAAGTTTTGTCGAACCTTGCACAATATATTCGTATCATTGTTTATATATTTTCAAATACATAAAAAAAAGGATGAACTATTTTCTATTCTTTTAAAATTCTGAATAACTATAAAATAAAACATTTTATTAATTATATGAATAAGACGATAAAAAGTACCAAATATATACTTCCGAAAAAACTTTCTTAAAAACTTCATCAGTAGCATCCTCTCAATAAAAGAACCGCTCGATCGTCCACCCCATCCCTCTCATCTTCCCAACCTCTCTTTCTTTTTCCCTCCACGCGCGCACGGCGGCCGAATTAATTCAGGAGGTATATTTGAAATTCAGATGCCATTTTCATTGTAAGCAAATTTTTTTTCTCCTCTATTTTTCGTAGGAGACTATACCACTATAAGCGCGCGATCTCGCTCCTTTAGAGCGTTTGCTCGCCAGAAAAGCCAAGCGCGAAAGAAGGGTTATATGTGCTTTATTTTGGTGTTATTTCAGCGCACGCCTCGAGGGGTCGAGTTATTATGCTGCTGTCAGAGCGGCCACCCTTTTCAGTAGCCGATCTGCATAACCATCATGGTTTCCCTAGCCTCATACTTTCGACCGCCCACACCCTTTCTTCCGTATACTCACTTGCGCGGTCTTCCCCTTCCCTAAGCTTGGTTTTCCTTTTGTATGTATACCTATATATACTCCTTCCCTCGTGCCAGAGGGCAGCCTTTGGTAGAGAAAGATTACGCCCTTTCGGAAGAGCTGCAGTGTGTTCTATAGGTAACTCTCGCCGCGTCTTGGGTTAGACTGAATTAGCATCCTTTCGTGTTTATAGGATGGGTATTAGTTTAATGGTTTGTGTTTACGGGTCGGCTTATAGAGTCGTAAGTCGAGATGATTTCTTCATTTTGAATTTTCATGATGCTCCCGCGGTTTTAATTGTGGATTATTATATCCTTGCTTGGTTTCAAACTTTACGTATATTTGAATAAATTTTGTTACAATCCAACTATATATTTTGAAACTTAACAATATAGTATAAATATATTATTGTATTTAAATTGAGAAAAAAAGAAAATTATTTCAACGTAGTAATTTATTAATCATGAAAAATTTACAAAAAAAAATGTATGTAACCGTACTTTAACTCCAAGCAAAAAAGAACCATTCCAATGCTTTTAAAGACGTCACGCGGCCGCTCCCCGCAAAAAAGAGCCTCTCACCGCGGTCCATCAGCCGAAAGTGTCGCGCACCCGGTGACTCTGCACGTCGACAAAAAGCTAGCGAAGCACGATTACAAATTAACTTGGCGCTGGCGCGTTTCTTTCGCGAGTCATTATTAAACTCGGGGCCCCCCTGCCGTCGGGGGACTCCCTATACAATTATTGCGCCTTTTGTCTCGTCGCGCCTCTCTCTTTCTCTCTCTCTCTCTCTCTTCTTCCTCTTCCGAACGCGCGAGCGCGTAGCCAAGGGTGTCCCGGATGAACTGCCGCGTGAGACTCCATTTCTTTTTCACCCCCGCGTGAACGCGAGGATCGCGTTACTATACCACCCCGAACTTATTTACGGGGAATGCCGAAGATGAATAGTCAAGAGAAAGAGAGAGAGAGAGGGAGACAGAGGAAAAGTATGGAGGATGAGAGAACGCGAGAGCAGAGTAGACCTATTTGGTTACGCGGCAATGAAACGTTTATTGCTCTCTTCTGTGTCGTTTCAAAGAGAGTGAAGCAAATGAAGCGAGCACCTGTGGTCTTGAAATAAGCTATATCGTATATATAACGATAGCTACGCGGGGTAATGCGAGCCTCGGAGTGAGCTATTGTTGCGTTGAACGTTATATTAGCTGCATAATTTTATGGGAAATCGATAGTTTAAAAGATTTTGTTGTTTTACACGATGATAAATTACGAAATAGATATATTTTTTATCTATTGTTTTGAAACGGTAACGAAAAAAATTAAATTTTAAAAAAATATGGAATACATTAACCTCATTTGACTGAACTACATCCCGAAACAATTACAGAAACGTGTGTGTCTCCCTATCCAGCATCTGGACAGCCACCGAATTTTCCTCTTTTTCCATTCTCCTCTTAAAAAACCGTCTCGACCCAACGTGGCTAATAACGTCAAGGCCAAAGCCACAGATCCCATCCTCCCAAGACAACCCGAACAATAATAAAAAAAAGGAAAAAGATCCGCTGCGTGCATTCCGGAAAAAAGGCAAGCAATAACGTCATCCCCTGTAGATTTACGACCATCTCCATTGGTTCCACACCTAGTCCCTCGAAAAATCAGTCCTACGAGAAGGCACGACACGACTGCCGAATCGACAATACAGTCCCGTTTGACTTTTTTCCAGCCTCTTCTGCACCCAAGAGTCAAGAGATAAAAGTGTATACCGTGACGAAGAGAAGCGAGCCGACGTTTCCGCAAACAGCGCGAACGAGCGTCTGACGGCCACCGCGTACCGTTAGGTATACTATAGTCTCTCGTCGACACTTGTACCCTCACTCGCATATATTTTAAGGCTCAAGGTTTTTGCGCCGCCGGCGACGAGCGGCGAGTCTCTTAGCTTTTTGTGGAAAGATTTTTCGCGGGCAGAAGAGAGACAGAGACACATTCACAGGCGTATCACGTTTGCTCTACTTCTCTTCATTGTCGCGCGGCAGGTGAGGTGAAAGAGAAGGAGGAGCAGGTATATGTATATATATATATATATGCTCTCGTTTCGACAGCAGGACTGCGACGGCGCCGCAGCGGTTACAACTCGATGGTATATATACCTGGAAGTTTGCGCAAGTAGATAAGACGGATACAAGGACGTTTAGACGAGAACTACGCGTTATTCTTTTGTGTGACTTTCTTCGGAATGAATGTGTATAATGTATATATGTATAAGGTGTGTTTTGGGGAAAAAGTGTTTCGTCACGCCGCAAGGACTAGAAGGGAATTAATTCTTCATGCGGCTTAGTCGTCAATGCTTTTAGAGTCAAAATATATTAGGTTTTACGGCCATGCGTATATAAGTGTGTAACATAAAACGTAGATTTTAAAAAAGAAATACAATAGCATTTCATAAGATTAAATGAATAAATTTATAACTTATTTATTACATTAGCGTATAGTCAGTGGGCAGCCTACATTTGGTGTATTAAGCAATTAGGTAATTGTATGAATGAAAAGGTCCTATATACACATTACATATACACAAGCAGTAAATAAACTAAACCGTTTCCTCTATTTATCCACGGTCGATCCTCCCTCTTAGCCTGATCAACACCCAAGTCAATGACTCGAAAAACTAATCTGACTAATTAATAACGCATTTCGGAGTCCATTTCGCGGACTCACTCCACTGGAAAAAGACCGTTTCTCACCTACCCCTCCTCTTTCAAGCACTTCATCCGTCAAAATAGCACCGCAATGATCTTATACATACATATCCTCACTCGACCGCAGACCATTGCTTTCTTCATTCCCCAAAGTAGTACTACTACCGCAACGCGAGAGTAAAACATATACGCGTGCGAGCTTCGCCTACACATTATGGAACTTAATGGCTAATTGAGTTCCCGTCGTCAGCCACACCGCTGCGGTCAATATAATCCTCGATAATTCTAATAACTCGGGAAAACGACGACGAAGACCGAACTAATCGTCCTGTACCATACATACATATACATATATAATATATAGCCATAGAGATATACGCACGCAAGCGAAACGACGGCAAGGCTGCGCTGGATCTGTGCCCGCGAATAAGAAACAGAGACGAAGGAATAGGTCGCGCTTGAGTTGGGGGGTTGGGGGGGGGGATATAGTAAAGGCGAGAGCGAGAGAGACGAGGAAACGGAGGGAAGGCCAATTAGAGGGCGGAAAGATTTATCTGTGGGCGACGGGTGTGCTACGCGAGTATAGAACTCGCGGGGGTTGTGCACGCGTGCCTTCCTCCTTCCTCCTCTTCTCTTTCTCTCTTCCTCGCTTGTATTATTCCACGGTCGAACACCCCCTTTCTCCGACACGACCCTCGCTACTAGCTCGCGTGCACGACAAGGACATGGTCCAGCTGCCAAAGAGCCTACGTTTCGCTTTTTCGCGCTGTAGGCCGCAGTTTTGGCCCACGATATTATGAGAGAAAGAGATATAGAGAAGAGAAGGAGGGAAACTCTTTTGATCTAGAGTGAGAAGCAGAGGACATCGATTTCCGGCTATTTCGGGAGTCACTGGGTCCGTGCGAGCTCGCGGTAAATTACGCGCCGATAGCGCGTGGTCGGCACACGGCGTTTAGAGAGAGAGAGAGAGAGAGTGGGATTCGTTAATTTATGAAATTGGATGATTTGTGGGGATGAAATTTTCGGCGGTGAGAGAGAAAGAGAAAGAGAAAGAGAGAGAGAGAGAGGTTGTACGGGATCTATTTTATCGGAGGAGATCAATTATAATTATTTTTGAAAGCTTAAGTACGCAGGTGATTTGTTATATTTAACCTCATAATCTGATTTGGTGAAAAAAAATGCATGGTGAATTATGAAATCATGCTTTATTTTAGAAATGGTATATTAAGATCTTCATACCTTACGATTTTTAGTATTATTTTTTAAAGTAGAAGGTAAGTTGAATGAAATAAATAGTAAAATTTCCATATTGTTTGATGAATTTTTATCGACCCGTGTTTAAGTTTTCGAAAATATCTGCGCCAATTCGTATAACACAAACAACGATTCTTTCAAGTTTGAAATGTTCCACTGTCAGCATGTCTGTTTTACCACCGTAAGTACAGCACAATCGCGTACCATACGACGACCCTCTCTCTCTCAAACACACACACGCGTAAACGTCACGAACAAAGAGGTGCGAGACGTCCGACTCATCGCTGAGAATCTTCTTGTCTCCCTCTCTCTCTCTCCCCCCACCTATTTTCCAGCCTTCTGAATTATTTTAATAAGGCGGAGCTGACGTCTTAACTGCTCTCAGCTCGTGCGGGACCGTGGCAGAGATCAAAGCCGCGTGGCCCCGCAGGTGACGTTAGCGCGTCAACTCTCGGTATTTACATCAAAAACATCGCGTGCTGGGTGCAAGGTGACGACGAGGATAGGACCATACCGGCGCCGTTCTCGATGCCTCGCGAGTTTGCAGCAGTAGCAGCAGCAGTAGGAACAGCTTTGCTCTGGGAGCAAGAGGAGAAATACTTGGAAACGCGCGCGTCGCAACCTCGTGTGTCAAGTTGCCCGACGTTTTTATAGACCCGCACGAAATTAGAGAGAGAGAGAGAGAGAAAGGGGCTTGCGTATGCTTCTGCTACTGCTGCTGTGCTGTGTCTCTTTCGGGTGGTGGTGAATAAAAGAAGTGCGCGAATGAAGCTGGAAGTGCGAGGGGCAAAGTGAGAGGATGGTAGGACAGTATATGGGGGTTACAGAGGTAATGGAAAGTCTTATTCGCGTCTTTTCGGGAAATCCAGAAAATTCAAGGGTGTACGTGTAATTGTATGAAGTAAATCTTGGCTTGGAATTGTTCACAAGTGTATATATATATACGATAACTTTAAATGGGTCATGGGAATTTTACAATTGTTTTTTAATTATTTGAATTAAATTCTTAGTCTTATAGTTTGTGACTTAAACTTCGAGTATATAGCTTCATCAAACTATCAATTAATTTAAAAAACTAAAATACAACAACAATAATGAAATATACGTTCGAATAACAAACAAAACCTTCCAGGTTCCCATCTCCACAAACCCACCACCAATAAAACACTTTACAAAACAGAGGGCAAACGCACGCGCTCACCGTGGGCAAAACAAGTGCACATATACCCGTTGTTGGTCGAAAAATGCCCAACAGTCCGTGTACTATATACTGCATGAGCTCTCCCAGTGCAAAGAAATTGTATTTGCAGCGCTCGGCGCATATACAGCGAACAACGTGCCGTACATCATTGCCACGTGTGCATATATATACATATATAGGAAGCCAGGGCCAGTTCATTTCTCAGTATGCGAAATAACGTTGCGTTCTCTCCTGCTGGAATTACGCGGCGCGCGAGGGCGCACCGGCACTTATTTCGAGCGAGTGGCAACACAATACAACCGGCGAAAATCCCTCTACACTCGTGTGTATATGTATATATGTGTCCTATCTGCAATGGGAGAAGAGAGAGAGAGAGAGAGGAAGGGTAGAGAGCGAGTTCGTTTCCGCGTTGTTGCATAATACAGGCGGCAGCGGCGGCGGTCGCGCACGGGATGAAGGATGAGCCGACGCCGAGGCCGCCTAATAACCGGCCGAGGCTAGCAAAGTCGCGAAATAACCTACGCGTGTGTTTTGTATGATGTGGTGTGTGTGTGTGTGTGTAGAGTGTAGAGTGTGAGAGGTTTGATTGTAAGCGTTGGGTGTGTTATAGGTCTAGTTGGAATAAGCGATATAGAAGCGTGGGTTTTGATCGATTAATATGAGAAAATCATCGATCATTTTTGTAAGGCTAATTTTCATTTTAAAGAATGTTTAAAAAAGAAATACCTGTGCAAGCTGAGATAAATCAGAATTTAATTGCGAACAAATATAAGTAAATACAAGGCGAATGAAAAGATGGAGCGATAAAAAAAGGTCTGATGAGGGTTAAAGTTTAAGGCCTTTATGGGCAAACAAGCTGACGAAATATACATACGCGCGTGTACACGCAAATAGCTCGAGAAGTAATTATATGAAGGCGGAGCGTGTACCATGCGCGTGCGAGCATATTTGCCCCGGCAACAGCAGCAGAAGCAGCAGCATCCGTATTTGAACCTTGAGCCAAGGGCCGGTATATAAAGCTTTCCTCTTCGCTTATTTTGATAATAAACTGCGCTGGATAAGGGCTAATGATTTAAATTCCAGTTAACAATTAATCCAGATTAGAAATACTTGTGTGCATACGTGTATATATGTTCTTCTATAGTGTATGCGAGCACGCCTTGTACCGCAATTTAATTACACGCGATAGAAAATAACTAATGCAAAGCGAGTGTAATTTGCCGCCTGTACAGTTGTTCCTTTTTTTTTTTGTTGTTACAAGACTTGATTAATGTTTCAATTTATTATTTCCAACTTTGAAAAAAATTACTAACAAACAAGGGCTTACGAGCGCGTAAACGCGTATATAATTTACAAGCACGGCGAAACAATAAAACGTGTCCGATCGCAAAGTTAATTTCGGAACTCCCTCATTACTTCGCTGCGAATAAACCCAGCCTCTCTGCTTGCGCACGCAACCAGTATAAGAACATCACGAACATACGAAAAAGCGACGAAAAAAAAACGACAACGTTCACTCGGTGTACATAACGAACGGAATTTTCTGCAACGATGCATTCGCTATACAGAGCGGCTGGAAGGGAGGGCGAGAGTTAATTGAAAAAATTAATTAAAGACGTTTCCCTTACTTCTCAGCGAGCTAGCGCTTGCAAACCTATACACAGCCTTATCCCCCTCTAATGTACACACAGAGAAGAGAGAGAGAGCGACTTCAAAGGCAACACCAGCAGCAGCGCCTGGAGGAGAGAGATATAGAACGACGAAAAAGAGCGACGAAGACGGCGAGCGAATTTACGAGATCAGCAGGCTCTCACATATATATATATATATATGTATTCAGCGTAGCCGCTGTGAGCAGACACCTATACAGAGAGAGAGCGAGAGAGAGAGGCTAGTAGGACTTATACTGGGATTCAATTACCGCAACGTCTGCGAGGCACGCCATTCCCACACCCTTGGCAAAATCCATCCCTTCTCTTTCCCCCCAACTCTCTTGCTCGTAGCATAGCTGCTGCTGCTGCTACGCGTTCTATCTCCTCAAGAACGAACAGGTGCTCTTGTGTCTGCTGTAAATTGCGCCCCTGTAATCCAAAGTAAAGCGCTCGTTTTATCCGCGCCATGGTGAGACGAATGCTCGCTACGTCTTCTCGGGACATTCCCTCTCCTACGTTTTCCTCTGCAAAGCCTTTCCATCCCCCGTGGATATGCTCATCTCCCTTATATCTCTCCAATGGGGTTGTCAGGGTCTGTATGGGATTCGTCATAATTTTGGGTTTTCGAAAGAGAGAGAGAGAGAGAGAGAGAGAGTAAGGTTGTTGTTGTATTTGTGCGTGCATATGGTGCAGCGTTGCGTGAAAGTGGAATCGAACTGCGGAGAAAGAGATGTTTTTAGGGATGGAATGTTTGGTATATAAATTGTATTTTATTGAAGTTTTTAACGAGGTGTTTCGGGATTAGATGGATGTTTTGAAAAGAAAATAATAAGAGTTATATAGTTTATTTCATATGATAAATAATTGTAATGCAATTAATATAATACTAATAATAAATAAATAAAATAAAAATTATGCAGTTATATAGTTTAAAATTTAAAAAAAATTAATTTCCATTTTTTTCACTCGATGTATTTAAAGGCACTCTTACACCTATACATGGCCTCTGAGGCCAAAATCACCTGAAAAAATTAATTAAAATATAATTGTTAATAGTAAAATATTATATACTATAAATATAACTAATTTTTAACAAAATAAGCCAAGGTAGACTAATTTTTAACAAAATAAGCCAAGGTAGACTAATTTTTAACAAAAGAAGTCCTTTGATCCTTTTCATCCCGAAACATAGTCCTTTTTAAAATAAACTTCTGCGTTTTTGGAGATCGGTTGATGGATTTTGATGGGATGAAGTGCGAATTACTTGTAATACACCCATCTATGGTACGAGGTTCCGGATTTTGAAAATTTTTTCATTAAGTATGTTTTTTATATAAAAAATCATTTTTTGTCCTTAATTTTTTTAATTTTTATGGTTTTTTTGATATAAAAAACATACTTAATGGAAAAATTTCAAAATCCAGAACTTTGTACCATAGATGGGTGTATTACAAGTAATTTGCACTTCATCCCATCAAAATTCATAATCCGGTCTTTAAAAAAAAGTTACGCAGAAGTCGTTTTTTTAAAAGAACTATGTTTCACGATAAAAAGGGTCAAAGGACCTCTATCTTGGCTTATTTTGCTAAAAATTAATTATATTTATAATATATAATATTTTACTATTGATAATTATATTTTAATTCATTTTTTCAGGCGATGTTCGGCTAAGAGGCCTATATGTGTAAGACCGCTGCGTTGTTAGGGTGGACGAGGTTAATAGTTAATTATAAATAAGAGCTAAAACACTTAAAGACACAAATAGATAACTTTAATAATAATAAAAGATAAGAGAAATTAAAAGTATACATGAGTTATTGAGCAAAGTTATAAGCCGAGGGAGCAAAATGAACTGAAAACGTCTCCTCTCAGTCCTGGTCAAACTTATACTGACTATTCGAGACTCGCAGACACGCATACTCAGCTCAACTCGAGACTACACACCAAACTACTAATATAAAAAAGTACAATATTTCTTAGACATTGCTGTATTGTCCCCACTCAACTCTCATATGTGCATTTCACACGCTCTATCGTCAGATGTCGAAAACCCATAATAATGTTGCATTTAGTTTTATGACTCTTTCCTCTCGCTCTGCTCTTAAGGCGGGAGGTCGAAGGAAAAGGCCTATACTGGCAAAAAATAATCTTTCCTGAAAAGTGACCATTGTGCTCCACAACATTAAACTGTTGACAACCTTTGTTTTACTAACATCTGGACACGCACAAACATATAAAAAATACTTTCCTCTAAGAAGTCATTTTACTTTACAAAAACAAGACAAAATTAATTTTCAAACATACAGTCATAATTCAACAACTGCCTTAACAAGCCTGTATTTTTAAAAGTTGTAACATAAAATATTTTTAGCACTGGCAGAAAATTAACAATGTTCTATAGTTAATGTGTTAAAAAAATTGAACAATTTTTAATAAAAATCAATATCTAACAATGACACAATGAACCTTAAAGTATTACTAGTAGTTTAACTATCACTGTTACTAAATGTAAATACCAAAATTAAGTCAAAAGTAGTTAATTAATAAAAGAAGAACACTTTTCTGTGTCATCGAGTAAACAAACAATAGGTAAGTTATGAATAGTATTTTTACCAGAGAAGTAGATAAAAAAATTACAAGAATCAAGTCCAACTTTACAGCAATAAAAATTTAAATAAACACAAAACAACACCGTTAATCTTCCCTCATCCCAACTTTTATAACAATGTTTATAACCGATACAAAGTTACAATCCCATCAGTGTCGATATAGCAAAAGAATCGCTGTCCGTGCACATCTCCCTCTTCGACTTTCGCAAAGTTTGCACACCCCTCCGAGAGTGCAAAACCGGAGAAAACTAGCTACATAACCAGAGCTCCTCCCGAAAACTGACTTTCCATTGGCCTCGTGTCCTCACAAATATAACTTTTCTTTTTCAAACTATATACAACTACAACTACACTACGAACACCCGCGTGCTATGCTTACTATTTCGATTTCCCGTTCGATCGCAGGTACATAATTCATCGGGCGCGCCCGCGCACCATTGTCAGTGCGGCCGCTTCATTAATACAAATGGCGTCTGCTGAATTCCTACCGAGCTTATCCCTCCCCCCTCTCTCTCTCTCTCTCCTCCACCCCCTTGTGGCAACTGTGCACGAGCAAGGGACATGTGTGCGTGCACGAGCGAGATACGCGTGCTCGGCCATGCATCCCTCGGATCCAGTCAAGCATCCCCTCGCTCTTCTTTTGCTGCGGTATCGTTCCCCCCATACCGTCGCCGTAGCTTTTTCCATGAAGGAAAGCGGGGGTAGAAACGGACGAACGAAGAAACACGCGCGTATATGTATATATACACTGCACATACACATAGATATAGAGTGAGCACATATTTTTACCGGCCTCGTCGACTTTCATGAGGGCGTCTTTCCGCAATAACATATTAATATCGCGGAATACGAGAGATACACATAGAAAGAGAGAAACAGAGTCCGCGAAAGACTTATGGGTAGAAGAACCGTACAGGCGGATGGGTTTAGCAAGCGGCCGTTATACGAACGAAGAGAGAGAGAGAGAGAGAGAGAGAGAGAAAGGAGAAGCGATCGCACGGACACGGACGAGGACTACATTTTGTCGCGCGATTTTAAGAGTCGTAAAGAGAGCGCCGCACGTATTGTCCGACTCTCGTCGACACTGCCCCTGCGTATCGTATGGGTTATACGTATAACTGTATGTGTGTGTGTGGCTCTATGGTACGTATATATATGTATACGCGTAGCGGAGGGCCACGGGAGATATTGATAACGTCGCCGGGAGAGAGATAACGCGTGAAATGGCCGATTTCTCACCCCATAAAAACAGCGGCCGGATATTCCAGAGAAATAAAAAGCACGGCGACTCAATCGACCAGAGAGTGAGAGAGAGAGGTAGAGGGGAAAGAGACAAAAGCGTATTGATGGTTATTACACTTTTGGCGTTGATCAAATTTTTTTCTCGGGTCCGAGCACACGAGCTATATGTATAGGTCGATTCAATCAAGTACGTAGTGTATCAAACGCCTCTTATCTCGAGTGAGTTCTTTCTGTGAGCTATTTTTACGGGGCGCGTGATTTTGTTGAAGAAAGAATAATGCAGATTTATGAATTGCCTTAGAATTGATGGTTATCAATGAATTACGCGAGGCAAAACAAAATCCGATTGTTAATGTCTATATAAAAAGAAATATAGAGATAATTGTTATTGAATAATTTTGAACGATACGTTGGATTATGTATTTTATATTTTAAGCGAGTGAATGATTACGCAATAAAATTTTTAAGCGATTAAATCATATTAGTTCCAACGTATATTTTAATCAAGAATACGAACGTTTATGTTTACTTGGAATCATACATTATTTATGAATTACATCAAACGTGAGAAAATCCTATAATTCATATACAACAGAATTTTCAAGGAAAACGACTTTTAATAGGATTACACGAATTTTTATTTATTTTTTTTTTTTTTTTTTATCTTTATTCAAATAGAGGATTTACTGCATTTACATTTCTAACAAGAAAAGTATATATAATTCCACGAGGAATTCGAAGAAAATACAGTTTACTTAGTCATTTAAATAAATCTAAAAATATTTTAATCCTATGAAATTACATTTAAACAATAATAAAGCAAAAGATATGATTAAAATAAACACGATACGTCTGCGCGCTGAGAAGTCGCTGTATTTCTTAGTTTCCAAGGGTGGGTTGTTAATCCTGCGTTATACAACACGCTGCGCGGCTCTCTGCAGTTTTTCCTGCGTGGGATGAAACACGCAAAGGGGGGAACAGGGAAGAGAGAAAGAGAAAGAGAAAGAGAGGAAGAGAACGAGTGGCAAGCCAGCGAGCAGGAAAGGATCAAGAACTTCCTCGACACAGCCGTACCTCAAGTGGCAAGGCGTGTTTTAGAATAATGCGCCGCACGGTTGCGGTATTCTAAGTTTTTGATGAGAAACAGAAGTTTCTCCACGAAAGAGTTGTTGTTTCTCGCGAAACAGAGAAAAGGGGGAGGAAAGGCTCACTTTCTTCGCGTCTCACCTTCGACTCGTAGTAGTAGCACTCGACGTTGTTGTCGTCGTCGTTGTCGTCTTGCATGCAGCTCTTACCTCTTTTACTATGCCGACGTTGAGCACTCGAACAATAATGCAAGCCATTGTCAGAAGCCATTCTCGTTGTCTTGTGTGTTGTTTGAAAATGATAAGAATTCAAGTTGTGTGTGAATCAGTAAAGAAACGTGTACCAGTGAATATATTATAAGACAAAAATGTTACTAAATCAAGTAGATTTTATAATTTTTAATTATTAGGTGAAATTTTTATTTTAAAACAGTTCAAATAAATTATTCATACTGTTATTTTACTCGAATGTTTCATTGATACAGATCTAATTTTTTAAAAGACGTCAAAATTGAGCACAACTTAAAATTATTTTTGTATGGACGTTATATGAAAATCGGAGTACTGGTACACTTATTATTTATGTTTTTTGTAAGATATTAATAAATTAAGAAAATAATCATAAAAAGCGCAAGCATAATTAAAATTAAAATTCAAATTGGGTTGGATGGAAGGATAGGATAATGTATATAAGGTGCGTCTGCCACGGCCAGGGCCGAATGCAAAGAACAAAAGCCAAATTTTGAATATTTTTTTTCTGACGATTCGCACTCGAATCTCATTTATTCTTGTTTTATCATTTTATATCAATCGTATAATCGGTATAATGTTTACAATGACAAAAAATCGCGGAACGGCAGCCGTTCCGTAGGATAATTCTTTTATTTTTCACCGGCGACGCTTTTCCGTCCGCCTCGGACGTATGTCGGAGCATGAGAAAAATACGGAAAAAAGCAAATAGTTATACGCAGGCTGCGACGACAGTAGATCTGCCGTCACCTCTCGTTTCCTTTTTTTTTTTTTTTATACACAGAATAATAATACACGCCAAATTTCTCGGATTTTTTTCACTCGCCGACGAAAAATCGTTCATTACTTTTACAAATACGTTTACGTATACTCTGCTACTATGTTACAAAAAAGGGAAGGGGGTGGAAACAAATTTTGCCACAACGTAATCGAACATCTTCTTACACACTTATTTATGAGAAAGACAAGTTGATAATAAAAAAAAATTTAATAAAGGTAGTTGGGTAAGAGAACGCGAAGAATGAATGAAGTTGTATGTATAGAAAGTGAAAAGAGAAAAAACACGGCTACATCGTAATTATATAGCACTACGCGCAATGCGCGCGCGACATCATCTCGCGCCTCTACTAATCGATCGCCTAATTTTTAGTCGTATAGTACACAGTGGAGCGCGCGGACACTCTTATTATTCTTTTTTTTTCATTACTTCTTTCGTACGGAGATCCACAAAATAAATAATTCTTAATATTACATATTCCTCTTAAGAAATACTGCAGTCGCGCGTCGCGACGTTTCTTCTTCTTTTTTTATTATACTCATCAATTATCATCTCATCAGCTATTCTCGCATTATCGCCTCTATTTATTTTCCTTAGCTAAACGCTAGTCGTATACATTTTCTAACTAGAATAAAATTACTTTAACTCGATTGAAGAGTCGAGCACTCTTTATTTTCTTATTTTTTTCATCATCATCATCATTATCGCGCATTTGCTGTCACTTGCTTTTGTATTGTTCTTTCTTTAATGCTTCTTTAAGTTTTATTTAGGTACTACGTAGTTTACGTACATAAGTATCTTTCGTGCTTAACCGCAGCTCTCGCCCGCTTGTATTATAATATACTTTCGAGTTTTACAAGTCCGATCGTTTTACACGTCTGTTTTTTTTTTCTTCTTTTTATAGAAAAGCATGATGCATGTAGTATGCGCGCGGAATCACTGTCTCGTCTGTGTATAATAATCGTGTCTAAATTGACTCGCGAATGGCGCGCGTCGAAAGAGAGAAAGAGATCTTTGTCGCTTTTTTGTTTTTTTTTCTTTATCTATTTTAAGTTAAGAGCTTTTTTTTCGTTTTATTTCTCAAAGAAGGCATTTTCGAATCGAACTGCGCTTAAACTCGGTTACCCTCTTTGCAGGTACTGAGCGAATACATCGTCATATTCTATACAATAATAACAAAATTTTTCGAACACGAATATATATATTTCATATATTTATTTACTCATTCATTCATCTCTCTGTATATATATATATTTTTTTTTTCAACGATCGCGATTGAAGAACGCGTCTTCACCGATTTTCTTCCTGCGCCAGTTCACAATTGTACAGATAGTTATATACTTCAAGTCTTATATTTTTGTTTTTGCAGTAATGCTCCTCGATGAAGACGCGATTTCTTCACTCGCGATCGTACAGGCAATATAATAATAAAAATAACAAAAATATAACATCAACAGCAGTCGTCGTGTTTTCGCTCGAAGGAACGCACGCACCGCGAGCATATACACTTGCATTTTTATTGCGTTTTATAGCAAATACAATAATAATCATAATTAATAATATTAATAATAATAAAAATAATAATATTAATAATAAACTTAATGAGTACGGGAAATAAAAAAAGAACAAAATTTGTACACCAAGATTCGCACGACTATTTATAATATCATGTTATAAGCATCAATTACTCGCTCTCACCTTCATCTCGATTGCAGCAATATTTATATATATACGATTATTCTCATTAATCTTCCTAGCCTAAACGTATCCTTAACATCTAGAGTTCACTTTTTTTCAGCACTATTTACGTATTTTAGGTTTCATTTTGTTATTTCACAATTGTAAAATTATATATGTTTGCTTTACGCAGACACCGCAAGCTCCTCCGACCTCCACATTATTAGTTTGTAATCGATAAAAATGCATGCCTCTCACGCGCGGACCCAGAGCCTCTTCTCTCTCTCTCTCTCTCTTTATCCCTCTCTCTTTCTCTCTGTCGTCCATTTTATATAACGTTTTCTCACGCAGTGCTCGCACCGTCGTATACAAAGCCGCCGCCATGACGCACCAATTTTTGCCCCTCGCCACGCTACAACCGCGTTATACTCTCGAATTTCTTTCTGCTTGTCTAATAATTTCTCTATTTATTTATTTTTTATTTTCTATTTCCTTTTCCTTTACAAATGAATAAACACAAAAGTGTGCACGTATACAGTATATATAACAAGAAAACAAAAAAAATCGCATGCCAAGGCTGCTGCGCGCGAACATAAGCGCCGGAATTAATGCCAGATTTTGCTCTTTTTTTTTAAATCTTTTTCACGTCGTCCTAAGCGACGTTATATTTTATGCGTTGGTATAATAATATATTATGGCGAAAGTCGCAACAAAAAAAGGCGAAATGAGACATAAACAAAATGTACGGTGGTTCGGATCGCATAGTGGTTTCATATATTTTTTTTTTTTTTTTTGCTGTTGTGGTGATGGTGTTGGAGAGATGGTTGTGTTTCAAAAAAACTAGTTCAAGGGCATTGGTCGAGTAGTATTTGCGAGCTACGGGAGAGTCCGGGGGTACTTCGTCACTCACCGGGTGCAGCATATTCCGTGCGCCGCAACCGATAAGCTGACTATCGACAGTTACGCACATCCATACCTATTTGGCATTACAGAAGCGGCTGGTGCTGACTGCCACTCACCTGAAACATAAAGCGAGAATAAGGGTTATATCACAAGCTGATTTATATGCTTTATAAAACTATATATATATATATATATATATATATTATTAGAAAAAATATAATTTATTAAAAAAAAGAAGAGTTTTTAATTTTAGATTACTCAAAGGTTTCTAAAAATAAGTGAGTATAACGTAATATTTGGTAAAGAAACAATCTTTTCTCTTTCAAAGTAAAAATCTTCACACCATAAAAAAACCTGGCATTGAAGAAAAAGAAGAAGAAACAGAACCGAAAGAAGAGAAAAAAAAAACCATAAGCGAGAAAAGCAAGCAACGAAACGAGGCAAACCCACACATTCTCGCGGCTTTCTACGAAAGATTCACGAGGTCTCGCTCCGTAATAATCTAAAATTGTATTTCGGAGACATATTGAGGTGAAAAAAAGTCCGTCGCGACACGAGCAATAAAATGAGATTCTCTCTCTCCCTCCCTCTATATCCTTCTCTTTCCGTCGCTCGTGCAAGAGACATAGAGAAAGCATGGAACGTCCCCTGGATGAAATATTTCGGCGAGAGTATTGAACGTCGACCGTGACAGCTTTGCGAAAAAGGTCCAGGGTATGCGCGTGTACATATAGAGATATATATATATATATATATACGTGTACGGGAGAAGAGTCAGCCAACATGCTGGTTCAGCTTCTCTTTCTCTCTCTCTTCCGTCGCTCCCTCTAATACGACAACGAACGCGCGCACGTGCTACCACACTGGCTGTCCAGTACTCGGCGTGTTGCACGCACACGCACGTTGTGCCACGATCTTTGTGTGTATCGGTTCGCTTTTGCAAAAAAAAATTTGAGAAGGAGAGAGAGAGAGTGTGAAAGGGGTGGATTACAGACTGTGGGGCAGACGAAGTGTGTGCTTCTGTTACTCTGACACACGGTTAGGAAGACTTTTCTGTAGCTCGGTTTGCAACTAAGATGTTATCGAAAGATTCGTAGTTTTTGGGAGGTATGATGTTGGCTTTTATGTATTTGGCGAATGAAAATCGATGTGGGAATATACGGATTTTATGTTATTTGACTACATATACTACTATAAGTATAATAGCATTATTTGGAAGAATATATGCTACAAATAACCCTGATTTCATCACTCATAGAAATTAGAACTGCTCATATTTTTACGTAAAGTAAATTAAAATATAATTACGCGATATAATGAAACATATAGACGGCAAACATTAATACGATTTTCCTTCAAAAATCAGCGAATATAATCGAGGAAAACGCCGGGGTCTGAAATTAATGACTCTGCACAGCCGTACGGACATACACATACGTTGCGAGCTGCTCCCGTGCACATATAAGCGCTCGCTCGCTCGTTCGGCGGCTGATTGTTATTTACGACTGGCCGTCGATAATTCAGCCGATCGTAAAAAGGTAAAAAGCTCACCGTTCCGTCCTGCGCGAACGCTTGCTCGCACGTACATTATATACCCTTCGTAACCACGCATGTATATTTAAATAGGAAAAGTTTTGCAATGGCGCTTTTATGATTTCTATATAGAGTGATATTTTCGAAGCTACAAGCAAGAAGAAGTCGCTCTCGCGCTTTTCGCCGATATCTCTCACTCTCGTTCTACCGTTGCTTGCGTGCTTCTTTTTCTTTTCCGTCCCACTGCGAGTCTCTCTCTCTTTCACGTGTTGGCTTGGTGTGCCAAACGGACCGCGACCAAATATCCTCTCTCTCTTCTTCTACCCCTCTCTCTCTCTCTCTCTCGAAAGTAGAAACACCATAACTCATCTCGAAAGGGAGAGGGAGGCAAGAGCAGCGAAAAAGTTGTTTGTCCTGCATCTCTTGCGCGGCAGGTTCGCGAAGGGATAAGAGAGAGAGAGGCAAGATTTTGAACTCTTGGCAAAGCCGTCTATGAGCCGCGCCAGACGCGCGTCGCTGCACCAGCAGCCTTCTCTCTTTTCCTCGCGCTCGTGCGCTTTATTTACTCGTCTTTTTACCCCCCCCCCCTTTCTCGCGAGTCGAAAAGCTCGACGTATTATATATATACCTATATATACACGAGTACATGGAGATGCAACGACTATGTACCCCCAATGTTAGACGCTCGCGAGTTCATATACGCTACGTTCGCAGCCATTATATTGCTGGTCCATTGTGTGTCGTCCTCTCGCGTTTGCTCTTTTCTTCTTTTCCCGTCGCGCTCCGTCCCCGTACGTCCGCGCGCTTTTCCTTTTTCGAAGTTCCGCGGAGCATCAACGAGAGTAGAGAAGAGAGAGAGAGAGAGAGCAAGTAAGTTCATCGTCGACTAGCTTTTCATCTAATGAAATTCTTTCCAAGCGCGCAGAGCACAGTATACAGAGAGAAAAGAAGAGAGAGAGAGAGAGAGAGAGCTTTAGAGTAAACTTTTCGGAATTTACGCCCTCTTTTTACCACTTTTTCTCGCGTACGAATGATCAAATAAATTCCTTTTATATTCGCGTGAATCACAATAAAAATTACGAAATTCGCTCGGAGTTGTTGTTTTACTCGCGTTGGACATTATCTGGAAAATATAGAGCTTTTTAATTGTAGATCTTTCTTACGGGAAATACGGTATTATAAATTTTAGATTATTAGATCATTCAAACTGTAATTTTTGCAATACTCTTTTGGAAATTCAAGCACACGATGACCAAAAAATCTGTGTACTATTTGGCCTGCAGCCATTTTTACATAAAATATACTGCCTCATTATTTACGTCAACTGTAAGATGCTACTAGTAAAGTCGATAGAAGACCCAATAAAATTACATTAAATAAACGTACAATTTTAATACAACATTTCAAAGACAAACTCAACTTTAATAAACTATAATTAATACATATTTTAGTAACATTACTTTTCAAAACTTCGAATTAACCAAACTATGATATCTTAAAATTAGCCACAGAATTTCAACCATTTTAGCACATAAATTCAATGGTCGCACAATTTCCGCGTTACCCGCCAAACCAAAAAAGCATCAGAGTCCATTCCGAAACTTCATAGAAGTCACCCTAACTATATATATATATATATGTACGTTGAAACTTCGCTACGTACGTAGCGGGCGTCGCCTTAACACCACGCGTATAAGAAAATGGCTGCGCAGATGCCAAGGCAAAGTCTTGCTTGCATACGCGTATTCGCATGATTTTCGCGTCTCGCGGCATTATAAACGTCAGCGAGTGAGACAGGCGGAAACGCCTGTGCAAACAAACGCGGCTAAACGGATCCACCCAATTAAAGACGCCGCGAGAATCTTAGAGGACGGCCTATTCGATCCGTGACGAGAACGTACCGCCCTCGCGAGATTTGTTTGCGCAGCTACGTTGTCGTTGTCGTCGTCGTCGTTTTCGCGAGTTTACTCTTCGGCCTAGAGAGAGAAAGAGAGAGAGAGCGACGGAAAAGAACGCGCGAGCCTTTGCGACGGCAGCCTGCACATGTATATAGATATATATGTATGTACGTGGTTCGTTCGTTTTCTCTCTCTCTCTCTCTCTCTCTCTTTTGCTCGCTAGCACACCGCGTCTCGCATTTATCAGGATTTTCAAAAGAGCCCGGACTTTTTAAGCCGCCATAAATTTCCGCGACGGCGAGCTTGCGAGAAAGAGAAAGAGGGAAAGAGTGAGAGAGAAGGAGAGAAGGAGAGAACGTGCGCCGTTTTAATGACGTTTGAAGATCGGAACGGCGGCGGCGGCAGCGGTCCGGATCTGAGGAATCTGCGGAAAAGTGCCTAGCCGGCTCGCGCGTATAGCGTCGCATTGCTTCCTTTCAATTCCGCAGCAATAAGTCTGGATTTCGCGAGAGAACGCGTTTGTCGTTCTCTCTTTGCACGTCCGAACGCCGTGGGCTCTATATTTCGGTTCCTCTTTTTTTTTTTTTAGTACCAGTCTAGGATTATAGAAAAGGTTTTAGAATTCTATATACGTTGTCGGTGTAGATAACGATAAGTGGATTAGTGAGATTTCGATTTGATATTTTCACCAAGTTAATGTTGGCCGAATCTATGTATTAGTATAACATTGTGATGCTTTATGAGTAGAATTAATCACCTGGTGATGTATTTTTAGATAAATTTATAGAGATGCAAAATTTACATTGTATTCCAAAAGAGAGAATGCGAGTGCCAACAATGTTACCTATTTTTGCTAAAGCATTGTCAACAGGCATGGAACGTTTGTCAAATGACAGCCATTTGTTTTCTTTTCAACAGCTTAATATTAATGATTACTGCACACATGCAAGCGCATAAATCAGATGTGTGTCAGAACTCTAATGGCATCGCGAAGAAGAATTTGAAATTATGCTTGATGCGATGCGGGTGTTTTAGTTCTCGAAAACACATAGCTTGAATTATGTCTATAGATATATATCTTTTGTTTGAAAATAAGATCTAATGATAAAATGTTTTTTAAAACTATTTATATCGAAAAATTAATTTAAATAATAAAATATTGAAAAATATTATTCCCTGTGGCGCTAACTTCATTCAGTAACAGTATTCCTCTCAAGAAAAAAAAAAGAACATTATAAACTTTCAACGAAAGCCAAATGACTCTTCAAAAATATACCAAAAAAGTGAAAAAGATAAACTCCCACGTATAATACACTTTCCCCTATGCACATATATACACACAGAACTCCACACACGCGTACACGTACACACTCATAACTCCGTCGAAACAAAATGATCGCGCGTACGTAAAACTTTTCGCGCACGAGCGTACATCCACGGAAAGATAACTCGCAAATTCGACGATGCGTTCGCGTTGAAACTATATATACATCCGCACACATAGAGAACACATCTATACACACCGACGGACCGTACGCTAGCTCACGCAAAACCGTACTACTGTGAAAGAGAAGAAAACAAGGCAGGTCCCAAGCTACGAAGCTAGGTAGGTGTAGAAGTTAAGGCAGCCGGAAAAACGGTAACGGAAGTTTTGACGAGGCCACGCGCACAGGTAGGTATATAGATACACAAACTGCACATATACCGAGAGTATAGAGCTACAGAATGAGAGGAAGAGAGGGACGAAGAGCACCAACGGTTATTATCTATCGCTCTCGTTACCACAGGTTGCTCGTAAAGCGGCCCCGCACCTCTGCCGACCGGGGGATGGGACACTCACGCGAGGACGCGCGTGGTGTGCGAGTATGGAAGAGAGACAGAGAGAAAGAGAGAAGCGGTAACTACAGCAGCGGACATTACCGTGCCGAGTGCGAATGGACGGGCGCGCCGAGGGGGCCGTTTCAGGCGAAAACCTCGGTTCGTTATATACCATGAGCGCGTTATACTTCTATTGCCCTCGAGAACGACTCTTTGCGGCGCACGACGATCATATACGTGTATGTATATGTATGTGTGTGGTTGTGAGCAATGCGCGAATTTCGATGGATGTCTCTTTTGTTTTTGGCGTACGCGTGCAGATTTTATCGAGGGTGAGGGTCGGATTTTTAAGTGCTACGAGGTTGGGGTTAGTGCTTTATTGCGATATTGACCCACAGGGATGTATGTATATTATACGATTTTCGTATGGATATAAACAATTTTTGGGGATTGGAGGGAAAAAGTATATATTTTACAATTGTATAATACGAATGATTCGAGGAAATTAGTTTGCATAAGATAACCATAATTTTGGATATTATTCCGTGTGGTCATAATTTCCTATACCTAATACAGAAATATGACTATACGAATCAAACCGAAAATGTCTATATTGGATTAAAAATGTCCGAGCGATAGATCATCGGACCGCGCCGCCACCTGAGCACGATAAATCCACGAAAGTAAAGTTACGTCAGAAACTTGAACCGAAAATACATTTCGCCGCAACTATAACTCTAAACGTGTATATATATATACTTTTCGAAAAACTAATATAGCTCATGTCACGTATATATATACACGTATATACACATATACATACTGCGCGAGCAATCAAAATTTCAAATAACCGCACTACATCATTTTAATAAAGACATTCTCCCGCTTCATTAAAATTAAAATAAAAAGAGGGCAGGAGAGAGAAAGAGAGAGGTATATATATATGCGCATTCGCGAGAGAGAGAGAGGTGAAACAAGCTCTATCCGCCCATAAATTAAGCCATCAAAAAGCCCTTCCTCGCGGGCCGCTCGCGCGCACTAAAACATATAAATAACGCGGATACGCGCTATAAAACAAAAAACGCGCCCAATAATTCATCATTCGACGCGCGCATCCAATTCTCACGTTCATCTCGGAATATTCGAAATATATATTCCTCTCCCATGGACGACGCACAAATGTTATATACACGTACTGCACGCACACGTGAAAATCCCTCCTCTAAAAAAAACAAAGAACAACAAGCAACAAGACAACCCTAGTGCTTCTCTCAAGACGCTCGCTCTCGATTGAGATCGAACCTCTACTCTCTCTCTCTCTCTCTCTCTCTCTCTCTCTCTCTCTCTCTCTCTCTCTCTCTCTCTCTCTCTCTCACACACACAAACACGAGTAACACCGC
>JAYJLV010000046.1:6671924-6683252 GCA_036873485.1 Torymus texanus
GAGAGAGAGAGAGAGAGAGAGAGAGAGAGAGAGAGAGAGAGAGAGAGAGAGAGAGAGAGAGAGGGAGAGAGGAGCGCAAGAGCAAGACGGAAAGAACACGGATGATGAATTGCCTCTCCCTCTCCGCCTCTCTTCCCTCTTCCCTCTCAAACCCAAGATAAAGGGAAAAAGGAGAGATAGCGCGGAGTCTCGCGCAAACGAGAGAGACAGAGAACACGCGAGCTAGAACTTGAAGAAACGAGATAGAAGACCTCTCTCTCTCTCACTCTCTCACAAGGCATACAGCCGAGAGAGAGAGAGAGAGAAAGAGAGAGCAAAGCAATAAGAGGACGCGCACAGGACAAAAAGACGTATAGCCCGCGCGCGCTAGACCGAGTCAGTCCGCTGTGTGACTTATCTACGGATCGGGCGCCGCTCGCTCGCGCGCGCAGGAGAATCTCGAGCGCGACGAGTAGGAAGAGAGAAGAGAGAGAGAGAGAGAAGGAGAGAAAAGACGACGACGACGACGACCGCCCGGAAAAGCCGAGAATATTCTTCGTGGAAAATTCTCGGGAGGCCGGCGGAACGCGCGCGCGTACTCGAGAATAACGCAAGAGGCGCTAGCGTTTGATACAAAAAGGAGACGCAGAGTAAGAGCGCGAGGAGACGAATAACCCCCTAGGCTTAATTAATTATCTGCCTTTTTATTCCTACCTTATACCTCGAGCTATTGCTCTGCCTCTCTCTGAGCGTTTATTTTCATCAATGTTTTTGCGCATGCACAAGTTCTCCTCGCGGACTCGTTATTTTTGACGTTCTCGGCGTTTTTTACGATCGCTCGTGAGCTTTTTACGAGTGTAAACTTATGATGCAGACGCAAAGGGTATGTGTTGAAATCGCGATCGTTTGGGTGCCGGTATGGAGAGATCGCGCTAAAGTGGATTTACATGGGAATATTTGCTTTTAATGTTGAGAACGAGCGATGGGAGGAAGATGGAAGAGGAATGAAGACTTTTTGGATGATTTACGATGGCACAAGCGCTACCCGCGAATGCGTTTTGGAGCATAAAAAGAATTTTGTTCGAGTTGGTCTTGTTTTATTATGGGAAGATTAATTATTAAGTTTTTTTAGCAAGTGCTTTTGGGATTACTAATTTATATGATAATTAGTGGTTTGATAGACTATATGATATACTAGTATAAATAAGATTGTGTGAAATTTTGGGAATTATTTAAGAATGAAGAAATTTAATTCCCCCTTCAAGGGTACACAGAAAATTTAGCTCGACCTCGGGGTTTTCTTATCACAACAGCGTTAAAATTAAAGACGCTTTTAAGATTAAGTAAGGAAACATTGTTAATTCAATAAATAGCATTTCTTGCGCGCGCAGCCCGGATAAAAATATACTATATTTTTCAGAAATCTCTAGGCAAATATATTTTTGGGAATGGACTTGAGCACGTCTGTTTACTCGATAAATCTCCAAGGGAGACGGATCGTTCCCTCGCTCCTCTCTCTCTCTCTCTCCCTCGCTGTTTTTCGCGATCCGGCTTCGTTCTACTTTGGGAAGATTTTTTCCCCGACGTTAATAAATTATAGGTGCCAAGCTTGCTCTCTCTCACACACACACATACAGAGCGCACATACGCGGGCGCGCGAAAGCTTTTAATGAAACGTGACATTTTCTTTTTGGCCCCGTGCTCGTAGCCAACGAATGAGAGAAAGAGAGAGGGAAGAGGGAGAAAAAGTACGTGTAGAAGGAACGAAGGATAAGGAGGGGGGAGGGGGGAGGGGGAGAGGTGAAAGAAGTGGAAGTAGGTGGCAATTCGTCACGAAAATAAATTACTAGCCGGTGAAAACAACGGCAGTTCTCGCCTCTCTCGGATTGGTAGGAGTCCAGAAAAGCTGAGAGAAAGAGAGAGAGAGAGAGAGGAATCGGCAAGGAATCGTCGATTGCATACAGCGTAAAAGAGAGAAAGAGAGAAAACTTTATTTCTCCCGTGGGACGTTGAAACCGAAGCAGCAGCAGCAGCAGCAGCTTACACACACTATATGCACCCTACGTGTGCAAGCTTCCGTGCAAGAGACTTCATTTCAGGATATATCTCGCGTCGCGTCCGTCGCGAGGCGTGTATATATACGCCACGCACACATGTGCGCTATGGCACTGGGAAGCAATTAATATGTAAATGAAAGGAGACGAAAATAAGCGGTGGATAGATTATATTGTGTTGCTACTGTTACTGCTGCTGCTGCTGTTATCGTGCGTCATACCGGCTGCGCTCTATACCTATTATGTATGGGCACGAGGAAGGGAAAAAGATTTAGTGGAATTCTTTTGGGGAGAGAGATTTTCGTATTTGACTTTTTTTTTTGGGCATGTGTCAATACAGGCGAGTGCGATTAATCAATAAGTACAGAAAGGTCGGAGCTGCTTTCTTAGTTACTATTTAATTTCAAACCATAGGTTACGCTTATAACGTATTCGAAACGAATATCTCAGAAATGGTTTATTATAAAACAATACCCTACTTTTATCCAAACATTACAATACTTCTCAACGAAGCGAAACAAAATTGCTAACATCTTCTTCTTGCATCGTTTCGCCAAGAATCACTCTCGCAAGAAACCCCCAACTCATCCTGCCGGAGACATAAAGTAAAAATTGACTTCCCCATCTCATTTGTTATATACACGAAAGAAAATCGCGTTTCGTTCGTCGATGCACGCACAAACACACATATACATACACCATTTTTCTTTTCCCGCACCTCGAGCTCCTTTTCCGTCTCGGTCACGGGTAATGGTTTTACGAGCGTCAGGGGGGTGATATAAAGAAAATGAAAAACACCAGGATGCTGCACGCGCGCTCGCGCCTAGTCCTCTCGTCGTATAACTAACTACACGCGTTGTGCCTCTCTCCTCTGACTCTCGCGAACCGCTTCTTCTTCTCTCGAGTTCCAGGAGTGCGATGTGTATATATATATATACGCCTGGGCCAACTCCCCGCGGAGTGTATCACAATTAGCTCTCGCACCCTCCGTGGCGCAGCAGCACTACCTTAGACGCGCCCTTGTGGCCAAGAGCGCAACGACGATGAGGTGGAGAATGTTGGTGCTTGGTCTATATGGAGGGTGAGAAGGGATCGCCAGTCGCCTGCGTCTCGTGAGTTAAAGCAGAGGTCCGATAGAGGAAACGCGATATATTTGAATATGAACTAATTTGTTTATGATCATTTATATGTAGCTGGATATGCTGTGTAATTAAAATAAACTAATTTTTAAATAAATAGTGTGATAAATTACAGTTCAAAGAGTCTATTATTATGTCACTCAACATTTTTACCTCCTTATACGTAACTTGTACTTCAGATATCCGACCACCACCACTGTCGATTCCAACTTCCCAGCTCTAAACAACCTTTAATTAACCCATTATCTTCCAATCACGCGCGCAGAAAACTGCACGTTTTTTTTCTCGTCGAACTTCCAAAAGCGCGAAATAAAAATCCCTCCGTGCAATAAACGCCGCGCGTGTGCCATTCGCACGAACAAAAAACCAGCCTTACAACTTCGCGCGCCAGCACCACGGGCGCGACAGCAACGCGGCGCGCCAGCACTTTATTACGCTCTCGAAAACCGGTGCGCTCTCACTCTCTCTCTCTCTTTCGCTCTTGGCGTCAGATATCCATCAGTTCTCTCTCGGGTGCGAAACGATTTAATGCGTTCGATGTGGACGACGCGCGTACAAAAGTTGGTATAGAAATAATATACGTTAAAAAGCAGCCATAGCGCGGAGAGGAACGCGAGATTGAGCGTGTGTTAATTGCGTGTCACGTGTGTGGTAGTGGTGCTCTCTCGTAGAGTAACTTAGTAGCTGGGCAATAAATTGAACGAGTGATATTTATTGAGTGCGTCGTTGCCTAGAGGGAGAGGAGAAAGAGAGAGAGAGAGAGAAACATTAAACTCGCGTCACTTAACTCTAAGCAGAATGGTCCTACGGGTGGTCCGCGCGTGCAGAATAAACGACCGCGAAAATGCGAAATGCCGCTGTAGCTCAGAGCGAGCAAGAGAGCGTGCGGACCTTGTCTCTGCTATGCTGTATTTAGATACTTTACATAGATAGACGTGTATATAGAAATGTATTCGTCTGGTTTCCATAGATTGATGTTTTTCCTACATTTTAAAGCTTTAATTTCATGCAGTAATTTCATTAATTTATGTATTATAGTACTTTTAACAATTTTATTATAGTAAAATTAAGAACAGAAATAATTTTATATTTTAATATACATATATTTATGTTTCTAATAAGTTGTCAAATCAATACAGTACAATATGTTTTAGATATATGTATATATATTAATAGCATTAATGTTTAGATCATACTTAATATGTGCACTAGTAAAACAGATATCACGCTAACGCGTAAATAGGTACAGGCTGTAAATCTAATTGTAATGTAATATAATGGCGCACTCAAATGGCACATGAAATATGAGTTTGTAGAAGCTATAATCGAAGTCTTTTCGCGGTGATATGATCAATAGCCATAGCAAAATGCTAACCCTTAGTGTATACTTTGGAGTTTTATGCGGAAACAGGCGATCAATGAAACGTGCCGAGGTGAAATTTATTTCATAATACTACGTTTTGAATTGTCTATTATTTTCCATTGTTGAAGTATTTAAATTTTATTTATTTTGCTGATAAAATATAATTATACGAGGATCAAAATTTTCGTTATTTTAATACATTACCGAAATAATTATGATTTTTACGATAAAAATATAGAAATTTTTTGTTGTACACGGTACCCCTAATAAAGAAAAATTTGGAACAGCCATGTTTAATCTACAGACACATTACTCATAAATAGAAAACCCACGATTCGGGTTACCCCAATCAATATTATCAATTAAAATAAATTGAAGGCAAACCTGAATCTCAAACTGACTATGACTACTCGTTTTGATCAGCGACATTCAAAGAAGCCTTCATTAGATTTCAAAGAATAATTTTATCCCAGTACTTCACACAACTCTAAACCCAGCTACACATATACATACACAGAGCGAGCCTTTATAACGAATCGTAGCAGCGAGGAATGGGACCGAGATCAGAGCGCTCCACCGACCCACAGAGAAGACGACGGCGACGGCGACGACGGCAAAGAAGAAGAGGCATTGCGATCAGATCAAACGGTCAATCGAAGTATCGCCTCCTTCTCTTTCTCTCTCCGCGAGGAATATATTAAGTGGTTAGGAGAGAAAGATAATTTGGCAACGTCGCAACCGCCATTCCGTTCTTTCTCCCGTTCTCTCGCTCTCTGTCCCCCGTTCTTCTTTCTCTCTCTTTGCTTGCCGCGCTTTCGGCGGGCAATGGAATGGGGAGCGAGAGATGCTACGCTATATAATACACGAGAAGCCAAGGCGCGCGCGCGTGATGTTGGAAATATCCGCCGCCGCTAGCTGTTGGGCTGGTCTAGTCCATATAGAGGGGCCCGAAGAGAAAGAGAGACAGAGAAAGAGAGAGAGAGAGGAAAAAAAGAGGCCAAAAAACTTTGGGAGAAAGAAAAGGAGCGAGCTATAAGGTCTTGTGGCTGTAAAACGGACACGAAGGAGACGACTGCTTCGACTACGACGACGACCATGTTACACACACACTATATTATACTCGAATCCCTCTCCTCTCTTTTCATCCGTGTTTTTGTCTTCTCGCTCTTTTTCGCTCTCCCTCCCACGCGCTTTATCCTACGTCGCTTCTCTCTCTCTCTTTTACTCGGCAGCTTCCTTTTTTTACGTTCTTTCGCTCGTCTCTAGCTCGACTGCAACGCGAACTTCTCTCTCTCTCTCTCTCGCTCTCCGGGGATTCTGGGAGTTTTTTGAGTGCGCGGCCTCTCATTGTTGTGTAAATGCGGACCAATGGCGCCGCTAGACGGGACCACGAGAGCTCGCTTTTAAATGCTAATATCATCGTGCGAAAACCAGATTTCAGGAATTTCGTCCGTCCACGTGATAGTGCCGTGTGGGTATATCCGTGTGTAGGTGTATGTGCGGGGGCGCGATTTTGCGCAAACGTATACACATGCCTGTATGTACGGGATGGTGAAAAAGAGAGAGAGAGAGAGAGAGGGATGCGAAATGTACACGGAAGTTGAATAGCTTCGGCCGTTTCCGTTGCCGGGGGGATTCGTAAACACAATTTCGATGTATTTTTCTGCAGTTTTTGCGCCGTGCTGCACGTTCTGACCTCGTTGCGTTGGAATATTCCGATGGTGTTTCTGGATAAAAGTTTAGGAATAACATTTTTTGAATTTAGATTTTAATGGAATTGCGAATATTCCTGTTAAATGTATCATTTTTTTTTGTATTCACGATCAAAAGAAAATTCTAAACTTATTTTTTACACCAAAATAAATGATTCATATATATAATTAAAAATACATACTTTAACTAAGTTTATTACAATGTAATAAAAAAAAGTTGATTTCATTAATGTATTCCATAATAATTATTAACTCCAAAAATATTATATAATTGTAATTTAAACAAAATACAATAAGTTTAACAAATTATAAAAAATTAAATTTTTATTAATTTATTTTATTTTACTAATTTCATACTTCCCACGTATTTTAAAATTATTTCATAGCCGTACAAAAAATTTCATATCGTTTCACTTGAAAACCATTCTGTTTATTTACGATTCACCCAAGCATTCCCGTTATTGATTTTTCGGAAGCCATTTTCTGAATTAGAATTTTAGATACCTAGTCCACGTTACACAGAAACAAATATCGCCCGTAAAATTCAAAATAACATAAAAAAAACAATTATGTCTCAAAAAAAAGAATAAAGAAAAAATTAAACAATTAAGCAAATACTTATACAGTATTTCAAGGAAGCAAAGCAGCTCCATAACGCAGGCATGATTTAACGAGACAATTCATAAGAGCGCAATCTATCGGACGATCGCTCAACCCGGTAGTCTCCCTTCTCCTTCGTCCCCTACACACACGCACACATACTCACCCATACTATATACACACATAAAGCACGCACCAAGCGCGCACAGGCACGCCGACACTACTTCTCCGTCCCTCTCTCTCTCACTCGCTCTTTCTCTACCCCGCCCCCGCGGGGCCTCGCACTCGCAAAGGCGTAGGCTTTGCGTTGCTCGTCGACGGCGTCGGCGGCGCTCCGTGCTGTATCACCCGATAATGACGCTCATAAACGTCACGATAAAATCAAGCGCGCGGGGCCCGGATTTACTGTCAGTCGTTACGCTCTCAGCGAAAGGCGTGAAATGGTAATGAAGTGTAATCAAAACAAATCATAAAGCGGTCGATGTATCTTACCGCTATGTATATATATACATGTATACAGACCTTGCCGAAAGTGCGAAAACGGCGCTTTCCGCACAAGATTCGAGGTGTCTAATGTTCCAGCGAGCAAGCAAGCGATATCGTTTATTATGGACCGTCCGTTTCTGGGCTACACGTGCATCGGCTACTTTATGGCATGTTTTTATGGGGAAGCAACGCGCGAGGTTTCCGTTTGGAGAGGCAAGGTTAAGTGCCTCTCGGCTACGCTTGCTACTGTATGTACGTGTTTATATATATACGCGAGCGTGTACATAAGTATACGGTATATGCTAAAGAGACGTGATTTGATACGATCTTATACAAAACTTATTGATATAGAAAATAAACTATTTTGGTGACAAAAAAATTTTTTTAATGATTCTATTGCCACTGACTACGTTATAAAAAAAATATATATATATATATTCACACACATATTTTCACGCCGAACTCGTCCCTTTTTTTTTGCAATGATATTTATTATGCATAAAGCGAAATTTATCACCGTAATATTTCAAACTGATAAATCAACGGCAATGCGTAAAATTTGCGAAAGTTTTTGACGCAATAACACACGCAGCAGAGAGCTGGATTAATTTATTAAGCGTCGAAAAAACTTTCTGAGTAGTCATAAATTTAGACGACACAAACATATATATACACACAGTGAGTATATAGTTACTACGCGGACCAGTCATTTTTAGAAGAATTTTTACGTCTGCGTCGTCTGTCCACAGATGCTTGCTGTTCCCGCGCGCAAGATTCGGCAAAGTATCCCACGAAATTTGTCTCCATCAGTAACAACACCATCGGATATCCATACCAGTATAGTCTCAAGCAGCGCGTAGGGACAAAAGTGCAGCAAAGGTGCGTATAGTGTATATAACACAAGGGAAGCTATCACGAGGTTGGCGAAACGAAACACAACAGTAATAATAATCCTCGCAGCGGATGGCCCATACCAGAGCTACCGAAAGGAGCGACGCACTCGACAGAGAGAGAGAACGGAAAGGAGAGAGAGAGACAGAACTAAAGCGCGGGAGCGCACAGGGGGGCAGGTCAGGGTTTTGATTGCAGGAAGGAAGCAGTTAGGCCCGGTTAAAGTCGTTAAGCCAAGTTTACGAGGTGTTACCGAAAGCGTAACCTGTAAATCTCAAGAGAGAGAAAGAGAGGCTCGCTCTCTCGCTGCGTGTGCAGTTGGCCGGACGCGTGCCAGTAGTCGCCCTTGAAAGTCCAGGAGAGAGAGAGGAGAGAAGGGGTAATGGTCGTAGGAGTGAGCTGCCGTTGCTATATACCGCACGGTTTCGCTTGCCGGCACGGCGCGCGGGCCACGCGGCCCGTACCAACGTCTTTATGGATCGTAAATGTCTTCCTTTACAACCGATAAAGATCCGTAAGAGGTTACGAGGAGGGGCTCGCACTCTATTTATAGAAGTGTATGTCTATATATACGTGTATATACGCTTCGATTGACGAGATGACGAAGGCGACTCTCTTTGCACCACTCGTATATAAATGCGGCCGAGTTATAACGAGCCACTTGCAAGCTGCTATCTGTCCACGCCTTTGGGCTATGATTGATATGAGATTTTGCACGTAATATTTAGATGCTTAATGAGTCAAAACATTATATTTCTTTGTTTTGTATATATATTATATGTTCGTTCACGCTGTTTTTTTTTCATTTCTTTTTTTTTGTATTTTGGGATTGAAGTTTTCTACTAAAGAACAATGAAAACTTTTGCAATTTATCGTTTTCTAATAAAATCAATTAATTTGCGGAACTGCCCATTGTTAAACAGCGCGCATGCACCGGTGACAAAAGGCCAATAAATCCCCGGTTATTTATGACCCTGCGATTCAATGCACAATAATAATTAAAATTAAAAATACGCCAATAATTCACGCGCAAATAATAATCCTCTCGGTATACATACACACGCGAGCGCGTGTACATCGATAAAATTAAAAAAGTTTATACGAATGATTTCGCGAGATATCGCGTCGTTGAAAAAAAAAAAAAATAACACGAGTATACACAGAATGGAGAAGTGGGAGAAAAGAGTGAGAGCACAGCCCATTAGCGAATGACTGTCTATGAGCGATAAATAACTCGGAAGCAATCGGTGTCTCGCGACGCGTATCCCAATTTCGTTTAGGCATAATTCAATTGCCAGCAGACACACACATACACACACTGCACACCTATGCAAGATCTGTGCAAGCTCGCGCGCATATAAATCCGGGAAGCGAGCTTTCATTGGGCATCCGAGCGCGAGTGAATAATCGTCCTTTCCCCTATACACACGTGCTCGCACGCACGTATATATATTTTTGCAGAGAGAGAGAGAGTATATATACACACACGTTCGGCTCCGTAAACAAGTCAGTGATAGCAGTTTAAGGTTCATTGGATTATCGAGCCAGCAGGCTACCAGCGTGTGTATATACATATATACACACATATACACGTGCTGGAAAAGCACGCAGCGAGCAGGAAAATGTGCGAGTTAATTCGGGCCGAGTCAGCGTGATGCACAGTAGTTTCAGGCTCTCTATGTATATATACGTATATACATATAGCGTAAACGGGGCTTGGCTCTATTCAGCAGACGACGGGTCGAAGGCGAAGGAAGAGAGAAGACGGAACGAACGAAAAAGGGAGCAGAGTCTGTGGTAGGGGAGGGCAGGGGCCGGATGGGAGAAACGAGCGCACGCGCGCGCGTGTGCTCAGGCAGAGTCGATAAAAACAAACCATAAAGCGCATTACGGACGATCATCGAACTACGAGAAGCCCATACGTCACGCGCTTGGTAGGTAGTAAAGTGTGCGATACAAAGTAATGGCGGTGGTGTATGTGTTTACCGATCGAAGAGTGTGTCGGTAAGGTAGGCTGTTCCCCCATCCCCATCTGGTATATATATATATCTATATATAACGTGAGACGGATATGTATACCGACCGTTGGCCAGTAGTTAGCCATTGTCGCCATCTGTTGGCTCCAAGCCAAAGCCAATTAAAGTAGTTCCCCTCTCGGCGTAGTGTTACAATGCACACACACATATACATGTACATTCTCATGAGGCGGCAAACTTTGAAGTCTCGTAGCAAACCTCGTGGGATCCGGTGCGGATATAAACACATCGAGATCGCGTTTTTTCTCCGTTCTTCATGCGTACAGTGTATCTATATATACTTGGCAAAAAACGCAAAGGCACGGTGGATCAGGATCGCGAGAAACGCACGCGATAATGAGGGTAAATATTTGTCATTTGTGCGCTTGCTTGCAACGAAACGAGCTCTCCGCAGTATAGTACAGATAGTATAGGTATACAAAGCTAGAGAGAGAGAAGCCTAAGCGTGTCGGTGGAGTATAGTATACACTATACACACACCTATACGTGTATATAGCCCATAGTACCCGCCCATCCAACGCGCGGAGTAGTACCAGCACAGTACGTAAAGCCACGCCCACAAGCGAACGCACGGGATGAATGGTGCATGGTGGGGGTACAGAGCGGAGCAGCAGCCATAACTAAGAGCGTGAGCGCGGGAGAAAGAGAGAGAGAGAGAGGCTGTTATTACTTGCTGTGAGCCGCTAGATGGCGATGCGTCAGCTATTACGGCTGGCAATGTACACTTTCGTGTGTGTGTGTGTGTGTGTATATGTAATACGACGCGTAGGAGGGAATGAGAGATAGAGTGAGAAGAGCGCGGACGCGAGAGCGCGTGAAAACGGCCTCTAGCCGCAAATCTTGCGCCCGCGACTTTTATAGCGTGTCGACTGATTTAGTCGAGAAGAGGGCACACATACAAACACACACATGTGGAAGGTAGGTATAGGCATTGTGCCCGGACGACGTTAATTGATACATCGGGACTATACAAATCAATTACGAGCCCTCGCGTAGAAAGAGAGAGAGAGAGAGAGAGAGAGAGAGAGAGAGAGAGAGAGAGAGAGAGAGAGAGAGAGAGAGAGAGAG
>JAYJLV010000046.1:6683352-6731312 GCA_036873485.1 Torymus texanus
ACGTACGAGCCCGCGCGTAGAGAGAGAGAGAGAGAGAGAGAGAGAGAGAGAGAGAGAGAGAGAGAGAGAGAGAGAGAGAGAGAGTTAAGGGCCGTAGCGGCCACATCGTCGTCCGACCGTGAAATTGACTCGTTAATAACGCGAACGGTGGAAAAAAACCTGCGTGCGGATGTATATTATTGGGTAGCGTTTAAAGAGCTTTTATTGCGAGAGTGAGAGAGAGATAGAGAGAAGGAGAAGAAGGTGGGTATGTATAAGGGTATATACGAGCTGACCACCGCCGCTGCGGACGTGTCGACTGTTATGCATGTCGTTTGTCTGAGTGCGTCGTAATTCTAAAAAATGGTTATGGCAGAGGCATGAGGGTAGAAGGAATGCGCTTTACTGCGGTTTAATCTGCGAATAAAATTCATCTAAGATGGTTTATAGACGATTGCGCCCGCTGGGATTATACTTTCTGTTGAGTTTTATTGACTAGTAGTATATAATTATATAGAAGCTATATTTAAATATTTTATTTATCGGTTCTCTACGTAAATAAAACATTTCTGTCGCTGCTGTTTGATTTATCATAAAATATATATAGATAGTATTTTTCGTCATTTATAAGAATTCAATTTTACGCGAATTGAAAATGCTTATGATTTTAAATTTTTATTAAATGATTAATAATTTTTATTTTGACTATTTCGTTTGTGAAAATTGGAATAATAATTGAAAGGGTATAAAATGTGAAATTGCAATCATTTGAAGGTATATTAAACTCGGTTATCGATGCATTCTTCATCGTATAATTATTTTGCGCTGCACGTACTTCAATTCAATCACGTTATGACTGCAAGTGTACGAAAAAGATATGCGCGACGCCCTGTGCATAAAAAACATCCTCAATTAAGGGGCTTTGATAGCATCTTAATTTCCACTATCATTATAACTTTATCTTACTTTATATCTTGGCAATTTTTTTGTAGAAGATGGATAGGGTTTGCACGTTCAAAAATCTTTATGCTCGTATTAACCAAATTTATGAGCGCCTTTTACATAAAAAACCTTTTAAACTGTTTTTATATATTTTAAATTTAAAATTTAATTCGTATAGCATTTCATGTATAATAAGTTTTACGACAAGTATATCATTAATATACAAAACTATACATTTTATACACTTTATTAAAAACACTTAAAACTAGTCCAACTAAACCACAATTAAAAACCACGAAGAACCGAAAAAAAATCCATCAGAAAGTATTAAAAACTAACGCAATAAAGATTCAATCCCATATAGCTCGCATAAACATCAGCCGTCGGCAGACAGCGAGACCAGCTGCCATAGCCGTCGCTCGGCGTTCGTTCATTCGTTCGCTCCGGCTTCTTCTATTCTCGCGTGCTCACACGTATATAGCTTTCGGCGAAAGAAAATACTCACCGCACAGCGGCATTATAACGAAACGGCTGTTTTACCATAATCGGGATCGATCATTACGCTCTCGTTATATACCTGCAGCATTGCGGAGCGATAACGCGGAGAGCGAAGAGATCGCGAAGTGAACCTCGTTAGAGCCGAAAGCAACTGACTGCGCGCGGCGTTTCTAAACTCATTGAATAATATCCGCCCGCAGCGATCGTTTACTTTTCCATCTACGTGCAGCTACTGTGCGATGAGATTCCATTGGCTGACGAGGTAACCAAGCGTTTGAGCACGTGGTTTTAGCGCGGTTATATTCCAAACGACGCGCGATACACACACCGTGTGTTTATCCAATCGCGCGTACAGCGTTGAGCGTTATTTATTATATGGATTAATATGGTGTAAAAATTTGGGATGTTGGGAGTTATGACGGGGAAGTTTTAAGCGACAGTAGTGGTATTGGAAAGTTTTTAGAATGATGGTTGTAAGAGAAGCATGATGGATTGCGTTATAAATGTTTAAAATGGTTTGTTAAAAGTTATTTAGCGGTGCGTTTAATGCTTTGTGATTAATTTACTTTATACGGAAAATTTATAAGTATAAAACGTTTATTATAAAAATAATAAAAATACTTTGTTGCCTCTTAAATAAAAGATGCATTAGGGAGTTGAATGAAATTAAATTTATGATGAAAACAAAATATCTACAAATATATTCTTTTCACTTATTTATAGTACTATACGCTTAAGAAATGTATTTCAATATTTCAAATTAAAGTTTTTCATTTGGCACGATCTATTACAATCTACAAGGAATGTTTTTCATAATTTATAACACGTACGTTAAATTCTATCAATGCGTGAATGCAATTTAATACAACATGTTGTAATTTTCACAAATACTTTTCTTATTCGCCGTTTAATTTCAAAATATCATGTTTTTCCCAACCACCACTCAACCGACAGCTAAATTTCTTCTCCGACCAAAAGAATTTATCGACATTGCGAATCAAAAGAGACCGCAGCGAGAGAAAAAGGCGACGCGCTGCGACGAAAATAACGTTCGGACTCTCCTTAGGGCATTTTTCTCTTTGCGCTCTCGATGCGCTCGCTCGCGTTATTTACCATGCAGTTCTCTCTCTCTCTCTCTTGCGGCGGCAACGTTTTAAAAGAATCGTCGGACGTCGAGCCGACATCTCTATAGCGGCGTTTTACTCTCCCTCGCGCGCGTGCGAAAGCCCCAGAATTAATTCGAGGGAAGGAGTCGAGCCGCACGATGAAACATTAGCGTCGCCGAGCGAATCGAGCCATTACGATACGCGTAAATAAGTCCACGGCCGTAGTGAGTTATACCGCCAAGACGTGCGTATAATATTGAAAGACGTGCTTTTCGAAATTACACTTGAAAAAAACAACACCGAAGCAACAGCAGCAGCAGCAGTGTTGGGAGACGTTAACGAATATATATAAGTGCGATTTTGCGGTGAGTGACGAGGCATACATTTTGGTATTTCAGGTGTTGTCGTGAGAGGAAATGTTTCGTTGAAGATGGACAGAAACGTGTATTTATAATGGCGGGATACTAAGCGACGGTAAGAATCATATAGCCACAGTTTCTAACTGGTTGGGTTCCTTCTCTCATGCTCCCTTCTCGTTTCGTTTTTTACGGGACCACGAGTAAAAGACTTTCGTCGAGGCGCATCGTTATTTTTGAAAACATCTGGGACCGGCGTCTCACTTCCGACGACGATGACGACGATAGAGGAGAAAGAAAGCCGAGGCCAAGGACTCGATGAAAAGGTCTCAACACGACGCGTGCGCCGTATAATACCAAGCACAGCGGCGTGTACGTACTGAGATACAACAGGAATTATCGTCACTCATTTTACAACCTAATTAAGCCCTCCTGGACGCCGTATTTCAACGATGCGATATATGCAAGCAATAATTTGTTCTCCCCAAGAGAGAAAGAGAGCGACAGAAAAAAAAGAAGCGAGATATATAAGTGGCTCTGATTTTTTTCGCGTAAGACGCGCATAAAGGTGCTGATATGTTTATTGCGTTATTAAACGATCTCTCGTATATGCGCGGGAATGGTTTAAAAAACAAAAAAAATAATAAATGAAATATGTTGCTTATTTTTAATTGAGATCGAGAGCTTGTTGATATTTATTGGGGAATTAAAGAGCTTTCTTTTTGTACATTGCGCCGTGAGCGTATTTACGAGTTGGTCGTTTGAATATATATCTGCGTTGTAAGCTGATTTTAAAGACGACTTAATAGGGAAATTCACACGACGTATTATATCTGTTCGTTACGCACACGGGAGTCTAGCTTTGCTCGCTGAAGTTTGAACTATATTTAAATTAGTTGCAATTTTATCTGTTCACTTAGGCTAATGTAAATTTTAACGACGATGCGCAAAATAATTGTATGCAAATAAAAGTGTGAACACGAGGCTTCGTTGTGCTCTAGTAAAGTTTAAACACTATATGTATACAAATAATTAAATACGTCACGAGATTTATTTATTGCACATTAATATTCCATTATTGAACTTATCTACACATCATATACCAGAATTAAAAGTATATAAATAACGAATCTTTTTACAAATCCTGGATATATTTTTGAAAAAGACGAATGATCAAAAGACTTTCTAAAAAAAAGACGCCGGAATGTAAAATACTTTCGGAAACCCTGCGCGAAAAGAGAATGTACGGGACGCGTGCCTCGTCTCTTCTTTACGACCGCCAGCAGCTCGGCACTGTGTCTCCGTCGTCGACTGGCTAGTCGTCCACCGAAGGGTCTTTCGTTTTTCCGAGAGAGATGAATGCGGTGACCGTAAACCAAAACACGAATTACACGGGGGGCGAAAGTCGAAGAAGGCGCCCAAGACCAAGACAGTGAGAAAAAAAGCTAAAGAAAGACGAGATAAGGCGCGAAGAAAAGCCTCACACCGACGTTTCGTTTCTTTTTTTACCTGGACGGCGGACGAAAACTTTCTACTTTCTCCGACACAACCCTCGAATGGGAAAAAAAGACAGAGAAAGAGAGAAAGAAAGAAAAAAAAAGGGCGAGAGAAAGAAAGTCAAAAAGCGGGAAAGAAAATAGGTGAATTCCTTTTATCCTCCCCCCTGAACTATACGCGCGTGCGCGTCTGTACGCCTCGCGAATTGAGAAGAGGGTAGTCGTGCGTGCACTTTCAGCAGCAGTAGCCGTCGCTGCAGTAGAAGCAACGAGAATAGAAGAAGCGAATTTTTTTCGCTCTCACCCATAGACGAAGCGTTAAACTAGTTCTCTCTCTCTCTTTCTCTCTCAAACGCTCGGGACGCGATCGGAATAATTCAACGAATTACGAAAACACGCTCGCGCGCGGTCGGGCCTCATTAGATATTCAGCGTAAAGATATAGTTCTTCTCTCTCATGGAAAAGAGAAAGAGCGAAGGACTGACAATTTACGAGAAAAAGCTGCCCGAGAATAAGAGCCGCCCTCTACTTCTCCTTACACCGAAGATTCAAGCGCATTAACAAACATGCGCAGTTCCGCGGTGGGCGCGAAAAAATTTCCTCTGCAGTTTCGCGGGCAAATGCGGCAGGGAGGAGGAGGCATGAGGCTGGCAAGTGAGATAAACATCGCGCCACGGCTAACAAAGGCGTATATTTACAGGTGAAAATTGCCCGGGTTAACGCGCGCGGCTGTTTTCGCTGAAGCTATGAATTTTTATTCGGGCTTGTATAACAAGCGCCGCATGCGCTTAAATCAACTCGGGATCTTTTATAAAATGCTAAAATACTTTATATACCGCACGCTTAAAAGTTATAATTAGTTTTTATATTAAAAATGAGATAACGTCGCGCGCGTGTGTGTATATATATATAACACGCATCACAGTGGTGTTACAGAGAAAAATGAACAAACTATATATACGTACTACGTATATATCTTATATATATATCTATTGAAAAACTGTAGATATATCCCCTCTCGAATAATATAATGAAACTTTTTGTGCTCCTGTGCAACAAAGCATTCTTTTGATCCGACGAAAAGCAATAAATCACACTTAATTACGAGGCGCTCGCGCACGTTAGTTAATAAATAACCGCGCAGTTCATTTATAAGTGCGTCATTAAGCCGCTCCGCGAGCAAAACACACCGCGACGTCGGCAGCGTCTGCGCAAAAAAATTCAGTTCAGTCGGTTATTGTTCAAAGGAAAGAGATACGCCTTACGGCTACTACGCGTTCCTTTCCTCTACCTTGGTATCCGTGCGTTTTCTCTGCTTCCGTTTTATACTCCCTACACGCGTGTGCATACATATATATACACATATACGTATATATACTTGCAGAAAAACCACTCACATACGTCGAGACTTCTCACGCGCGCGCCCTCAAGGAACGACGATACGCAACTTTCGTTTCCTATTCGATGTTTTTTTTTTTTCTTGTCGCCCCCCTTTTTCTTATACAGTGTGCGCGTATAACGTAATACTGGCCGAGCGCACGCACGGAAACGATAACGATCGCTGTATAGAGAAGAAGAAATCTAGGAGGATCGCCGGTGCCCCCCTTTTACGCGGCGACGCAATATGGCGCGCTCGCGATGTCCTTCGAGAGAAAGAAAGAGAAGAGATAAGGCACCAGCCGCTGCTACTGCCGTTTTATCGCGGTGACTACAATAGAGGCTTGATTAATTTTTTTCCTTTTCTGTTATACCGCCTTTTTCCTCGACTCGGCCACTTTTCCCCTTCGCGTTCTATGGTCGGCCGGCCGACCGACGGCTTATTTACGACTGTTTGCGGCGCTTTAATCGATTTGAGTTTAAGGATATAAGGCTAAATATAAATCTGCTGCTTTCTTAAGGCAAGAAGTTACTTAATCTAACTTTCTGTTATTGAATAGAACGAGTAAATAAAAAATAAAGGGAATTCATTAATTGAGGTACGATTTTTGTTTCATTATACAATCAAATAAGGATTTATTAACGTCGTAACTGGTATTACCAATAATTTAAGTTATTACAAAGTATTTATATCTAATCGTATACTTATTGTATAATTTACAAAATTTTTTCTTTTTTATTCTAGCATTCTTAATCTGCATAATCGTTTGTTATTATAATATATATTAACTCTTAAATATTAAATTTTCTATTATACAGAAATGGTGGCTACATTATTGAGTTGCCCTAGAAATGGAGTTGCCAGTTGTGTTATATCAAAACCTCATTTTGAAAAGCCTGAAATTCTAGAAGGATAGCTCTCAAAAGTACAATATAATCGACATACCATCTGGCGGTTTCCATATAACAAAATATAACATCTTCGCTTCTAATATTATTACAGTAACAAAAAAAGTACATAACGTCAAAATGTATTGCATCAATAATCAAACTACATCATATATAAATTAAATTTACTAAAACGTATATATATTAATAATGTGTTACAAAAATTTTAACTTTTCTATACGATACTATTGGGACCAATAAGATTATAACAATACTTCAAAGGTCAGTCTCGCGTCTCCCTTAACTCTGAATTCACTACACTTATAATACAAACAATAAACATCAACTAGATCTCTATACGACTGTATCCTATCAAGTGTATCCATCTAATCCAGTGACATACAGGACCACCCCTACAGACACCAACCATCAGCACTCGATCCAAAATCTATCGAATTTCGAACACTCAAACAATCCACACTCATGTCCCACAAAGCAGCGCGCAGTTAAAAAAAAAACACTAACATCAGTATATAACGTACACCTCTACATCTCTCACCTTAATACAGCTGTGTACACTGGGCTGCTAGCAGAGGGTGGTGCGGATTGGCCGTAGGGTGATCGGGGGGGCTCCGGTGCAGGGCGTACCCCTAGTTGCCCCCATCAGGGCCCCCCTGCTGTTGATGCGCCGCCGCCGCAGCAGCAGCCGCTGCCGCCGCCGCAGCTTTTTGCGCCTGGGCCTGTTTCTCTTGTTCGTTCAGCTCTTTGATCGCTTGTATCTCCTTCTTCAGCTTCATCCGCCGATTCTGAAACCAGATCTTGATCTGCCGCTCCGTCAGGCAAAGCGCGTGCGCCATCTCTATTCGCCTCCGCCTGGTGAGGTAGTGGTTCGTGTGGAATTCCTTCTCGAGCTCCAAGGTCTGGTAGCGTGTGTACGTCTGCCTGCCGCGTCTGCGTAAGCCATTCGCTCCTGTAAAAAGAATAAAACGTTCGTGGTTAGAAATGAGAGAGGGAAGTGTGTATGTATGTATGTATATATATATGTGTTCCGCCAATGATAACCGACTCCATTAGGAACACGATCTCATTAACGGAAACTTTATATAAAAGGGAAAGAGAAGGACACTCGATTCCACCAGGGAGACTTTCTTCTTTTACCCGTAGGCCCATACGAGCTCTTTTCGGGATATGCTCTTTCCATTCTGCTTCCTCGTCGTTTGTTTTATTTTTTTGGGAGGCAGCAAAAGGTTCTTTTTCTCGCTTACCGAGCGCGCTAAATAGCCACGCGGCTAATTTGTTACTGTATTTATGGGCTATGAAATTGTCTCTATGTGTGTGTATGTGTGTGTCTTTGCCGGGCGCTTTGTGGACGCGGAGATTTTTACATACTCACGGGCGGCTTTCGTTATTACGTCTGTATTTTTAAGGGGGACCTGTTTGGTTGACTTTAATGGCCGCTTCCAGCGTGTGTACAGCCCCATTGACATTGTATCTGGAGAGCACGTGTTTCGCTTCTTTACTGCTCGTTAAATACCGCGTTATGAGCAATCTCGTTTGTATAACGATTTGTTTTTAATTTTAAGAGATTTCTGTATAATGAGATATATTACAATTAGATTTGAGTATATATTTACAACACTTAATTCATCATATATAGTTAATTTAATTCATTCATTAAATTATATAATTTCAATACTATTATTGCAGCAACGATAAAGAGATGATAAAAGACAGGAAAATTTCTAAACAACCCATCCCGTGATACCACTTTCACGGTTATACGCTATACTCCGGAATCAGCGTCGGGACATTCTCATTCCGGAAAAGACTCAAAGCGAGCGAAAAGAGCTCGTACACTGGACCGCTACGATATCGTCCATTCGCCCGAACCGCAGAGCACCACTGCTCTCGTCCAATATATACACACACACACACACACACACACATGCGGAAATTTTCGAGACTACTCAGTTCCGCGCGCGTACGCCGAAGTAGGTGTAAATGGTGTTAAATAAAGTGCGCGTATCGTCGCACTCGTATACGCGCGTGGGCAGATAGAGAGGGAGAGAGAAAGACATGAGGAAAAAAGCAGCTGTGCACTGTGAGAGAGCGAGTGCGAAAAAGAGAAGGAGAGAGAGAGAGAAATGTGCACGCGGTACTGAACAGCCACTTGGGTGCAGTAGCGGAATAAGCTCCGTCCGGGGGAGGGGGGAGCAAGCGAGCTCACCTTATCGGCCGTTACTGCCTCGTAAAGCGCCCGTTTCACCTCTGGGCACACACACACCGCCGTGGCATGGATTGAGCCGGCGCGTATACGAGAGAAAGAGAGAAAGAGAGAGAGAACCACATGCCGCGAGCCGCCGAGAATGTAGACGCGTATATGTATGTATATATATATATGTACATGTACAACCCCTTTACGGGTAGCAGGAGAGCTACTTTTTTTTCTCCCCGCAGACCTCTCTATTTCGGAGAGCGCGTACCGAAAGTGTTGCGAGTCGAGTGGCGCGTCCATTTCCTTCAATTTCGCACTTTCTAATTTGATTTTTTTTCTACCTTTCCGAGCTTTCGTACCGTTATGGTCGATCTGGATTTTCTTTTTTTTCAAAGTTGCTGGTTCACTAATTAATCAACGTGATTTAGGATAAAAAGAAGTTTTTGAGGTAATTTAGAGAAAATAAATTTTTTTTGCTTAAATTAGATATATTTTCTTCTAGTAGAGAAAAACGTGAAAAACGAATTAACTTCAAATTGATTTTCTCTTTTAAAAATAGAAATTAATAAAACGAAGTAACCAAAAATCAATATCCTTATATATAGCTGTAATGAAAAAAAAATCGGAAAAGAAGCGAAAAATTCCGGTTTATATTTGTCTCCGCTCTCTCTCCCCATCCCTTGGCCAAGCTCTTCCCATTATTAAATCACATATATCAATTGGCTCGTAGAGGAAGCGAACCCCTTTAAAACAATTAATTACCAAGCGTGGCGCCGGGAGTTTCGTATATAGCTGAACCGCCTCGCGTACCAAAAGAGCGTGCGCGCGGGAAGGGAACGAAAGAGACTGGAATCGGAAATCGACGAAGAACTCGAAAAGCAATGGCCCATTATCTCGACTAATATACCCTCGTGATTCGTAATTTAACGAGGAAATTACGAAAATGTAAATCGCCCCCGTGGTTACCGATAAAAATCCTCATTCTTCTCTATCGTCGCTCTCTACTTATATATATATATATATACGCACACAACGCTTATAAAAAACAGCAACACGTTACATACACAACTAGGGAAAAGAGAGAGAGAGAGAGGACAACTATGATATAAACAAAGGGCGAAAAAATGTAGACGAATCACCACCGGGATACGCACGCGTGGCGCAAGCGATGAACGCGTCATATTTACAATGGTATCCGCGCGTCGATCTGTTATTGGCACGCAGTACACGCGAAATTGCGAGGGTGGAATGCCCATAGAGAGAGAGAGAGAAAGAGAGAGAGAGAGTCGCGGCTATAACGTGCGCGCGTGCTCGCTGGTGCACGAAATATTACGAACGGAGTTCATATCGCCGAGCGAGCGAACGCGCGTCATGTTTATTATCGCTGCGCAATCAAGTGCGAGCACGCGGCGGCGGCAAGCGGCGGCTTGGCGTCCAGCCGACTGGCTGCCCGAGGCTTTTCTTTTGCGTATAGAAGGGTTATTTTTGCCTATTGTGTATTACATATATTATGGTGAAATGTCGCGAATGCAAAGGTTCATACTTTGACCGAGGTTTTAATTTATTAATAATGTTTTAAAAAGAGTTGTAATAAATATAATTATATGCTTTGTGACTGATATGTATATAACGTAGAAATTTAAATAAACACGTCGGCATGAAATTTTGTTAAACATACACTCAAAACTTGGGGAACATTTGTAAAACAACAAGTGTAATTTGCATTTAGCAAGCAGCGCTTTACATTTTATCTAAAACACTTGCCTACGCTCTTGTTCCTTTTCTATCCTTATAATCTTGCTCGACAAAGAAAATCGTTAATAAACAACCTCTAAAAAATACCACAAGAGCTTCTATTTAAGATAATAATTCCTCCGATAGTTTATTTATCACAACGAAACTTTCACTTTTGCAAGAGACCGTAACGTTATCTCAAACCCCTCGTTCTCCCTCCCTTCGCAACGCCACGCGTAAAATTAAACGCTAATACAAAAAAACCAATTTAAGGGCTGGAAGATTATCATGACGCGGTGTTTATAAGGGTTATTTGTCAAAGCCACCTCCGGTGGTAGTAGTACCGTCCCCTTCCCAAAAACCCTCGGATGTAAGAGAGAAAGAGAGAGAAACTGGAGCCGCTTTCATTCGAGTCGACTGCCTTGGGGTGGATATCTCTGCGCTACAACGATAAACTTCCGAACTTATAAATAAAAGAGGGTGAGATCTCTCTCTCTCTCTCTCTCTCTCTCTCTCTCTCTCTCTCTCTCTCTCTCTCTCTCTCTCCCAATTAAGCCGTCCTCATACGTCTCCGCAAAGTAGAAAATGTGACAGCGCAGGCCGCCACCCCCTCTCGGCTCTCTTTCTCGTTACTCCAGTTCCTCAAGGAGGCTGGCTTAGAGACACACCCCCTGTTTCTCGCTATCTCTCTCTCTCTCTCTTGCTCTTTTTTTTTCTCAAGGCGCGGGCGCGTCGTCTCGCGGGATATACACCGGCGAAAAGTTCGAGTGCTACTCTACTGCTTGCCTATATGTATTATGTATGTATACGAAGGGGATTGAGAGAGACGAAAGATGAACGCACGCTTAACCGTGGGGGTGGATGAATTTTGTGCTGAACTCGCGAAATAGCGCGCAGTTGGTTCTATGGATAAGAGAAAAAAAAAATGAAGAGAGAGAATATAACGTACGACCACGTAACTTCTTACCTCCTCACCCTATTGTATTTTCTTTTCCCGCGCGTTGCGTTTTCTTACCCCGAAAATTTCTCGCATCGCGAATAATCATTCCCCTTCCAACAGCTTATATATGTATGTATAGGTGTATATAACTACATAGAACGTTCGAATAATTCGCTTGAGCATTAGGAGGCCGCCTGTGGCTTTACGAGCGGTCGTTTGCGCGCCGGTGAGAATGGGATGTGCGACGAAGAGGGTTGCTGCTATGTGCGATATCGCAAACGATTACGAATAACTATATATGTGTGTGTGTGTGTGTGTGTACTGAAAGTCAATGTGTACAGCATTTTTAATACATCACATGTAAATTAATGGCCGTTCGACGAGGCCGTTACCATCAAGAGGGGAGAGGCTAAATCTCTTTATGCTAAGTGAGATTTTCGCGTGAGCTTTCCTTAAGGACGTGAGAGCTTTACGGAATGTGGATGGGTGTGGGGTAGAGTGAAAGTCTTTGAGATGGATGCGATTTTAGTGTTTGTATCGATATCAGTTCTTGAATTATGGATTGTATTTATGTGTAATATAAACTTTGTACATTTTTTGCTCTATAGTTTATTGAATTAATATTTGCATAGCTACATTAATTGTTCATGATTTGAGTGCTATTGCACCATAAAAACTAACTTTTATTTAAATAATAATCGTAATATACTTTGTTTAAAGCAATAATATATTAAAAATTGAAAGTCGATTACATATATCAAATTCGTTTAACGCACATTGGATTATTATGACATTACTCCTCAAAAGATACGACATGATGGAAGCGATAAAATTTAGTCGCAATACAATGTACTACAGGACATTGCACTCTTTTCCCCCTCCGACATCATGAGAATTTTTCACAATGGCCCTGCGGTGCGCTCGACCCACCCAAAACGACCCGGCATATATACTCTCACATACACGCCTGCGCACACGTGACTCTCGTCCCCATTCATACATACATATATACACGAAAGCTATATAAGGGTATGTATGGCGAATTCACTGTACTACACCGAGTTCACCGCCAACTGTAATAAGCGAAGCCAATACGTTGATTGCTGGCGCTCGCATTGGGGAAGACGAAAAGCTCTACACACACATACGAATTTTCAGCAAGATAGCACATCGAGCCAAACACTGCACGGCCATCCCTTACATCGGTTTCTTTCGCTTGGGGAAGATTTCTCTCTCTCTCTCTCTTGGGCTAAAGCGGATCATACCGGCAGGAGCGAGCCAATCAAATCAAAGTAAGTGAATTGCCCGCGGGGATGGTGTATGTGCGTTCTCTAGGCGAAGCATAAAGGGCTGTCTTCTCTCGCGGGATTTGCCAGGACGAGAGCGAGGCCAAGGCCGCGCGTCGTATCCTATTCTATAAAGTCTATACTACTACTACTACTAGGCGTGTGTATTGCTGAGAGTATCGCTTTTTGCTAGGTTGGATTATTAGTAGAAGGCGTAGGCATGCGTCTTCAGAGGGGAGATTTCGATGTCGTCGTAAATTGGACGATCGGCGAGCCGCGTATAGTTTACGAATTTCTTGCGCGCGCCCATGTGAATTAAGACGCAGGCCCACCAGCCGTCGCTCCAGATATCTATCTGTCTGCGTCGGCTTTCATTATGGAAAATGTAATGCCGCGTGTATACGTACGCGTGGGTTTCAAAGCTACCTCTCTCTCTTACTCTCTCTGTGTACGTGTTTTTAGTGCATGCGTGTGTATATATATATAGCAAAGGGAAAATCGATCGTAGCATTCGGCAATTACATTACTGGATAATGTCGGCGTTGGCGGTGGTAGCGGCTGGGTGAGGTGATTTACGACCGCGTTTTCATCAATATTTGAATTTTTGGATTGACTTTTTTCCCAGTGAGTGAGAGAGAGACAGAGAGGGGGAGAATTCTGCATCCCGCAGAAGCCTGTTAACGAGATTACGTTTGGAATAATGTTTTGCTAATGCGATGAGATGAGAGACAGAGATAGAGAGAGAGTTGAGTCTCTGCGCGCCTGTGAATATTTAGATATCGCGCTATATGGTGATAATTTTGTAAAATACTGATTGAGATGGTGGAAAGTGATAGAATTTTGAGATCTTTATGAATTATTCGTGTGACTATACGTTACAAATTATTACTATTTACCATCATATATATATATAAAATTATTTTTTTCTTAAGAAACATAAATCTAACATACTGGAATTTCAAATTTACGTCCTCGTGAAATATATATGTATATATTATATATGTCTTTACCGCACTAAAACCTAAATAAACTTCCGTTTCGCTAATGTGTTTTCCTTAAAGGAACCGCTAGTGGCAACCAATCCACGAAAGCCCATAAATCTCATCTCACACAGCCAAGCCCTTCGCACCCACTAAACTCGAAATTAAGCATTTTCCTACTGCACGTTCTCCTAAAACCCATCCACAGTCTACGACTTGGAAGCTTTATTAGTGTCTCGACATCGATATGCAAAGCTCGACTATTTTCTCGTACCCTCCGAAGCCTCCATTCCTCTTATTCTCCTCCTTACAGTTCCCCTTTACGTATTTATGCGTAGGCGTCGTGGCATTACATAAGTGACGAGCCGCCCCCTCTTTCCTTCCTTAATTCTTCCTCGTTTTTCTCCCCCCCCCCTCCTTCAACTCTACCACGCGCACGCAGGCGTCTTCTTTTTCTTCTTCTTCTTCTTCCTCCGGTTCCTTAGTTAAGGAAGCTAGGCGATACCGCGGTAGTACCATTGCTTTCCTCGTTAACTCCGTCGTAAGTTATTAATTACGCCTGACTAACTGCCGCCGGCGCTCCAGCTGTGCCGCAAGCCGTGCTTGCGCGTCCTCTCTCTCCCTTTTCTTAGCGAAGAAGGAGAGAGAGAAGCAAACTTTCAAGCTTCCGAGCTCGAGCTTCCTCTTCTTTTGCTCCGGGGCGGTGGTTCTAAGCGAGGGCAAAAGAGAGCACGAGATAGCAACGTTGAGAGAAAGAGAAAGAGAGAGTGTAGGTATAGTATTGGGGGATGGGCCGACCAACAGTCACCGGGGCGAAGGAGGGAGAGAAGAAGAGAGAAAGAGAGAACAAAACTGAAACCGGGGTGGGGTGATGGAGAAAAAAGCGGTTGAATTATTGAAGTTCATGCTTCTTTTTTGGTAAGTTGGATGATGTTTATTGCAAACTTGTTGAAAAATCGTAAGTTTAAAATTATGTTAAAGATGATTAAGTTTTTATTTCATGCTATCCAACAAGTAATACATAATTCACAAGATAATAAATTAGAATAACGTTATTAGTATTTAATGAATTCACAGTATAAAAAAAATTTACTTTATTGCATGTCGTTTTAAAAGTTAAAAAAAACTAATTTATTTATTACTTACTAAAGAAATCACGATAATAAAACCAATAAAAACTTGACGAAATAACTATAAAATAAATTGCAAGAGTACGAAATAATCGACTATTTATTTTCTCCGCACGAACGCGGCATTACTTGTTCGCCAAAACTTCACACAATCCAAAAATGACTAACGCCAAACTTGAACAGCCATAAAACATACACACACATACACACATATAATATTTCGCTCGCTAGTATAGTGTACAAAAAGAAACGCTGCAAAAGTTTATTATCCGCGGCGTGTTCGTATTACCCCCTTCCTTCTTCTCGCGACACTCGAAAAAGCGAGAGAGCGGAACGAGTCTCAGTGGAAGAAAGCCACGAAAGAAGGCGAATAACTCACCAGCGCGCTTCGTGTTTCTTATTCTCGTGGATCAAGCGAGCCGCGCTCGCGAGCGCCATGGAAAAAGACGAAAATCCCTCTTTCTCTTTCTCTCTCCCTTCTTCCCTCTCACTGCCACTTTTTTCCGAAAGACGTGGAGCGCGAGCGAGAAAATAAACGAGGGGAAAAGTTTAAAGACGCGCGAGAGAGAGAGAGAGAAAGAGAGAGAGAGAGAACGCGGGGGAGAAAGAAATAGCCCAAAGAAGCGAGAGACCGAAACTACGTACATATATAGAGAGAGAGAAAGAGGGAAAGAGAAGGAGAGAGAGAGAGAGAGAGAAAGTGGCGGCGGGCTGTGCGCGCGGCCGCTATGGTAGGGGAAGAATGTAGCGAGAGGGACGCCAGGCAGTAACTCACGCCCCCGAGAGGATTACCTACCTTAGCTCTCTCGCACGCGCGCGCGGGCCGGAGCAGAGCGAGAAGGAACGAACGAAGAGAGAGAGAGAGAGCGAAAGAGGTGGAGGCAGTATAGAGGAGGGAAGAGCGAGCGCAAGGCGAGTTGAGCTACGGGCTCGCTGCGTAGCTACGCGTTTCTCATACCGAGTGTCTCCGGCCTCCTCCTCTCTCTCTCTCTCTCTCTTTCTCTCTCTCTCTCTCTCACTCCTTCGCAAACAAGAGTTTGCGCAGGAGGAAAGACGTAGAGTCCTCGCGTGCGCGCGTCCCAAGGAAGAAGACGCGCGCGCCCGGCTGTGCGCACAGACTTACGACACGCGAACGAGTTTCGTCTTTCGCTCTATGCGCGTGTCTCTCTGTCCCTCTCTGGAAGTAGCGTGCAATAAGGCGACGCGCAAGGTGACGGCGTATACGCGTGCACATAGCCGAGGGAAAATGAGGGGAGCAAACGCGCGTTCTCTACTCGGCTGCTAAATTATCGCAATTATACGGCTTTTGCGCGATGTGGCGGCGTGCGCGCGCCCTCGGGTTTAGTCGCCTCTTATTCTCTTTCTCTCTCTCTTTCTCTCTCGTTCGTTTTAGTCCCTGATGCGGACAATCGCCGCAGTTGCTACGCGTCCGGTTATTTCAGCGGGATGGTGTAATGATATTATCGTCGGTTTAAAGGCGATATTTTAGGGCTGGAAAATGGAAGTCGCGTGGAAACCGTGAAAATGGGGATTCGGCCATAGTTTTTGGTTGTATGAAAGCCATTTATTTTTCAGATTGTTGATTTATGGTGCTTGAAAATGCGTGACATTAATTTATTGTCGCATGAAAATTGTTTAGAAAATTAATTTGAAAAACCTACCGTTCACTTTAGAGCAACGAATCAAAATTGGATCTTTATTTTTTAGATATACACGATTTCCAAAGGACATGACCTAACGAGGAGGGTAAACGACTGATTTGCATGTCTCCTTTTATCACTAATGCGTCGGAAAAATGTCGGCGGTCGTTTGCAGAGTGAGCGAATCTCTCATGTCCTATATATATATACAGCATAAACGATCTCTTCAGCTGTAGCTGTACGTATGGGTAATGTATCGATACCACGCATCGATCGCCAACGAACAAAGCACGTGCTGATCGTGTCATCAAAATGAACGTTCTTGCCCCCTCCATCTGCATAAATACTCGGCTAGTAAAACAAAAAACCTCACATAAAATACAAAGTAACTTCTCTAAAATACGAGATGTAACAGTATTGATGTAGTTCTTATAGTTTTAATATTTTTGGCGCGTATTTCATGCGAGATCAGAACGGTTGATTATATATATAGCTTTCTAGGTTGCAGGTGAGAACAACACTGCTTTGGAGAAAGGCGTCGGTTCAGATTGAGTTTTAACAGAAAATTAAATCTCGTTATTTATGTTTGAAAGTCGTGTACGTTAAGTCTATAGAGATAGAGTTGGAGGGTTTGGATTAGAAAGGATTTTGTAACCGTGATCATAATTGCTTAATAATTCCTTAAAGCGTATCAGTGATATTTTTTTATCTAACGTTAGATTTCTTATTTTCTTCTAGAATTAGTGCCATTAAATACTAGTTCTCGATCAAGTGGCAATTTCAACCACCATTGGTATGCAAATGCGAAACAACCATAAACCAGCACCCTTAGCTTGCTTTTTCCTGGAAAAACGATTGTAAATACCATACGAATACAGTATAATATCAGTCAAACACACGTAATTCGACCATCATTTTTCCAAGATCGCGCAACTTCAATTTCGCAATTATAAGCAAATGTTAACTAACACACGTCACTTTTCTCACATACTGCATTCATGTGAAACAAGTAATCTCGAAACTCCCCTTACAGTAACACCTTCCAAAGAACGCGTATTTCATCAAAACCACGTGCAGACAACATTCCTCGAAATTCTCATACGGCATAAGCTGGTCACGTTGACGCACGCCTTCGAAATCCCCGATCGCTCTTCCCGTATATCGATTGAAACATCCATCCAAAAATAATTAACCGCCTAAAAGAGAGACAACGTCCCCTTGTCACACATATACATATATACCCAAGAAACCGTTCGCTTGATATTCCATGAACGCGTCGAAGACTTCCCATCCTAGACCTCTAAGCATTTTTTCTATACCATCACGACATTACGCAACCATACGAGAGTAGTAGATCCTCCCGAGAAACCGGAAATACCCATATACAGGGCGTCTGTCTCAGCTGTTCTCCTATATAGCTTTCACCGAAAAATCCATGCGCCGGGTGTGTATAGATATATACATACAAACGCACGTCGAGAGATATATACACACAGAGACATACAGCATCGGCATCGAGTTATGCACGACGCGGACAAGAATGTAGCTGCCGCGAGCCAGCGTAAGTCGCGCGCCCGCGCATAAGTCGGCCGGCGTAAGAAGAACGAATGGAACTTTCTTGAATAAGATATCGGGCGATGGTGGAGGGGTAGCGGAGGTATGGAAGAGAGAGAGAGACCCATAGCAGCAGGCGACTTTATATATATATACAACACGCGCATTTTTGCATCCGAGGAACGCCGCGAGCGATGCGAAAAAGACCGGACTCTCTCTCTCTCCTACGCGCTATGCTTCGGTTGGCTGATGCCGCGTGTGTGAGAAGGTGGAGGAAGAGAGGTCGGATAGCCAGTGAAGAAGAGAAGGAAGAAGAGAGAGAGAGAGAGAGAGAAGAGCAGTTTTTTTTATACTGAATCGTATTGCAGTGCCGAGAGAGAGAGAGAGAAGTCGTCGATATTTCGCTTATTGCCTCTCGCGCGTAATCTTATGGCACGGCTACCGGGCGACGCGCCTACGTGCATATATATGCGTGCGTGCGTGCGTGCACAGGGCGAACCGGTTACTCACGCGAGCGTTTGTTTAATGCCAAGCAATACTTTTCGATATCATCTTTTGTTTCGATTCGTTACGATCCTATATGTATATACATGCTCTTATATATACATACGAACGTTTCAAGTAATAGTAGTAGTATTACTTAAAAATAAACGTTAAATTTATTGTAACTATTACGTTGAATAAACCAACGCGCGTGTATAATATAATTTGTGAAAAATTAAACGTTTCAACACGCAACCGTGAACCGTAACTTATTCAACTGCGTACATATATACATGTATATATACATTTGCTACGTTCATATATACCACACACTTGTGCGCCTCCCCAGCGCGCTAATCTCATAAATAGCGCCTGTGGCGTTTAGTATTCATGTACGCGCGCATCGTCTAGTCGAGCGCGTCAAAATAAGTCGTCGACGCTCGATTTACATTCGCTCACTCGCTCGCTTACGCGGTCGATATTCTACACTGTACTACCTTGACGACGCGCTCGTGCGCATCTTTAGACAAGGCACAAGAGAAAGAGAGAGAGAGAAAGAGAGAGAGAGAAGAGGCGTCGGTTTATATAAAAGTCGAAATTTCCCTAGAGGGCTTGGCGCATATATCAGCCAAGTCCCCGCAGCGGAAAGAAGTTTCTCTATATACTCGACTAAGAGACTGAAGTCACTTTGTTTCGCAAATGGCATAGGGAGGTTTTCTTGTATGCGTGTGTATGTATATATACATACACGTGTATATATACATTTTCTCGGAACTCAACGACTACATTTGTTATTGAAATGAGGAGTAGCAGACATCTCCGTTGATTTATTTTATTTATCTAATTAATTTAACATAGTTGAGAAAATTACATTAAATTTCCTCTAATTAGAGTACCACCGTGGTAGTAGTATATATAGCTGTGGCGTTTGGAAATGAATTTTCATAAGCTTAAAACTCACGACGTAAGTCTATAACGCCTACATTTATACAGTGTATGTGTATATGTGTATAGCATGAAAGCGCGTTCACAAGAAAAACTGATTTAATCTAGCGATCTGCACTACCGTGCAGCTACAGTCGCCCCAGACGTGCAAAAAGGACGGAATTTCCACTCGGCAAACATTCAAGCCCATGTTATTTTATTAATTTCTATCGCAAAAAATGGCTCTGCGCTTCCACTCAACACGTACACACACATACATACACACACCTTTATCTCTTCCACTTAATCGTACCTCCCTCTCTCCTACGTATATATATACACACAGAGACACGCGATCTATCCACACATCGCAAAAAATCCATCCCTCGCGGCGCAAGCGCGCGACGTTCTCGCGTGATCTTCGAGAAATTTAATTAACGCTCGCTTGCGCGAGAACGCGAGCCGCTGTTCGCCACTCCTTTTCCTCGTTTTTTCCTCTATCTCTCTGTCTCTTTCGCTCACTAGCCCTGTGCTCTCTTTTCCCTCGACCTCCTCCTTCTCCTTCATCGAGTGCAATCCGCCTCTGGCAGCAAAACGAACGAACAGCTGCTCTTGTTCCCGCCGCTGTGTTCAACGCTCTCTCTCTCTCTGTCGTGGTAATTGTAATGATTATGCAAAGACCGGAGAGTACACAGACGCGCGCAACGGTGCATCTCGCGAGCGCGCGCGCGTGCGTTTTTAAGCGAGTGAGAAGGGGAGAGAGAAAGAGAAAAGAGAAGAAGAGAAAGTGAAGAAGGTGGACGCGACGCGAGCGAGCGAGCGAGCGCAAAAGGAGCAAGCGAAGAGGTAGATGGTGGAGAAGATGGCATGCAAAAGAGGCTTTCGTTGGTATATAAGCGAAGCGAGCCGGTTGTAAGGCGACACCTCGGCTCTCTCTCTCTCTCTCTCCGTCCTCCCCGAACCCCACCTCCGTTCTCTTCTCTCTTTTTCTCTCTCTCTTTCTAATGCCTTTTTCTCTCTTTCGTCTCGTCTCTTCTCCCTCCTTCTCTCTCTCTCTCACTCTCTCCAGCGTCGCAGCGCAGGCCATCCCTTTTCCTCGATGGTGTCTCGTCTCGCTCTTTTTTCTTTCGTCTACTAGTAATTCCTTTTTTTTCGCTTTCTCTCGCGCGCAGGGAGATGAACTGCTGCAACGGCAGCCGCCGCCACTGGCGTCCCGTTCGCTTCCCCTATGTCCCGTGGGGGGATTTTCATTCGTCTTTTCCGACGATTTCTCTTTTTCTCGTCGAGAGAAGTCCGGTAGTCCTTCTACTTTTTTTCTACTGCGGAATTTCAAAGGTTAATCCGCTGATCGTCCTTTTTAGGGCTTCGTACTCCTTCCGTTTTATATATATATATGTGTGTATGCTGATGCTCTCGTGGGCATAGAAAGAGGAAATACCAAAAACAGGTTGCTCGATTGTGAGAACGTTAATATACGAGAAATTCCGGACTTTGTTTCGGGATATACATTGTGTCGATGCATGAATCTAGATAAAAAGATGCGTCGAAGATCGCTGCAGAAAGATTATTACTTAAACATTTCTTACAATTATAAATATAGCTTTAATAAAATTTTCTTGCATCGTCCACGTATTATCGAACTACGCCATAATTCACTCGTCGAATTCATAAATAGCCATCAATAAACATTAAGTCTGATTGTTTTATCCACCAGCACCCATAAATCACTAAAAACTTCGCAACCAAAGAGAAAGCAAAAAAAAAACATAGTGTACCAACGTCGAGCTGTCCAGTATCAGCGCCAAAAACCCAAGCCCCATAAATTAATCACACAGCTCCCAGCCACCTTCCAACATCTTCTGCAGAGGAATATTTTTTACGTATATCGCCCGGCCGACTCTTTCACGCGAATAAATCGCCAAGCCGGCCGCAGGAGTTCGTTCCTAACCAAGGAGAGAGAGAGAGAGAGAAGGGAAACACGTAGTCACCGTTTCGCGTCTCTGCTACAGCACCGGCAGCAACAGCAGCAACACACGCGAGAAATCCGCGGTCAAAAAGGGAGAAAAACGATCGGGCGAGAAGTAAAAAGGCAACGAGGACTTCACGAGAGAAAGAGGCATATATACAGCATTCCACGCGCTCAAGTGCAGGTGGTGGGTGCGAAAGAAGCAACGTTGTGTGCCTGCTTGCTTGCACACCCCTTTTACACATACGTGTATCTGTGTGTATATATGTGGAAGCGAAAGAAAGAGATATATCTGGGGGGACCGTTCGTCTTGCTCGCTCGCGCGAAAGTACGCAGAGCTGCGCGCGAATACTACACACGACAATGAGACGACGTGCGCGTAAACGTGCATGCGAGGATAGGAGGTTGTGGGTTATGTGTGTGTGTAAGAGAGAGAGAGAGAGAGAGAGGGAGGGAGAAGCCGAACGGACGCTTTGAGGTCGTATATCTGCGTCCTAAAAGGAATTCCAGAATATATTTTACATATGCTTTATTGCCGCCTTATTTCCAACTCTATATGCGCGTTCGTTGGTTATTCGCTCTTGGCCGAGAGTCCAAGCGAGTGGACCTTCGTTTTCTTTCTCTCTCTTACTCTCCCTCCCCATCGAGAGAGTCGTTTTGCTTTTTGTCTTTTCTGCTCTGCGGTGTCGGGATCTGCTGAATTCTGCGGATTTTGTGAAATATATGGCTTATACGCTGGAGTTTATATAAAGTGTCCAACTGTTTAAATTCGTAATTTTGCGCTGTCGGAGCGGTTGTGAAATGTTGGAAAATCGATTTCCTGTGATAAATTTATATGGGAATTGGTATTTTCTAATAACATGGATGGAGAACTGATCGAGTGGACTGTTACTAATTTTTAATAGTCAATTCCCACGTTAAGAGAAAACCCGGGGAACGAAAAGTTCCTTTGTTAACGGACGAATTAACATTCGAATACCATAAATCAACTGTCGGATGACCGCTAATTTTATGACATCAAAAGAAAGACAGTGAGAGAGAGGTAGAGAGGTAAAGAAAAAGGAAAAGTACGCGTATCTTTACTCCATAAATCTTTCGAGCGCTCACGAGTGCTGTATCTTCCTCTCCCGTTGAATACGAAGAGACGGAGGACCACAAAACTGTATATATACGTTGTGTGTAGTCTCTGTGAGTATATGTGTGTACCACTCACGCGGGGATCCCGCAGAGGAAGAATTCTCTCTCTCTCTCTTTCACTACCCGTACGATCCCACCTCGCGTACGTGTCACCTGTTTGGAAGATAAGCCGCCGCGACGAGACCTCTAATTTCCATCGCGTGTCGTTCGTCTTTTTCTCCTACCTTCCCTCCTTACTCTCGCTGCATATATGCGTGTGATAATCCTCTCGGAGAGTGGTCCGGATATCGCGCTCGAACCAGCAAGCGGCAGGACGAATAATAAATAAATTAAAAAAAAAGTGAGAGAGACTGCTGGCGTCCAAGAAATAAGAATAACGTAATAAAGCCAACGAGGAGTCGAGAAGAGAGAGAGAGACTAAAAATAACAGGGTCGAAGAGAGGGAAAGAGAGGGTCGCTCGAGTGTATAACGTAGCGTGCTACCGGCGCATGCATAGAGAAATATTGGATGTAGTACCTGCAGCCTGGGGAACCGCGCGAGTATAGGGAGCGGCTTTTTAGTCGAGCTCAATGCTAGTTCTCGATGGCTTGATCGATTTTCCGAAATGAAATAATATACGACGCTTTCGTAATTTATTCAGCGATAAATGCATATAGAATTTTTTTTATTTTTCTTGTATATACTTTTGTATGTAGATAAACGTTGCTATAGGTATAATGGATCAATAAATGTGTTCGGTTTCCGCGTAGTTATAAATTTATCAATGATAAAGAGGCTTTTAATTTCGCTAGATTTATTCACACCTTAACGACAGACAAAAAAAAGTTACGAAAACATTCTGGAAGCTGTATATGCGCTAACGGATTGCGAAATGGATTTTTTTCACAAACACTCCATCGGCATCGCACGATCGACAAAATCGTTAATTCACGACTATAACGCAAATATTATGATGTCTCCATTCGTGCATTTGAATAATTATCGGATTGGCCGATCGTGTAGCCTGCAATTTACGCTCGTGTTTGGAAATAACGTATACACATCCACACACACATACAAGCTCGCTTATACATATCGCTCACTAGCCAATAATTCTTCTCTCATATGACTCATGTAAACGTAGCCGAGCCGTTATTTATGGATTGTCAATGGGCATTTTTGCTTTTGATTCGCGTTCGCTCCCTCTCTCTCTCTCTTGCTATTTGCATAAAGCGCGCCAACTCGCTCGCAAACGGAAGTCCATTTAAACTGCTTCTCGCGCACTCATTAAAGCGCTTGCGCGTATACGCGTACGATATATAAACAAGGCCCACTCGCCCTATTAATTATCCCCTTCTCTCGACAATGTCCCATGCCACCGATCTCATTCGCGTTCTCTCTTAATATTGTGCGGGCGTGCAAGCGCACAACGTGCTTGGCTTTATATCGCGAAGGAAAATAAAAGAAGGAACTTACGACGGTAATCGACACACGCGCGAGCAGCCTAGTGCACGATATACCTAGTTCTCTTGGCTTGGATATTACGGACACGCGGCGTTGGTGGCGTTGGAGTGTAATATTGGTCGATATGAACGGAGGGAGTGAGAGAGAAAGAAGGGGGAGGGTCCGAAAGACTACATTCCGATGTAATGACTTAACTTGTCTGTGTGTACGCTGCGAGCTAACAAGTATCGGGGCCTAGATGATTTGATAATTCGCCGCCCGTGGGCGTATTATTGAGAGCGATACGAGGTGCGCGATGGGCGCCTTCGAGCTGTATGCGCAGAGCGCGCAGTGAGTCGAGAAAGAGAGAGAGAGAGAGAATACCGGGCCGATCGGAAGGAGATACTGAAAAAACACGGTCGAAGCGAAAGAGTACGTGAAAGAAAGAAAGAGAGGGATAAAGGGAAAGGAGCTGCGATGTTTGTGTATATGTGTGTGTTTGTACGTGTGAGAGGAGATGAAGAAGGAGGGAATGGAAGATGGAGCACGAATAAACGTATAAATGAGAGGTGTGCTATGGTTGTGTTGAGGAAAGAAGCAGGTAACGTTTTATTCACTTTGTTAGGTCTATTTTTTTTTATTTACGGAATTGTTCTCTAATAAAAAAAAGTGGATAATATTTTTAAAATGAATACATACTGAAGATAACATAAATAATATAATACCATGTATTTTCTTCAACCGGTATATGTACTTTATTTCAAAATGCTGTTCATATATACGGTGGTTATTAATTTTCTAAAAAAAAAAAGTGAATAATTTTGGAAAATGCAATTTTAAAAAAGCCATAACAAGCGGTGAGCGAATAACAACCTCATCATCCTACAATCAAACTTTCGTTGCCTTGAAATCAGCGGTCTTATATATATATACTATATACACACTCGAGCGCGCACTCACCCGGAGCGATGTTCGACCACGATAGATAGAGCACTCGTGTACGAGGAAATTAAGAGAGAAAAGGAGCGCGCAAGCCAAGCAAGAGACGAGAGCAAGATAAAGAGAGATATTAAAAATAAAGAGCAGCGCACTGAGCGGCGTGTAGCAAAAAGGAGAGAGAGAGAAGGGCAGGCCCAAGATGGTGTACACCGCGTGAGCCCCGGGGGGCCCCTTGGTATATAGTAGTAGTGGGGAGAGCCGGTTCGGGGTCCAACAACGACAACGACGACGACGACGCCATCACGCGCACCGCGGGAACTATGTGATTACGGGCGGGGGCTTCCCCCCTTTTTTCGAAAATCCTCAACGCGCTTTGCCGAAAGGTGGGGGGATAACGATAATAATGACCGATCATTAAGTGCGGATGAGGTTTGCGCGAAGCGAGTCGATGAGACTTTTCGGCAAGGTAGATTCGAGGGCTGAATTGAAACGTTGCTGTGGCGGCGGCGGCGGCGGCCGGATTGCGCCAGATCTGATGGCATAATTGACCCGGGAATTAATCACGGGGTTCCGGGTTGCGCCCCGAAACTTCGACCGTGTGTAGACCGGCTATATTATGATGAGAATCGTGATTTTTATTTCGTAATTAATGTTAGGGGGTGTGGAGGTTGGTGCACGCAGACGTGCACTGATAACGAAATAATTATTGTATTTCTTTTCGTACCCTTTGGAGGATTTCGAGGTGATTATAAGTATATTATGCCGTATGAAATTATCATAATTTTCCCGCATTCAGATCCTTTTCAGACTTAATAACTCACGAGAATCTTTATTATCGATCTTCGAAGCAGTCGTGAATCAAACATTACCATGATTTTTTTTTTCTGCCGATGGAAAATCAGCATGTGAACAGATTGTATCACTCGAGTACAACTCAATAAAGCGCAGCGATTGATTAATCGAACAAGCATGAGTTGAAGTGTCAGAAACGAGTGTTAAAACTCACGCCCTTAAATACGAATTATATCCGCCTTTCCTCTCTCTATACACATTTTTCTCCCGCGTACGAGACGAAGAAATTAGAATCGGCTCTCAATTATTCAGGGCGGTGTGCAGCGCCGCGGAACGATTATTCCGCGAATGCGCGAGCGAGCGCGTGAAAATAATAATGAACTCGCATAAATCAGAAAAGTTCGAGGCAAACTAGTTCCGCAGCTACTCCATTCAGCGATTCGCGGGTGCGATACGCTTCTCTTTCCCTCTCTTTCTCTTTCTCGCTTTCTCTCTCTCTATCCCGTGTATACTGCCAAAAATGTTCTGCGCGCGCCGCAACTTTTCTGGCATATTAAATCCTTCCGCTGGCGATAAATTCCTCGGGCGTCGCCATTTCGAATGGCGTCAAACTCGTCCACCTTCTTTTTTTTCTCTCTTCGCTCTTTACGCGCGCGATGATTATATATATGCACGAAGCGTGGACGGTAACTATACGTGACTCGCGTGATCATGACTTTTTCAGCGGATACCAATGGGCTATTGAAGGCCAATTTTATATATACAATCTTTGATATACGTGCGTATAGCGCTGCGGTCGATCATTGTTAATTACCCTCAATGTTTTGGTCTTTTTGTTTTTACGGCGTGTTAATGTTGCGTGTCTCAATGTACATAAACGAATTTATACAGCAATGCTTTTCGCGTGTGTGTGTATATGAGTGTGTACGCTTCTTGAATTTTTGAATTTTAAAATCGAGTTCACGGAAGTAACAGTAAATTGAACGAAATGCTACGCCGGAATAAATTCGTCACTTTTTTAAATTTAGTCTATGACGTCAGAGAGATGCAAGATCTTGCATGAATCAAAATACAAAACGGTAAAAAAACTTCTATCATTACAAAAGAATAAAAACTACACTTGAAATGAAATTTGTTGAATATTCACAATTTCCCACCTCTTTCCAACTACAAAACTACCATTATTTATTTCCTTACCAAGCAAGCCTCTATCTCCACCCACTCTCTATTTAAATCAAACACATTCTCAGAGCGAATCGCGCGGCGAGGTAAACAGTGCGAGAAACAGCACGTATATACATCTATTGAAAGACCTGACGCTCAAGACACACACATACACACACATGAACCCCGAGAGAAAACAACCTGTGCCTGCCGCTGCCGAACAGAAGAAGGCACGCCGTGCGTAAAGGGGAACTCTTCTCTTCTCTCTCTTTCTCTCTCCTCGAAAGAAGAAGAAGAATCCGACGCTACAGCAACTATATACACACACAGCCGCTGAACCAGATTGCGCTCGCGCAAGAGTCTGCTCTTTCTCTCTTCTCTCTCTCTTCTCTCTCTCTCTCTCTCTCTCTCTCTCTCGTTGTATGAACACAGATATATATATACACACGCACACACCTAGAAAGAGAGAACGAAAGGTGCGCGAGCAAGCGAGTTCGCGAGAAACCGCGGGTTTGTTACGTAGTTACAGGTTGCTAGTGCGTTCGCGTTCACGTACAACCAAGAGAGGGAGAGAGAAGAGGAACGAGGCGGCGCGGTGCGAGATCTTATCCAGGGCTGCTGCTGCTGCCGTGGCTGCTGCAACGTCGGCACAGCCACTGAATCATCCGCTTTGAATAGGGCACACCGCGGCGCAACGCAGCCTCTTCGCTCCCTATATTATACGCATATATACGCGTACCTATATAGACCTTCCTCGCTTTCTGTATATACATATATACGTATATGCATATATATATACACACACAGACATGGTGGTGACCAGGGCTCGTAAGCTTGCAGCGCGAGTACGAAGCCGGTAAATTAAGCGCTTTTCTCCTCTGTCTTCTCTAGGTGCGAAAGCTCGCTATGGAAAGTCTCTAGCGTAGAGTAGGAGAGGGAGAGAGAGTGAGGCGGTACGGCTCACAGGTAAACGATAACGCACACGACGAGAGCAAGAGAGAGAGAGCACGCGGAGTCTTAATCAGCATAAATCATACCGACAATGCCCCAGCGCGCTATACAGGCCGAGGGGGAGGGGGTGGGGGCTTAGAGGGCTGCCGCCGCGGATTCGCAACTCTCGAGGAAGCGAGTGCCACCGCTACCACCGTATATATAGCGTACTTTAAAGGATTCGATCGAACGTCGCCCCCGGGCTTGTGTATATGTATATACATACGTGTATGTATTTGTATGTGTAAGAGAGTGGAGATGTGTTAGTATAGAGGAACGGATTGCGGACTCGCTACTTTAATTACCGGCGGGCGTATAGAGTAGGGCGGTACCGCGAGTTTTCATGCGCGATTTCTGTATGCTATAGCTGCGGCTGTAGGTTTCTACGCTTTCAACGCACAGCTCACTATATATATATTGACCCACGCGAATTCTGTTTCTGCGAGTCGAAAGCGCATGCGAACTTGGAATGTTTCTGTAAATCGAGGTTTTGCTATGCTGTAGATGTCGAAAGCCGCAGTTGTTTTAATTATATATGGCGATGGTACATTGGTGAGATATATTTAATCGGTGCTATGGTATTTTAACTGGCATCAAGGTGAAATCAGATCGCCTATAAAAATATTTTGCGCGAAAAGCATACGTATAAGGGAAATAGGCGTGGATTATGTCAGACAACGTTCTCTTTTTGTTTATTTGTTGAATTCGCGTTAGAAGAATCTATTAAGCGGGGTTGTTGATTTTTTTCTTTTTTTGAGGCTGCGAAAATCATTATGCTAAAAATATCTTAATTGCGCGCGTGTACGTCGACAAGGTTATTTATAATACTACCGCTTAAAATAAAGATTTAAACGCGCGCCGCGTTTGCTCGTTGCGGCCGGTAACTAGTAGTGGTAATACCGATGATCGACCACCCACCGAACCTCATTGCCTTTTTACACGGCCGTCGTCGTGCGCGCACACCGATCTTATACATATACACCGCGGGGTAGAGAAAGAGAGAGAGAGAGAGAAGCAAGCAAGCAAGCCGTGCGCAAAGTCGTTATCCCTACCCTCAAAGCGAAACGACGAGTGCCTGAGCGACGAAGATAGAGAATCTCTCGCGATTATACGCCGCCTGGCGTATATGAGAAGTTCGCGTTTCGTTCTATGTATATATACATATATACACAAGCATCTACGCGCTTGCTAATCGAATGAATAGCGATGTCACGCATAAATTCGCGATAACGATTCTATTCTCGCTCCCACGCTTGCTTGTATATATACATAATATATATATATATAGGCGACCACCGCGCACTCGTTAAAAGCATCGCGCGCAAATCGATCAATCGATCGACGACGACGACGACGACGACGCTGCAGAGGCAGCAGTAGTAGTAGCAACCGTTCGTTCCTTAATTCCCTCTCGGTCTTATCATCGATCCCCACGGTATGGGAGCCGCGTATAGCATCAACGAAGAGACTATCGCCGCGTATACGCTATATACACTCACTGCGCGTTTATCTCGCGAGCGAGCGATTGCAGCACGCGGAACCCCTGATTCTCCTTCTCTCCCTCGCGAAGGGGCATATACGTGCGACGACGATCGAGAGAGGGAGTGAGAGAGAGAGAGAGAGAAAGAAAGAGTAGGAGAGAGGGAAGCCAATTACGCCGGAAGATCGAGTGAAGTTTAATTAAGCCGATACATAACATCGAGCGCGCCCGCACGAGCGAACGGTTTAATGGTGGGGTTATTGACGGGAGCTTTCGAAGTGTAAAGAGCGCAGAATCGAACGAGTAAGAGAGACGAGATATCTCTTCCCCTCTCTCTCTCTCTCTCACTCTCTTACTCGTGTGTGAGCAACACACACTCTACTTGACCCCTCCGCCCTCGTGCGTTATACACGGAGTACGAGGGAGGAGAGAAGCCGCTGACCTTCGACGATCGTGGCATAGATATCCGCGTGCGCGCACCTTATTATTTTGCCCTGCGTCCCTTTCCACTCTTCCCTTCTTTTCTCTCTTTCCCCAGTAACCAGCAGAAGCAGTGAGCGCTTTTGAAAAGGAACACCCCTATAAATTCCCTCGAGGCCTACCGAGATTTCGGACGTGCGAGTATACGAGATCTATCTATCGCGACACACACGGTCGTTTATAATGAGGACGCACATGCGAGATATGTATTGTTTATTTTTTTCGAGTGGAGAGTTTCGGGGGTCTGGAGAATTTTTCATAAGTTAGGGAACAAAGGTGGGATATAAATATATATTAGAGAGATATAAAGGCGAGATTTTTGTTTATACTGTGCGAAATCCGTAGGGTATGAAGCATTGACCTCAACGTAAATTCTTTCAAGTTTTGCATATAGTTTTACTTTTAGATATTATACTCTCTTTTAATTAAACGTTGAATAAATTGATTTTCCCAATCAAAATACTTTTTCTGATAAAGCAAGAATGTTTTCTTGCTTGCGAAAATCCGGAACGAAAGACAATATTCACGTGTGTAAACCTAATTAGTATCGGCCAAAAGAAATTCCAAGTGTATCAGACATACAAAAAGCCGATCGGAGCCGTATCGTATATATACATACAGGTATTGCCGTAAAAGGCATTTTAAGTTTTCGCAAATGCGCAAGAGAACGAGTATATACACTATGTGTTGAGGATAATTCACACGTTTTTCAGCGATATTTATTGCGAGCACATGAGATTAAACATTGCACGCGTACTGCCAACAACATAGTTTCATGAATTAACGTTGTCGTAAAGAAAGTTCAAATTTGTAGACTGGCGTAGGTTAATTGGACAAAAAAGACCTACAACCGCGAGGGAGAGAACGAGAGAGTGAGAGGGAGAGAGGAAGGGTTAGAGAGAAAGAAGGACAGAGAGAAAGGGACCGAGAGAAAAAGAGCGAGAGGGAGAGAGAGAGAGCGAGAAGTTAGCTACTCCGAAGTCTACGCGCCGTAATTGTAAACATTGGATTAATGCAAATGCGAGCTTAAAAGCTTAATTGCGTCGATAAAGCATGGCGGTGCATTAAATTCAAATTCATGTAAATTCATTCAAATTTATGAGAAATAGGTGGACGTGGAGCACTTACGCGGGAAAAAAGGAGAAATAAAAATTACTCCCCGTAGACCGGCTGCCGTGACGAGCTCGCCTCCTCTCTCTCTCTCTCTCTCTCTCGCTCTCTCTCTCTCTCTCTCTCGCCTCCGCGCTTCATTTTTTCGTGGACCTTTTTTCGACGACGCCATTTTGAAATACACCGTTGAAGGCGTTCGAAGAATTCTCTAACGATCTACGGTCTATATTTTTAATGATACTTCATTAGTTGCCAGAGCGAAGAAGAGTTTATTTGCTCACTTGAATTCGATGTAGTTATATACTTTCTTTTCATAAGGGTACTTTTTGATGTAATACTTAAAACATTGTTAACCCTAACCTATATAGCAATCAATCAAGATTATACATAATTATTCGACGCAATAATTGTAAAATTGGCACTTTAATTCTTCGTTACTTTTAAAAAATTTTTAATTTATAGATTTGGAAAATAAAATGTAAAGCTTCTTTTGGAAAAGAATAACGTGTTTTTTTTTATCCGAACGAAACTTCTCGTGGCAGATTTTTAGGTCGATAAAGTCAGGATTTATATGCGAATGTATTTTTTCTAGCTCCCGAATTTCGATTGATCGATTCGTGAGGATCGTACACGCGATAATGTCACGCCATCAATTCTACCGTTTGATTAGATAGGCGCGGGTTTTATTGCCGCAGAAACTACTCATCTTCGTTGAAAAAAGAACGTAGACAAATATTGGAGATTTTACACTGCAAATTTTATGACTTCCGTAAACGTGCTAAAGCAAAATATTTGACAAGAAAATATTGCGACTTTTAACAACTGTCGTTTATGAAATTTCTCCTTTGAAAACTTTAAATATTATACAATTTTTTTAAAGTGAAAATTCATTGTTAAACTTGTATTTTAATGCTACTATAAAATATCAATATCTTGAAGGTTTTTCTTAAAAGCGTTTTAATATGCGATCGAGACGTTAAAAGTACGGCAAAAGATTTATCTCGCAAGAAACAGTAGTATGCGTATAGGGCAGAGAGAATCTTATAGTAGGTAGTCATTATATTATCCACGCCCAGTACATTTAGTACTGCACCTTATAAAGATATTTCAGGCCTGCTCGATCGAAGATAAACTTTTTAATTATTTCATTATACATTTATTTAAGTTTAATTTTAAAGCTCTCACAAAGTACATGATTATTATTATTATTTTACTGGTTATATCCTTATGAACTTTGTATTAAATTCGATAACTTTTAACACGTACAACTTAATTTTACGCACTTATTCTTCGATAACTCGAGGAGATATTTGAAATCTAAAAACAACATTACGAAAACATGAGGTAATTAAAGTTTTACTACCTCATACCAGATTCATTTATCTTTATGGCCACTCACCTGTTAAGAACTTTATTTAGCACGTGCAAAAGTACTTTATTATGCATATTCTCTTTTCTACATCTTCATTTCTGCGCTATAAAAGTCTAAATAAATAAAAGCTTTATGAACCATCGCGATAAAAGAATCTAAAGAATTCACGCTATACTCTTATACGAGTAAAAACAAAAAAAAAAAGAAGAAGATACAATAAACCGCGACAGCTCGTAAAAGGAATAAAACGCACGTGAAATTCCGCAAAAGCCAGCTTATTCGAGCGATCAGCCGAGTAAATAATACGAAAGAAAGCCCATCTGAATTTAATAAAGCAATGCAAATGCGCGCCGTGGCGCGAGTCGTGCGCGCGCACGTGGAATCAATAATTCATTATACGAGTCTCCCTTCCTCTTTCCGTTCTATCCTCTCTTTTCCCGCGACTCTCGTATCGCTCGCCTGTGTATATATATACGTGGCCGAGAGTAGCAACAGCAACAGCAGCAGCCCTACGCGCGGTACAACAGTCGCCGAGCTTTGATCTCGTTCCGAGTTCGTGAATCCTTCTCTGCATATACTTTACACAAAGGTCTTATATACACACACACACACACACACACACACACACTTCAGGCGAACCCTTATTCCTTCGTTTTGTTAATCCACGCACAGCATATAACGTCGTCGTCGCTACTCTCCTTACGCGCATGTTTATATAAATATTTTCTCCCCTATATACGAGATGTTGAAAACGCTATAACGTCACGCGTGCAGCGCTTGCGCATCTTGATACAGTACCTTTTTGCCGATTTGCACCGATGACCGTGCGCGTGCGTGCGTGCGTGCGTGCGTGTGTACGAGTATATAAAGGAGTTTATATTAGATATACCTATATGTATATACAGTATAAGTATTTAACGACGCCGCAAAAGCGAAACCTGACGCTATTACCTATAGCATACGCGTACATACTTGTATGCTGCGTACTGGTCGCTATATACCCAAGGATTGTTTATATCGCTCTGCGGTGTTTTTTCCACCTTGAGAGAGAGGTAAGCACTGCATAGTTGCACGTTTTTCCGTTTCGGATGAAGACAGAGTGCGTGCGGACGGCTTAAGAGGGCTAATTAACTCCGACGCCATTGTTGCGAGGATTATATGTGCGTCTGCGGCGTACAGACAGCTTTTTTTTTCTCTGCGTAGTCGACGAAAGTCGAGTAGTTCACCTTAATTCGTTCAGGCGTCTGCGAGAAATGTAGTTCGCTATATGGCAGTAGCAGCGACCGTATATTACAAACACTATATATATATATATATATATATATATACACTGAGCGGCAGGATTTATAAAGAGATTCCGCGGAACTGCCTACATGTCGCTAGATCATTATCCAGTCGTTAAAGCCTGCACCTGCGCCAAAGAAACTCGATCGTGTCATTAAAACCGAGATCAAAAGGAACAAACATAACCGCACGGCGTTGATTCTCGTATATATACTTCGAAAAAGAAAGAGACACTTGTCCGTGATCGATCGGCTTTTTACAGACACGCATAATTACTTTCCTAATTTCGCCCTTCGATCGCTCTCTCTCTCTTTCTCTCTCTCGCGCGTTAATAGCGCGACTCTGTCCCGCAACATTGCACATACAAAATGCCGGCGCTCTTGTCGTCGTCGTAGTCGTCGTCGTCATACCCGCAATTACCATCACCGGCTTGGTGTGCTTGCACAGCTTCAGCTCCAGTAAAAGAGAGTCGGTCTAACTAAAAGTCTTCCTTGCAAATTGCCGGTTATTACGCTGACGGCGAGGCTCTCGCGCGTTTATCGCACGGTGGTGGCGGCAGCCGCGTGTACTTGGTTATATTGCAAGAGCGACGACTCTCAAGAGTGTATACAGTACACCCCGCCCCGGTTAACTCACTTGCGGCTATGTGCACGTGTGTAGTGCGCCTGCGCGAGTTGAGGGAAAAAGAGAGACATATACACATACACATACGCGAGTATAGCGTTTTATACATGCGCGAGGAGGAGGAGGAGGTGGAGGTTGCGGGAGATCGATTCGTAATAGTAAATAAATTGCAGGCTACGCGCACGCCTGGCACGCGCTAAAACGTGATTGTATATACGCGTATATATGTGTGTATATATAGTGGCCGGAGGAGTTTTATTATACATGTACGAGCTCGACATGTCGCGCGTGTATTGTGAGGAGGGTTGATAGTTGGGGAGAGATGAAAAGTTGCGAGAGAATAGGCTGAAGAAAAGTGCTGTTGAGCGCATTTTGGTGCTCTTGTTATGAGTGTGTTTATGATAATAGCGGCTGATATGGTTTCGTAAAGGTTTGAAGGGATGTTGTGAATTGTCAATGTATATATATATATATATATATATACGACAAATAGTTTATCCATTGATACGGACGTTTGTTTAAGGTAAAAAATACGTGCCATTTTAGCAAGGTTGAGGACTTTTTGTCAAATGTCATTTTCGCTCAATGAAACAGTTTATCCGATACATTTTTATACTAAACTCGAACGATTAAATTGATCGGAGTGGTACAAGCTGATACGATCGAGTTTGCATAACGTCATATTTCCGAATGACATGAACGAAACGTGTCATTTAATCGTACATATAAGGCAAGCCGCGAAGCGTACTCAACAAGAGAGAGAGAGACAGAATGAGAGAGAGAGAGAGAGAGAGTAAAACGCGAGAATTACGCGCGCTAAGTGGCCTCATGCAGAACAAACAAAAGCTCCACGAGACTTGATTGCATCTCAACGAATAAAGAGGGAATATTTGCGGAATTAATTCGCGAAACTTTGAGCCAGTAGAAAATAACAGACGTGAGCGCGCGCGCGAGCGGCAATAATTTTAAAAGGTCTCTCTTTCTCACTCCCTCTCATCGCGCTAGCCAGAGTCACGTCATTCTCTCGTTCCCGCCATAATGAATACCATACGCGAACGAGAATTTTATACGACGTGTCTATTTATCTGGCTTCCATCACGTATTCGATATTATCTCGAGAGCTTCGCATTACTGGCGAGAGAAGGAGACCAAGAGAGCGGCGCTCTCTCTCTCTCTCTCGCGCTACAACTTTCGTTGCAGTTATTTTCTATACGCCGGGGCCGCCCGATGCAAAAAATATGATTGCGGGACTCGAAACTCCCATGGGCATGTCTCGAGCTCGAGCAAAAGAAAACGTCGGCAAGCAAGAGAGAAGAAGCGAGTGAGAGAGAGAGAAGGATAAAGACACTACCTGCCAGCGAAGAAACGAGCGCGAGAGAGGCAGAGAGAGATCGTGCGCTTGAAGGAACGAAGAGTAAGAGCGAGTGAGAGAGAGAGAGAGAGAGGAGAAAGAGACGAAGACGAGAGATATAGAGGGTTGGTCTCGAGTACGTCGCCGCAGAGGAGAAAGAACAGAGGGAGCGAGCAGGACGGAGGATGATGAAAGAGAGGAGGAAGAGGGAGAGAGAGCGTGTACAAGAAGAAACGGTTGGATGGCCAGGTGAGGTGGGCAGAGGGAGGAGAGGGATATCAAGAGCGGACCTCCCAAGTTGCGGCGAGATGGCGGATCATCATCGTACTCGCGGCGTCATCCGTGAGCCGAATACGCACACACACACACATACACACGCATATATATACGCGAGCCCACGCAGTATTAAACGTTCGGAGACACACACGCTCCCCTTTTGCAGGCCCAACTTCGTCCACCGCGACTGATGAATTGCAAAAGATCTTTTTCTCCTTCTTATTCTTCTTCTGCCTCAGTAGCAGCTGCTACTATACTACTGCGTCGTTCAATGGACCTCGAAGGAAAGGGAACAAGAAAAAGTCGAATCGCAAGGAGGAAGAAGTCGCAGAGCCGATGGCCGAATTATGAGGCCACGAGTGAAGAAACAAATTGCAACGAGGGATTAAAAAGGTCCGAGGGAGGATATAATAATGTAGTTCGTTCGGGAAATTGAAATCGTGCGCGCACGCGTTCGCTCAGTGGCTCGCGTGGTGGAATGTGTGCAACGCTCAGCACGACATCCATCGTCTTGGGCGCATCCGCTGTATATATATATTGCTATACGCGCTTGGCACACGCGAACGTTGGCCAGGGTATGGAGGTAGCGAATTTTAGCCGCGATTGCATTTTATTATATTGTGCAAGAAGGGGCAGAGGATGAGGATCTTGTACCGCAGCGTAATGAATTTTAAGGAAAAGGGCCGACGGTGCTCTGGTATGGTACTTTTGAATTTAGAGCTTTCTAAGTTTATATTGTAAAGTGCAACCAATGTATTGAATTTGGTCATCAGACTCGAAGCTTTTATATTTTCAATTACTAAAGTAAACTCACTATCATCTTTTCGTCTGTACTATTTGAACATATATATATAAAATAAACGACGTTATTATTGAGAATAATTTAGATCAATTTCATCCCATAAAAACTATACCAAACTACCGCAGACAATAAGTCTCCCCTCGTTTCTCGGCGTACACAACGCGCACAAGATTTCTAATATTTTGTAATGCCACACGTCGCCGATGGCGAGAAGATAGCACGCGCAGGGCGCACACGGCAGACGCGCGCGCGCGAAACCTCTCGAATAAAGTCACGTATAAGTTGCAAACGGTAGCGTCGTGTACCCACACAGAGGAGGGCGGCGCATTCGAGTCACGTCGTCTAATAAAGCTGCGTATACGCGCGAGTAATTTGTTCCTTTGTACATTTCCCCGGGCGCGTAATGTCCCGAGAACGAGGAGCGAGAAAGGAGGGTTGCTCTCTTACTGTCTCTCTCACTTCTTGTACACATAGAGACGACCGCCGCTTTTATATATATATAAGACGACACGCGCAGCGCTGACGATAGATGATATTGAGCTAACAGATATTAATTTCGGGGATGTACGGGAGCACAAGAGAGAGAGAGAGAGAGAGAGAGAATATTTGGAAGCAGTAGAAGGAAGAGGAGAGAGGATTTCGATCCCTACAGCACGCGTGCGTGTAAGGGAAAGATAAGGCGATGTGGTAGTGGTGCTAGTGGCACGTAATCGATGGCACACCAAGCGCACCGTCGACGCGCACTCGGTTATATAAGCACGCCGTCGTCGGCCAACACACGCCTTTTCCGTATAGTCGCCGAGTTTGCCTGTGCAAAAAGTTCGATAATGGCGAGCGAATACCGAAATTCGTTTAGCGGGATAAGCGGATGGAGGTGGAGGTGGTTACGTAGTTTCTTCGGGAAGTTTTCGGTGGCGCATTCTTGTGGAATTTTCGGATTCGAAGAGGATGGAGGTCGAATTTTTGGCTGCTATACTTCGCCGTTACTTCGCGAGACATTCTTTAAATGGCCGTAAAGAAGAGAAGTTGCTCGGGAAGTTTAAGGAACGATGTTATTCGTATTAATTAGGCTTACGAATTGTAAAAATGAGTTTGGATTTTTTATTGATCCTTTAATTAAACGTTATAATACTATTAAACCGCATCGCTGAATCAACAAAACTTGAATTCCGATTCGCAACGGGCAATCTTCGCAAATCATATAACCAGAAATAACGACGACGTTGTGAAAATTAATGTTATTAGCTTTACGTAATTAAAGCTTTATAACCTCGTGAATCAGTTGAGCAGCACGCGGCCGTACGCGATTTCAACTTCTGCACCTCAGTCGTGGCAACATAAAATTAAACTTATTCAAATTAACTGAATATACATACTTTTCGAGTGCGCACACACACACACATAGACACATACAGTTCATGTGGCAGTAAAATGGCTGCACGCATTTGAATCTTGGCGATCATCGTTCGCGTCGCTCTCGAAAAATAACGCGCGCCCTGCGGAAAGTTGATGTACGTGCAATCTCTGCGTGCAACGTACGTATATATATATATATATACAGAGAACACGCACATGAGCGAGGTTGCTTTCAACGCACGGGCAGCAAATTAACGCGGATTATTGATGGCCTAGGAACAGATTAATTTGGTTACGGAATTGCAATCGCGCTCGCGCGCTTGTGTGTTTGCGTATGAATAGACAGCCAATGACAAAAGAGGAGGTGCGCACACTGTACAGCCCAGTATGAGAGAGAGAGAGCAAGCGAGCGAACAACAGCAGCCATTAGGGATGAAAGTGCAGGCAAGAGAGAGATAGAGATAGAGTGCGCGGGCGCACATATGGCACGCACGTATACATACACAGGCGAGGATCCCGATAGGAAAGTACATTGGCACGCCGCGGGTAAGGTAACGCGCCATGTGCGTGTGTGTATATATGGATGCGCGCAAACTCGATACTCCAACGCGCGCGGCTCTTTGTATTAGAGCGCGAGTGCGACGACAGCCGATACTTTACGAGTTTTTGGGGTAAATTGGCAAATTGTAAGCTACAGCCTCCGTGTAAAAGAGAGATAGAGATATATAGAGAGAGAGAGAGAGGGGAAAAGCTAAAGCAAAGCGGCGAAAGCTAATCAGGAGGTTAGTTGCGTTTGGATACGTGTAGGTGTATACGACGTTCATTGCGTATACGTATACACGCGTAGTAGAGATACTAAACCCAGTAGCAGTAGCACACCGAAGAAAATTATCTATAGGTAACTTGATACGGTTAGTTCTCCTTTTCTGCCTTAAAAAAAAACGATGAATCCTGCACACCGTAGAAGAACGAATCGAGCGAAAGTGCGGAATATCGAGGGGTGTACGCCACTACTATATATATACCTTGCAGACTGCACAACCCCTCTCTTTTCACTCACTCTCTCTCTTTCGGGATGGCGCCAACACGAGCTCAACATCTGTCGTTCATTTTGAAGGAGGATGCCGCTGTGCCACCGTACAATTGGAAGCGCCCTTCTCTCTCTCTCTCTCTCTCCCTTTTCCCGACACTTCTTCGTTAACGAAAAAGGAATCCGTGGAAAGTTCGAGGGGGGCGGGGGGAGGAGGGGAGACCAAAAATGGAAAGTTCCGTGGAAAGCCACGCGCCGGCGAGTATAATTAGAAGCGGGGTGGAGGAGGGTGCGCCGAGGAGTGAGTTATTGCCGTATACGGAGCGAAAATCGGCGGCTGCTGCTACTGTTACGGCTACGGAAAAAATTTAATTTGACCATGTATGTACGTTTTTCCCTCTAGATATATATATATATGTGTATGTATACCCAAGGCCCTTCCCCTGGTGACTACTCTCGATCGATCAATGGCCGATCTCAATGGCTCTGCGTGTAATAATGGTAGTAGTTGACGTTGTCTTCAATTAGCGCACGATAGTGAACGAATTTTCCTGGTCGTTTGGTTACGAGACGCGGTACGCGGGAGTAGTTTGTGTATTTATGGTTGGTCTAATCGATAGTAATGTTTTCATTTGGGGTCGACTCAGAAGAGGAGAAAATGTTTGCTTATACGGTATATATATATATATAGTGAATGGGATGCGACACGATATGGGTTTTCGAACACGCGAATCAATTCTGTATATAGCAGTTCGGGAGCTTTTCAATTGGACTAATATTTACGGATTCGTCTAATCAATTTACCAACTATATACTTATATTTATGGTGGAAGCGTCAATAATATTAATTCGTTAAGTGGCATTATTAAGACGTTTAGTGCTTTTCCATTAATGAGACAGTACTAGAAGTCACTGTAGTGATTATAGAATTAATTAAATCGCTTTATTCTTTTATTCCTATAAATTATTACACCTGCAATTAATTCAAGTATCTTATTATAGAATACTCCACTCTTCGATACTGCTACTTTCGATATATTCCCGAAGAAATCGCCTATAGAAATCGTATTCTCTTAAACATAACGACCGAACAAACAACGCGCCTCATTGTATAATATATACACACAAAACGACGTCGATACACATTCCACGCGCGAAACCCAATTTTTTCCGATGAAAAGTTTCTCACACCGCGCGCGTCGTCGCAAGTCAATAACCATAATTTAACAGTTCTGCATCTACAATGTAAAGCATCGCGTTAACCCAACTTTCCAGCTCTGAAAATACGCGAAACATTGGCACAACATACACACACACATACATAAAATTTCTATATTCCCCGTAAAGTGAAACGTTCCATAAAGGATACGAGCCAAGCCCTCGATTCGTGAACGTTTTCGGCTACCGTGTAACTGCGCGACTTTTCTCCCCTCTCTATACCACATTTCCCTCACGAGGAAAAGTCGCGGGCGCGCTTAGAACGAGGTTATAGAGCCTGACAGGTATAGATGCCTATCTAAATGAATATATTACTCATTATAAAAGTCACTGTTATACCGTACGGCTGTACTGCAGCGGCTGCGGCGGCGTGCATGCAAAGCGCGCCGCTATAAATATTGATGATCTTTTCCGTGCTGTAGCACACCAACTCTCTCTCTCTCTCTCTTTTTCAGTCGTGACCGTCTAATCTATTCCCAAACGTGATTCCGCGCGGCCCTTTTCCTCTCTCTCTCTCTCTCTCTCTCTCTCTCTCTCTATTTCTCGCTATCGTGCTCATATCCACTCTCGTGCGCTTTCCTGAGCTCGCGCGCTACATCTAGATATATACGCGACTGACGTCGATATTAATGTCTTTATTAGGGGTATCCCTCTCGCGCTCTTTTCTCTCTCTCTTGGTTGGCCTCTCGAGCTCCTGCGCGCTGAAAGCGGCGTGAGTAACGCCGCTGGGAATGTTACCCGTTTCAAAATCATTTTTTCGCGCCGCCGATGCCGACGTTGCTGCTGCTGCTGCTGTTGCTATATACACGAAATGTTTTTTTCCTCGATTTCGTATCTAATATACAATATTTCGTGCTGCCTGTCGGTTCGACCGTGCGCAACACTTCGTGTTATGAGTCGTAACTTGTGAGCGAGCCAGCGAACGAACGAACGCGCGGCCGTCGGGAAATTTACTTTTTGAAGGTGAACGTCGGTGCTACAAGACGGTGCGCGCGCATATAACGCCTTTTTCACGTGATTTATTTTATATGCTTTCTATAAATCGCTGGCGTAACGTTGCTTTTGAAGTGCGTCGATTATATGTACATCACGCAGGGATCTGCTTTCTTCGGCGAAATGTTTTTTTTACGTTGTAACGAGTGATTATCAGCTTGAAATTATTTTTAAAAAGATTCCAAACGAACAACAGTAAATTATAATTAATTTTTAGCAATTTTTCCTGAACCAATTAAGAAAAGTAATAGATATAACCGTAGCCATCCAACCCACTAGATTACCTTGCTACCACCGATTGGTCAAGTCTCATTCGTCGCGGAATCGTGACTCGTATACGTGGGCGGGGTGAAAATTCACGGACGGTGCATTCCTCGATCGCCAGGAAGGGGACTAGAGAAGGGCGCGTCTATATCGATAGTCCCCATCGACGAATGGTCACCCTGTGGCTCTTATCTCTAGCGCCCTCGTGAGCTCGCGCGTGCGCGATTGAAACTAACCGCGCGCCGATTGAGAATTATCGCGATCCATTCGTTTTTCTTTCTCTCTCTCTCTTACTTGGCAATTTCCTCTCTATCAGAGTCCCTTCATTCGGTAGACTCTTTCATTCGGCACGCGGGGGAGGAAAAAAAAAGGTGGTACCGGAGATGCGAGAATCGAGATGGAAAAACCTACGAGAGAGAGAGCTTGGAACCGGATTCGGATCTGACCTCGATAGCACACGCGGTAACTCTATACACAGCGACTGATAAATCGCAACCGAGGCGGCAGCAATGGTGGCGGCGTAATGAAAGGTACAAATGAACTTTCGTACCGTAAATCCGTAAATTAAGCAGATGCAAATGAAATCGCCCGGAATCAACGTGTCGCGCTTGAACCTACGTGTACACGATATGCTATAGTGTGTATGTTGTGTATATGCGTATATGTGCACGCGTAGATGTTTATACGGTTAGCTACCGAGATATATACGGCAGCAGTGATAATTTACCGCTCTCGCGACTAGAATTACGCGAAGACGCGTAGAGAGGAGAGCCTAGAGCGTTGTTTTCATATGCGAAGCAGGCTGCATGTTACACTTTTTTAGTGTGTTGGAGAGGATTACACATGGGGCTATTTTAAGTGGAAACTTAAAATCAGATGGTCAAGATGGTTGGGTTAGCTTTTTTGTATTCTTTTGTAAAAGGAAACAATTACGTTTTACAGTGACGTACGGTTTAGATGGTACTTTATTGTTGCCAGTTTAAATAATGACTATCGAGAATACAATTATTTAACTTGAACATAGAAAATGTCAAAAGGGATTTTCTGTATATGTGCAAAAGATATATTCTTGAATGTTTTTCTATTATAACTAACGAATTTCTCATAGAAATTTGAGATTCGTAAACCAGTCGTTCTTTTAGATTTAACAAACCTCAACGTCAACTGCCAGAATTCTTTTCTACTCAAGTGTTATTTTAAGCATTACAAACTCTTCGAAACGAGCGAAATCCATCTAAAAAGGTACTCTCTCTCATTCTCCCGCTAACTCGTCGACGCATACCCACACTGCGCGCAGTCGCCAAGGGAAAAAAAGAGCAACGGAACGAAGAGAACTTCGCGCGCCAACGTGCAGTATTCTCTTTCTCTCTTTCTCTCTCTCTCTCTCTCTGTTCGCTGGTCTCTTAATTGGTATGACTCTGCAGCATGCGCGCGCGCGCGTTTGATTCTATCGTCCAGAAAATATACGACGGGACACGTCAGGTGTTCTTTCTCTCTCTCTCTCGTTTGTGCACGCTTGCCGTATACGATTCGCGCCGATGATAAAAGGCTCGGGCCGAGTAAAAGGCACGCGCGCTCCACCGCCGCCGCCGCCGCCGGCCTTTTGCGCATAAAGTAACACGTACGCGCGTGAGCGTACTTTTCTCTCTCTCTCTCAAGACCGACGCGTGTCGAAATTCGCGCGATAACCGCTTAGCGGGAGAGGGCGCGAGATAGATATAGATAAAGCACGAGGTAGATAGCAGGAGTGAGAGAGAGAGAGAGAGAGTTCAATGAGAGAGAGGGAGGGAGGCGAAAAGTTGGCGGCCCTGAAGCGATGGCGGCGTCGGCGGCAGCAGCAACCACCAAGCCTTTAAGCCGCGGCGGGAAGTTTCCCACTGATCCTCGACGCGCGCACGGACTTAAGCCCCCCGGATTCCGGAGTTACTGCCGCACCATGGCGCACGCCATGCACCTCTGTGTGGGTGTCTCGCAAGCGAGGGGGACACATAGCGGCTGCTGCTGCTACTGCAGCCGTCCCCGCACTATACGCTGGCTTCGAAACGTCACGAGATGCAGCGGCCCGCACGCTACGGCTGGCTTTGGAAAATTTAAACAGCCGACGCCAGGGGTTAATGCAGTTTTTAACGCGGCCACTTGACTTTCGGTACTCGCCCCCCCCCCCAGGCCGGATTCCAGTCTATGGATACAATGAGAGCGTGAAAATATAGCAAAGGTGTTTTTAATTTAGTGGTACATGGTGATAAGGTTTAGAATTATGTAGCTTTTTATTTGTGTTCGTTTAACTAATAGTTTTTGATAGAATAGTATAGATAAAGATAAGTAATTTAATGACCAAAAGATTTTACAGTGTTTAAATTTATTTTTACAACATTCTATACTTTAGAATCATTAGTGATTTCATTGGTCGGTATAATGTACACTCATAACACTATACTTATCTAAACAATACAACAAGTAAAGCAAGTTTAGCATCAAACGGAAGCCGGCGTCAGAACAACAATTTCATCAAAAATAACGAATGCCTTTTGCCACCATTTATCAAGCGTGAAAATGGAAATCGTAACTCCGAATTAATCCGAAAAAAGCGAAAAAATTTTCGTTTAATAATTCCGAGATTCATAACCTTTTAATACCTTTCTCTCTCTCTCTCTCTCCCTCTCCATGCGTGCAAAGATTCATCCAACATGCTGGCGCGACCCCTCGGCCATATAAAAAAATCACGCTCCGATAAATAAATAAAAGCGTATCAAGCGCCATATTTTAAGCGTTAAAGTCGCAGAAATAACCTTTTTGAAACCGATAGTACGGTCCAGCGGTTCTCACCCTCTCTCTCTACCCTATCCTCTCTTTGTCTCTCGCCTCCTCTCTCTCTTTCTCTCTCTCTCTCTCTCCCGATGCACGCGCACACGAGGCAGCTTCGAGAGTCGTGCAACTGCGATCTAGTGCATCCCTATCGCGACAACGATCGTTCCCTCTCGCTCCCGCTTAGCTGCTGCTGCTGCTGCACGGTAGCCCGATATTTACGAGCGACCGCGCGATGTTGAAGTAGTTAAATTGCCGATAATAAATGTGCGTTCGTGGCTCCGATCACCTGCGAGCAGCCGCACACTGCTCTCCGCGGAAACTGCTGCTGCTACTACTGACTTTTTCCTCTCTTTGTACGCGACGTGTGCATCTGCGCAAGTGGTGTATAAGGGGGACGCATTCGCATAGGTCGTTGTCGCGTGTGTGCGACACTTTTGGCTAGTGGATACTTTTTTTTATGTATATATAGACAACTGTGTATATGTTCATATATATGTGGTGAGCGCGTGTGTTGTCTGTATTATCTTACTCGATTGAGAGTGGCCTCTCCAATTACAGCGCGACGTTCGATATACAACGAGGGGTAGAAGCAAAAGGAAGAAGAGGAGAGTGTATACTACGCAAAGCCATATGGTTGGCAAATTTTTTGACGAGCTATGCACGAGCTCACGACGCTTTCGTGTGCCGGAATGTTTCGTCGATAAAATTGGGGGCTTTTGCTTCTGTTTCGTAGAGGATGGCCGATGAAAATGGGGGATTTTTATGGCCGATCATATATAGAAGTGGAGGAGATGATATATAGAGCGGTGAATGAAAAGGACGTGCTTTTGAGAATATAGTTTGAGTATATTGTAACTTGACCGTTAGCGCATCTGACGGTAATAAAAGTTTTTCGATCGATATAAAAGCAACACGAACAGTGTTGAATCAATTACAATTATTATTTACTGGTTTACGAAAAAAAAAAATTTTTTATCGCATGAATTTGAATTTCATCCCTACAAAACTGTTATATTTTAAAATGACAGAATCACATATCCCACCGTAAAAAATCTAAACAAGTCATTTAAGACCGATATCAGCCAATTATTATAAAAGTTTAACCAAATGGCTATTTTATCATTCGAAAATTGCCAGTATCCCCAATTAAGCACATCAAAAACTCGGCTTTTTAATTCCACCGTCGATATTTTATGCAAACGCTGTACGCATAAAAAGCTCGCTCTTTTGAAAAATGATAAAAAATCCCATTCGCCTGTACACTCATCGATAGAGAGTTGAAACATCCAAACAGCGGCGGCTTCTACTCCCAACCATTAAAGCCTCGAAAATTCCAATTTAATCAACAACCTTCGCTTTCTCCCTCCCGCATTGCGAGTCGCAGGCTCGCGTTCGCGCGCGCGTGTCAATTACCGAGATATCGGCTTGAAAATAATGCGCGCTTCCTTCCCCGCTTGCGGTCAAAGCCACGAGATAATCCAACTCTCCTTCCTCCTCTTCCTCCTCCTCCTCTCCTGAATACTGTTTATTGATATCTCGGCAAGGGATCGACGCGAGACGTCCGCCGGCGGGTGACTGATTCGCTTCCCCTCACAGCAAAGCTGACTTCTTCTCTCTCTCTCTCTCTCTCTCTCTCTCTCCCCTTCTCTCTTTCTACTCCTCGGTAGATTTAGAAATCACGCTGCCGGACGGTTCCCTCCTCGCGATTCCACGTTTTACGTAACACAATGACAAGATTTACGAACTGACTGCGGCCGCGAGCAGGCGAGCAAGCAAGCAAGCAAGCAAGCATAGGAGAGGGAAACCTTCCTGTGCGCTGGACGCCGCTCGTAAATATATGAAAGGAGCTCGCAAGCAGAGACCGTTTGCGTATATGTCTGTGTATGTGTGTATGTATGTGTGTGTATGTGTACGAGGCTATATGGGAAGGATCTTGATAAATTGAGGCAAGAACAACAATGTTGACGGGCTGAAGTCAGATGACTCCCGCATGTGCGGAAATCATACACCTTGCAGCGCGACTCGACGTTCTGCGAACGGTGCAAGTGGATGGAAGTGGTTTTACGTGGAGAACTGTGGGATGGGATATAAGGAAACTTTGGTATCATCGATCTACGTGACGATTAAAATATGGGATCTTGATGATATCGTTTAAAGGAAGAAATAGGTCTCACTCGTTTTTTAACTCTTTTGAAGTGTTTCGTTGTAATATTCATGTTTCATAAAGAATAACATTTTAACCGGCTCTTCAGTATTATACAGATAACTTTCGACATAAGAAACCTACTCCAAGGCATTTTTCGCTAATTAAATTAAATAAAGCTCAATTATCTAATTGGAAAGTTCATTGCACGAGCGTCACTTAGCGTTACTGCGAGTTAAACTTCTAATTCCAGCAATTATCTCTTCTTCGACAACATCAAAACAACAGCACTAGAGCCTCGCTCTCGGTCTCCAGTACACAACTAGAATCTTCCCGGTCGGACGACTCTTGGCTTCCTTGCCTTAAAGTCTCTTGCATCGTTAAAGCTAGATCAAGAAGCAAGCGAGTGTGCACACGCTCATGGCTACTTTAGATCGCCTTCAGCAACAACAACAACGACAGCAACAGCAGCAACAGCAGCAGCTCTTTGCCATTATCGCGGTCAGACGGGGTCGTTCCAATTACCGGCGGGACTGCTTGAGAAGGCGGGTAGAGGTGGGACTTGAGCTCCTTCTTCTCTTTCTCTCTCTTTTGCACGTTTCTTGCGCGCCACGCGCGCGGCAAGTCCATTGAAGTAGCGCGAAACACGGATTCGGACCGATTACGAAGAGAGCGCATGGGATGAAAATCGTCTTCGGTCGAGAGTCTTTGTCGATACTTGTAATGCGGTATAGGAAAGGAGAAGGAGGATATCTGCAGTTTCGGGGAGATATTAAGCGGAGGGTTTATGAGGGAGGCGCAGGTAAAGGAACGAACGGTGGGTTCTTATGCTTCTCGATCGTGCTATTATTGGGGATTTTAATAACTTAATTAGGAGTAACGGAGTTGCGTGTATGCTAAGCGCTCGCAGTAAACATGGATTTCGCGATCGGGTTTCGGATTTAACAGTTGAAAAGAGCAAGAACGGACGGGTGGTATCCTTTGGTTCAGCTGTTTTAATGAGTAACAAATTGTAGATTCGTTAAAGTAATGTCCCGGTGATGTTTATTCTGGTGGAAATGAAGTTGAAGCATAAAAATGTTGAAGTTAATGAAAAATATTAAATGCTAAAAAATAAGTGTAATTATTCGGGTAATATAAATAAGAAGTTGAAAAGAACGTGCCTTTTTAATGGATTACGGAAGGCAGTTTTTCTGAACGGCCAGACGAAAAAATGTTATAATCAGACCGCTTATTATTTTTTAGCAATTGGCCGCTTAATGTACTTGACCAAGACTTTCAGACTCGTAATTATTAAAAATAATTGTAGTTGATTACTCGTAGCCACACAGTGCAATTATTTTAAAAACAGCTTTTACATAATATTATAAGTAGGCGGAGCTTTGGTAATTTATCGTCCGAAATTATTATTAATTATCGACGGACATTTT
>JAYJLV010000046.1:6735200-6751695 GCA_036873485.1 Torymus texanus
CCCAAGAAATTTGCATCGTGCCGAAAGAAATGGCAATTAACGTTATGTTTCAACAAATGATTTCGCCGCTCTCTCTCTCTCTCTCTCTCTTGCAGTTTAACTGCGACTCATTTGTCCGTTTAATGTAACACAGAGACACACACAAGCGAGCAGAGGGATCCCAAAAGCATCAGTGGCCATCGGCCCGCGTAAATAAGCAGCCGCCCTGGTCGCGCTCTATACCTTCTCTCATTAGCACTTAAAAATTCGTAGGATTCGTCGTCGTCGTCGTCGTCGTATACCGGTTCGCGTCTCCTTCTCTCTCTCCCTCTCCTTATACCAAAGTAAAAAAAGACACACGAGGGAGCCGCCACGAATAAAGAAAGCCTGTGCGAGGAGACTTTGCGCGCGCGCGCACGCGGCGAGTCGAGAAACCCAATTAAGAAATGTTTTGTCTGTTGTGCGCGCGCGCTCGCTCGCGGCGAAGAAGAAGCAGCCCGGTCGGCTGGGCAAGGGAGAGAAAAACGAAGAAACGCGCGCGCGTGCAAGGCGACTCTGAAATCGAGAGAGAACGAGAGAGAGAGAGAGAGAGAGAGAGAGAAAAAGAAGCTCTGTGAAGACACAAAAGGGGCGGCTGCTGCTGTTGCTGCTGCTACGTTGGCGACGACGAGAGAGAACTGAAAATAAGAATCTCGGTATGAGACGCGCGAGAGATATCCTGCGAAAACGCTCTGCACTCGGTTAAGGATCGCGGCGAGATATCGAAGGGAGGCTTTTATAAAACGCATATATGCTGCATACACTACACGCGGATCTATAGCGAGAGAGAGAGAGAGGCGGCGGAACGGCAGCTGTTTGAGCCGGCAAATTAGTAGCCGGCGTGCGATTGGTCTGTTACCGCCCCGTTCGCTTGCTCTCTTATATATATTCGTATCTACACACATACCTATATATATGCACGAGTATGTGTGTGCACGCGTACACCCCAAAGTACGCGCGGGCGAGTTTCGATCGCACCGTCCCTTTTGACTTTGCTCTCTATCTCTCTCTTTCTCGCATGTGTATGTATATATGTATATGTGTGTGTGTGTGTGTGTGTGTGTGTACATAAATATAGACACACGCGGGATGACCGGCGCGCTCTCGCAATTTACTCCGCGCGATATCTTTATGCGGGGATTTACGATCAGATAATCATCGGGGGCCGAGGGATGTTCCGGCATTTTTTCGGCTGAATTATTATTATTTATATATTGCGCCGTCGTTGCCGCCGCTGCGAGAGTGAGATAGCCTCGGCATTAATTAAAGCCCAGGGTATAAGGCCCCCGCGAAAATGACTTTATTAAGCAAGAGAGGGCCAGTTTTACGTACACATATACATATATATATCTGCACACGTTGCCCTCACGTGTATATGTGCACGCGCGCGTGAGCGGATCTTTTTCTCGAGTTCTTCGAACGCGTATATATACTCCCTCTCGGTGCTGTAGCTCTCCATCATCTTCGAGCGCGCACGCGGATAAGGCGATCGTGTCGCGAAACGAGTTTCTGTAGTGTGTACTCGCTCAAAAGAGAAAGAGAGAGAGAGAGAGAGACGCGATGGGGGGAAAAATAAAAAAAGGGCAAATGAAAACCTCGACGGAGAGTACGTGATCAACATGCTCAAGATCTATATTGACGTATGAAAAATGGCGGCAAGGAGAAAGAGAAGAAGGAGGTACAAGACACGCTTGCTCGCCTCATGCGGCGAGAGACTGTGTTCTTATATGTGCGTCGGCTCTATTCGCGTATACGTACACGCCGTGGGTTATTCGTGGGGTTGAGAATTATGTACGTTCGACTACGAGACTGAGAGAGAGAGAGTGAGTGGAGGTATATGTGCGCACGTATAAAGCGAGGGCAATTAAATCAGCAAGGTAGTTTATGTAAGGTCGCGGTTATGTTTTTGTTTTTTCCAGTGGGAAAATTCGTCAATGCTCAGCCGCGGGTTGAGTGGGAAGTACATTATATATCGATGCTAAAACTAAACGTGTTTTATCTACGACAATTACAAAAATCAACCAAACCATAACCATATTATAAATTTTGTTAATTCATCTAAAAGAACGAAACATTTAGAAAAAAAAAAATCCGTAACAAATCTCGGCCTCCCTCGCTTACCACCCACTAAACTTTTCATTCGTGCCCGAGAAACCAATATAATCCCGTGCACTGCACCGCCGCTCGCGAGGGTAAGATAAACCGCGAACCGGAAGCCTCGCAGCTAACTTTGCCCACGCTCTTGAGTATATACTCCGTGCGAGGGAGCAGCGCAAAAGAGAGAGAAAAAAAACGTAGAAAAGTCCCGCGATATTTACAGAAAACGGTTCAAGCTCGCTCGCTCGCGTGCACACACGCGAAGCTTCCCGGAATCGAGCTGCAGCTCCCTCGCGAAATAAAGGAGCTGAAATAGCCGGCAGTCACGGGGCTGCTTTGCTAGTTCGCGAGGGTTGGTCCCGCTGCTGCACACAACGAGCGTCACGGAACTCATGCGCCGCACGATTCCCCTCTCTTACTATATACCTACACACACACACACACCTGAAGAAAAGACTAAGCTAGAGAAGTAAGAGAGCGACTCTCTCTCTCTATCTATAGGTATACATCTCTCTTTCTCTCTCTCTCTCTCTCTCGCACGCGAGATACAAGGAGCTCTCGCTAGCTAGCTAGTGCCCGATGTTAATCCGCGCATGTACGCCGAAGGGAGCATAAATCCTCACTAGCCGCGCGACGACGTCACGCTCGCCGTGTAGCAATGGTAGTAGTAGTAGCAGAAGCTAGGGAGCTCCATTAGGAGGACCTCTACTCTCTCTCTCTCTCTCTAGGAGCTGAGAGAGCGAACGATGCTGCTGCTACTGCTACTGTACGGAGATTCGCATTTGGATTCGGACTCGCGCGCTTGCTTCAGCTCTACTGGATCGCTGCCAGGGTCGTCGATTTACGAGACCATGCCCTCCTCTAATGATCGATTCGTAACGGGGTATAGGTAGGGTATAATGGCGAGAGCGCTTGTAAGGAGATTCCGCGAAGCATGAGAGAGATCTACTACTACTCCCTTCTTACTCGCTTGTTAGAGAGGAGGAGAGACGTTTGATGCTTTGATTTGGTTATCGCGCTCGATTTGCAATTCATAAATTAGAGGTTTTTTTTGGGCGGGGGGCTACTCGAAGTTGTGTGCGGTGTAATTTTTTTCGGTGGAACGTTTTAACGAATCGCGTGTCAAGGTTTCTATATATATATAGTGGTATAATTTACTGCTAAAATTATAGGCCGTGAATATGATCTTTTTGAAAATACCAGGCTAATGTGGTTGTGTATAAATGAAGAGAGATGGAATTTCAAATTTTCATCATTTAGTAAAATGTAAGGAATTGATATTATATGCTAATTGAGTTTTTAATTATCTGGTATTTTCAATAATTTACTAATGTAATTAAATAAATATGTCTAATTAATTCTTTCTGAAACGATTTTTCAAACCACTACTATTTTCGTCTACTACTGGCAAAGATTTAATTACTTACGCTCCTGGTGGAATCGAGTACCTCACAAGATAATATTATTTTAAACAAACGTCGTCCTTACCTGCAACAAAAAATAAAACATAATCATGAAAATTAACGCCGTAAAAGAGAAACATATTATTGTGCAAAAATAATTGTAAGCAGCGTAAAATAAAAGTATAGGCAAAGCATAGGATAAAGGAAATGGCAAATACGGCAGTATCTATATGAGTAAAATGTATAGACAAAGTCAAATAACCAAATTAATCGCATAAATAAATAATGGTAAAAAGCATTTTTATATATAATTGAAAAAAAAAAAACAAGTGCTCATCAAATTTAGCGAAGCAGAACTACTGCAATACTGAACATAAAGCTTATACAGTTTGTGTATTTTCCAAAAAATACCAAGAAGAAGAAGAACGAATGCCACTAGTGCGGCGAATACGTAAATAAGGACTGTTTTTCGCATAGTGATAAATATCCATAAGAAATACTTTTCATTTAACGCTACATATATATAGACAAAGCCACGAAAGGTGCCGAAAGTGCAACAAAATACATCAGACCGCAAACCCTCATCTCGTCTCCCGCACCCCGTTCATCTCTCTCGCTCTCCTCCCCGTCAGCCTCAAATTCCTCGAGCTCGCGTAATTTGGCCGCAGTGCGTCAGGCACGCAATGCGTTTTTTCATCCGAACGCGCGAACTTTCGAGGCGGGCCTTCTCTCCCCCCCCCCTTATAATAATACACGCTTACTCAGGGCGGCAAGAAAAGACAAGCTACGTGTTGCGAATTGGAGAGCCTTTCGCAAAGGAATTGCATCTGCGGCCATTTGAGGAACGACGAGCTTCTGCCGCCGTCGTCGTCGTCGCGATCTTTCTCGTCAATCTCCTTCGCGTATAAACACGCGCGCGCGCGCGAAAAGAGAGAAAGAGAAGTGGTAGGAGGGACGATTATAAAGTAAAAGGGACACACACCACCGGTTCCAATCAACTACGCGCTCGCGTTTTTGGACAGCGCACGCGCGTGCACACACAGCCATCAGGGGAAAAAGTGGACGCGAGCGCGCGGCCATTGCAACGCGTCTCACGTGTGTCACGCGAAAGGGAGCGCGGAGGGCAAAAAGAGAGCGAGCGATGGCGGCGGCGGCGGAGGCAGAGTGTATAACGAAGTCGGCGAGAAAAAGTTGGACGACGACGAGAGCGGAATCGATGAGGGAGAGAGAGAGAGGAGAGGAGAGCAGCTTGAAGGGTAAGTGAAAAGACAGGAGCAAAAGAGAGCGAGAGAGAAGAAGGTGGATCCCCTTTTTCGTGCCGCTAGTAGATAGAGAGAGAGAGGGGGAGGGAGAGGAGTGAGGGAGAAAGAAGAACGGGCCCCGAGCGGGGCTAATGGGACGCAATTAAACGATTCGTATCAAAGGGAATCGCCGCTCGTGTGCTCGCGGGAATGTCGCGAACTAGCCGACCGGGGGGAGAGTCCTCCTCTCTTCCTCCTCCTCCTCTTCCTCCCCCCTCGGCCTCTAGAAAAATCTCGGCCACGTCTCCAATTCCATCTCATTAGCGGAGGGAAACGGCGGCAGCTGATGCTTGTCTCGCGGGTCGTCTTAGAGAGCTTCTCTCCTCTCCTCTCTCTCTTTCTTACTCTTTCGCTCTCGGCGTGCAAGAAGAGAAGGCGGTGAGAGAGAGGACGAGAGAGAGAGAGAGAGACAGCCTTCGGTAGCCATGTATGGAACCGGTCCCCCTATCCCCTATCTCTACACAGAGCGCATATACGCTGCTGTTGCTGCTGCCTCTGTAGCATATACCGGGTGTCGTCGAGTCCCGCACCAAAAGCAAGAGAGAGAGAGAGGGACAGTTTCTCACGCTCTCACGTGCAAAATCTGAGCTCATGTGGGTTATGTGTATGTGTGTGTGTGTATATATATAGGGGTGACGAGCGATCGTCTCTTGCCCTGTTACTTCGAAATTATATCGACAGAAGCGATGGAATTTTTTTTACCGCCTCGAGTGTGCGGGATTTTTCGTGATGACCGCGGATCGGTCTCGTTATACACGCTGTCGTCTGATTTATTCTCAACGGGCCGACCGCGTATTTTTTTTAACACGCACGTTACCGTGCAGGAGAACGCCTGCAGTGTTATTATGTGCAACGGGATGATTCGACGTGCGAGCATCAGAACGCTTGGGAATTTTTTTTTCTCCTCGCACAACGAACTTGACCGCACACACGTGTATGTATGCAGCACGTTTTTGCCCCGCGTGAACGTTCATTCGTTCCGTTCCTCATTTCGCGGGTTATTCACATGTGAAATAACTGCGGTCGATTCGGCGATGTTCACATACATACATCCAGAATTATATACACGCGGTAATCATACGAGCGGCGATTTACCTTGTTTGTTTTTAAATTCGAATCGTTTGCTGCCAATTTGGAACTGAGGGGAAGTTTATAATGAAAGAAAGCTGCGGCGAACATACAGCATTATTCGTTAATTGGTGGGCAATAAAATTTTATGCAAGAGTCGGATAATTTTCGAGGCGCGGTCGGTGTGCGTGGTGCGCTCCAGGGATATTGAAAAAATTACAAAGTTCGGGCAGGCTGTGTTTGTTTTATACTTTGTTTTTATGGCATGTCGTGTGATTATTGAATTTATTCGATAAATATCTCGGGTTACTTTATAAATTTCAAATATATTCATGATGCTACTCTTTAGTAAATCGATAAGATTGTGTACACACACACACACATATATATCGTAATTTATAGCATTGTACGCCATAGTTTCAGTACAAATTAATTGCAAAAAATATCAACTTCAAAACTGGAAAGCCGCGATGCAAGTCGACTCGACATGAAATTTATTCTGAATTTTCTTTACCCATGAACGCGTGTACACACACATACAACGTATAGCGAAAAAATCTCTTCTCTAATAATTCCCCTCATTGATTTTCAATTCTTCAAAGAAACCTTAAAAGCTCGCTGCTAACAACGCGCGGCAAAAATATCCATCATTATATTGACGAGAGAGAGAAGCAGTCCATGGCCGCGGTAGCTGCTCACACAGAGCGATTTATAGGCTCGCGGAATTTCTCTCTCTCTCTCTCTTTCTCTTTCTACCCGCGCACGCGACATCAAAGCTCGTTACAGCAGCATCAGTAGCAGCAGAACTGCTGTGCTAAGCGAGGGGGGGATTTTAGGTGACCCTCGTTGCTCTCACTAGAGCCTCGACGATCAGCTGCTGCTGCTGCTGCTGCTGCTCCCGTATGCGATGCCGTTTTAAACGACCACCTTATATCGCTATCCGCGCGTGTAACGCTCTCTCTTACTTTATACCTATATATATATACCATGAACGCGCTCATGTAGCTCGCGCGCTTGCATGCCCCGCGCGCTGCTGCTGCTGCAAAACAAAGCGAGCTCGTTAGGAGGTGCATCGCAACGACTGCTGCTTCTCTTGCTCCTACTGCTTCTGCTGTGCTCTTTGCAGTTTCTCTCTCTCTCTCTCTCTCTCTCTCTTCCTCTTGAGTGTACGCGAGATCGCACATCCTGCTCGGCGAAGTGACTCGGCGACTACTCGACCGAGTATAAGTGTGTGTGTATATATGCGAGTACGTGTTTGGGCTTCTCTCAGTGCTGTGAGTGGCCACGGGAGCGGGATAATTGCCTCGGCGACTCCCCGTAGTCTGGGGCTTGCCTCCAGGCTTCTCTCAGCACACGGCAGAGCAAGAGAGAAAGAGAGGAGGAACGTATCTTCGTCGCATCGAACCCGGAAAGCGAATGAGAGAGAGAGAGAGAGAGAGAGAGAAGAGTGGCCGTAGGCGCGCACGATAAGCTCGCGATTCTTTTCGAAGAACGAGAAGGACAAAGAGAGAAGAAAAGAGAGGAGAGAGAGAGGTTCTCGAGTTTTTGCGCGAAAACATGCGAAATCGTTAACGAATCTTTTGCGTTTTCTCTTTTGGGGAGGCGAGGAAACGCGATCGTAGCAACCTCAGCGCGACGAAATTCCATATAAGTGGTTCGCGCGTGCACTCGCGATTATACGCGAGACTCGCGGTGAAAGTTTCTTTTCTCTCTGTCTTACTCTCGAGCGGGTTGAGGGGAAAAAAAAAGCTGCTGAATGTTGATTTATTTAGCGCAGCGCAGCGCTAATTATTTCGCGAAGGCTCGCCGCGAATCGATTTCGAGAGCGACGTTTTTTCGGGCTCGCGTGGATAAATAATACATGGGGGGGCTGCTGTCGAACGTGCGCCGAGTGAACAATGGCCGCATCGTTAAGTAGATGAGTCCGTGTATGGTACGACTATACGCCATGATTTTATGACACGGGCCGAGCTGCAGCAGAAGCAGAAGCATAGCAGTTGCTGCCTGAGGATTTGCTAAAGTGTATATGCTTTGCAACATTTTCGTTGAATTATTCAGAGAAAATTCTATGTGTACTTTCTATATTAAAATAATGACGAGTATATAAATGAGGGTTTGTGGATGGGGAAGTGGTTCGAATGAGGATTTTTTTTCCTACAAGATGATTTTTACTATTTGCGAGATTTGATCGCTTTAAAAAGTTCTAAATTTTGTTATAAATTAATAGATTATGCAGGATTATCAAATTGATGATTTATTTAATAAAATATTTTAAATCGTAAATTTAAAAATAAGATAATTGTTGTGATGAAACATCCGTGAAACCGTTAACAGGATAGAGATTTTATTACAACTTTATGTTCTCTAGAGCATGAATAATTCTCGAATTATAATCAGATATCGTGTTTTCGAGATTCATCGCTATTAAGACATCAGTCCGGCATACACATCAGCGATAAACACGAGAAACGTATCTCGTGTTCCACATCGCGGAAATAAAAAGCATTTATTTACACAATGCTGCTTTTTTTCTCTCTCTCTCTCTCTCCAAAAATAGGCGAAAATAAATCATTAAAGCGACAATCAGAGTGGGAATAAAAATCAAGTTAAGTGGTTTCTGACAGCACGCGAGCTCTTGCTCGAAGAAGAAGAGAAGAAGCACAGAATTAAAAAAAAAGGCACGTTAACGTCTTCTCTATCAACACAGCTCCGAACGGATAATGGCGCGTGGAATTCCCCTACCGGTAAATTATAACCCACGAGTCGTAAAAAGCGTCCTAATGCCCGGCGATATAGTGGCCATAAACACGCCTAATCAATACATTAGATACAGGTGCAAAAATAACGAATCAGCTACTCATCAGGAAATGTATCTCATTCATCCACTCGATCTTTACGAGCGTCCGAGTAATAAATTCTGAGTTATGAGTAGTAAAACAGTCTGAGCATATAAGCATAAACGTACTCTTTATCGTTTGTAACGACTACTATACTCCCTCCCTCTCACTCTCTTTTTATTTTCTCCTTTAACCGAGATACTTTGCTTTTCGTGTCACGTTCTTTCGCGACATGGTAGTTCGAGTCGCAAACTTAAAAACACATACGCATAACGCTTATATACATATATACACACACACATATACACGTGTATATACAAGTACGTTCATTCTGCAATCCGTGCACATATAATGCATAAAGTACGAGAGTTAAGAGCGTCCTCGTCTCATCCCGGTGATCATTACCGCGCGATTATGCGGGGCAAACGAGAGGAAACCCATTCGCGAAATGACCTCAACAGGTGCTTGAAAGAGCGAGAGAGAGAGAGAGAGAGAACATACAAGCTCTTCTCTCTTAATTCTCACGTGGTGTTGCACGCTCGCTTGCTCTCTGGCGTCTACTCCGAAATCCATCCATTCCAGCGAAAAGCGTGCGCGCTGAGGTAAAATTTACGATCAAGCCCGCGGATCTCACGATCTCGTGACTCTCTCTCTCTCTCTATATATACCTACCTATACCCATATACATATACCTCTCCTACCCACACACAAACGAGCCAAACGTATACTATACTCTCTGATGAATGATCCATCGAAGCCGTGATCGCAACTCGCACGTGTGCACGTGGAACACGTTCTCTCTCTCTCTATCACTCGTTTCGCGCATACATATATACACAGAGAGAGAGAGAGAGAGGCAAGCGGCCGCCTTTTCCTATATTAATCTTGATCTCTTCATTAATGTCAGATACGGCTCCCGCGGTGCGCGCAAGCGAGTTGCACATGCACGAAACAAGAGCGGTCGCAAGCATATAACCACCAGCGGGCGGTCTCTCTCTTTCTCTTAGCAATACGCGAGACCCGAGTGTCATATCGGTACAGATAGACCAAGCGACGATATTTTTCACGCGCGTGTGCTCATAGTGTGACGTATAGTAGTAGCCGATAAGCACAGCTCGCTCACCAGATCCTTCATAAACGCCTGGGCGCACGGCGCATATAACTCGAGCCGCCGTATAGCTGCTGCCACAGACAAGCGGAATACGAGAAAATATGGGAGGTGATCGGCCTCTCTTTCTCTCCTTCTCTTCGAGGTGGAGTCATGCATCGCGGAGAAGCGAACTGAGCGTGTGCAACAAAGAAGGAGAAAGAGAGAAAGAGAGAGAGAGAGAGAAAGAGAGAAGCAGGCGGACATAGCTCTCCCGAGCCTGCCAGGACGAGTTTATGCGATTTTTACACTCGATCTGATTTTTTGGCGGCGCGCCGCCGCGTTCTGGAGAGGGAGAGAGACAGAGAGAAAGAGCTCACTCGTTCCCTCTCGCTCGTGCTCGCTCAGGACAGATATATGTCCCACGGCCATACAAGAGCCAGAGCGAGCGAGCGAGCGCGTATAAAGACATCGAGGCGAAGCCAACGAGAATTCCTCATCCCATACCGCGCGCGCTCTTGGTTCTCTCTCTCTCTCTCTCTCTCTCTCTCTCTCTCTCTCTCTCGCTTCACTCTTTCCTTTTTTCTCAGCTTCTTTGCCTCCCCCTTCTCCTTACCTCCTCTCTCTCTCTCTTTCTCCTTCTCTCCATACCATTTTCTTTTTTATCTTTCCTCTCTTACTCTCTTTCGCCCCGGTCCCCTGAGGTTTCTTCGTATGCGCTCTTTCTCTCTTACTCCCGATCGCGCCCGTTCTTTTTTCCCGCGCGTCGATTCCTCGCGGCCTCTTTTTCCTCTCTTCCTCCGCTCGCGCACTCGCGCGACGTGCCCTCTTTCGCTTGCGCCCCATCATCCTCTTTGCCACCATACTTGGTATAAGCCAAGCTTCCCCTTCTTCATCCTCCCCCCTCCTCCTTCTTCTTCTTCTTTGCTGAGGCCACTTCTCAGTCGAGTCTCGAGGATAATAAGAAGAACGAGAGAAGAGGGAGAAAGAAAGAGAAGCAAAGGGCCTCGCCCATAACCGGTTTCTCGCTCTCTTCTTTATCCTTTTCGTCATCGCGCGCCCCCACCAAGAGACCCAAGTGTGTGTGTGTGTATGTACCTGAGGTCCCCCTTCTTTCGGCGGGACGCGCATTTTTTTGATACATGGCCCGCGAGCGTGCGACGGCACAAGTGCAAGGACCTCGTTTAAATTTTTCGGACCGTGCATGCGGCTTTTATGCTGTTAATGGCGCGTGCATTCGAGAGCTCCGAATTGGGTGTTACTAAAATTTATGCGTAAAATGTCGGTAATTTTCAGAAGTTGATAATTATCTGAGTTTTTATTTTATTTTAAAGTTTTTTTCATAATTGGTTATAATAGTTTTTCGCCAATTTAGTTTTATTTATTCCAATTCCTATTATATTATATATCAAAATTAACAAATTAAAAACAGTATACGTATAAAAAGAGTACATAATGTAAAAGAATCCTTTTTTTTACATAAAACGACAAACAAAACCTGAACTTCATCTACACCACTTCTTTTAATAAACAAAAAAAGAAGCCGCAAACCAATTAGCTTCCATTTTCTTAATAAGGTTCTCAAAGAGCTCAAACGCCATCGTAATATTAGTTTTCTCGATCGAACTAATTTAAAATCATCCGTGCAAATCAAATCTCCATTTATACTCTCAACCGAGCAAAAAAAAAAACACCTTATCCACACCCAACAGAATATGCGCTCGGCACGCGGGTAATTTTCGAAATAAATAAAGCCGTCGTACCGCCCCATACACACTCATTGCGATCACGCAAGGTAACGGCGGCACACCTCACACCACCATACCGCAGTCGTAACCGCAGCCACAGCAACAGCGGCACATCCTTTAATTTTCGACGCCCAGTCCGCTCGTCGGCTGCGTTGCTATACACAGCCTCCGGGATACATCTCTCTTTCTCTAAGGAATTCGGCGAGACTTTGCGATTGCACGAACGCTTATAGATCAATCGAGATGGCGGCGGCGGCGTGTCTTGATTAGTCAGCCACTACCACCGCGCCGGATCCATTAAAAACTTGCTGGGGTTTTTCATTCGATTGCCTGCGTGTATATATATACACGTTATTATGGCTTCTTCTCCATCGCACGTGTGCACAGCAGCAGCGTATATACTTTGCATAATTGATCGCATTTGCATTGTATATCTCTCTTTCGTTAAAGCGGACACGTAATCTGAGAAGAAGACGAGGAGAGGGTGGTAGATGGGATGGGAGACGCTTGCCGTGCTATATTATCCAAGGGAATGAATCTCGCGTGCGGCTCTGATTGCCATGGAAGTAGCTCTTTGCTACTTGTTTCACTCTTTTCACCTCGAGACCGCGTAAATTGACACCTTCTGAGTGGAACGTTTAAACGTTCTTAACTCGAAAATGTCAGCTTTTTTCGACTTTGTCCCAATGTGTTTCTGAGTACCTTATATATGATCGTTCGTTTGTTGCTATGCGAATAAAGTTACAAAACAAATAGACGCAAGAACCACGTGGTATATAAGTATACAGGTGATTAATCGTTGCTGTCGTTTTTCCGCGTGTATATACTACTTACATTGCGCGCGAAAATTAGCCACCGTCGCGCGCGCGTCTAGACGCTCTAAAGTAATCGGCAAGACATTATTATATGCCTGGCGCTCTCGCGCGTTGTGCTCAATGAACACGTTCGTGATAACAGCCTGTGTACCGCGCGCGCACCGCGGTCTCCTGCGAGGATAATTAAATGTTAATGCCGTCGTCCGCGCGTCGGCGTACATATATATACATGCTGGCACACGGGGATTCTTAGTATAAAAGCAAGAGCGCGTTGGTGTCTTTTCGCTCTCTCTCTCTCTCTCTCTCCCGTAGCAACTACGTCCGTCCGGAGATCGAGTTCATACATTTAATGCTCAATTAAAGTGCCGAAAGAGATATCGCCTTTTCGTAATTACTCCGATAATCGCCGCTCGGCAGCAGCAGCAGCAGCTAAAGCCGTAAATTCGATACTCGAGCTCCCGCCATGACTCTCTTTCTTCGTCTGGCTTCTGCCGGACTCGATCTACTTGTTATACATATGCATATATACGCGCGAGTTTGCGAAAGAGAGAAGGAGAGAGAGAGAGAATACGCATCGTTTCTTTTTTTCTCGACTCGACAAGAGAGGCCCTTTTCGGTTCTTTACTCTTCTTCTTATATTCTTCTTTTTTCTTAGACGTCGGGAAAGATAAATTTTGAAAGCGAATTCGAAATGATATTCGCAACGGCGCGACGTTTTTGTATAGAGACCTCAAGGACTTTTTTGTCCCCAAAGCCGTCGCCGCCGCCAAAGCGCGTGAGTGTTCCACTTTTTTCTGAAGCCCAGAGAAAGAGAAGACGAACTGCGCGTCGAAGAAATCTCGAATTTATTTCGATTTTTTTCATTCGCCCCTAAGGTATAGTATAATACTATATATATAAGAACACGCGTGTGTATATACGCAGAAACGAGTGAGACAACTATTTATCGGCTATACGGTGATACAGAGTATAGCTCTACTCTCGGGGATATGGCTTAATTTTCAAGACGTGTCGCTGCTGTAAATAATACTGCAGGAGTCGAGCGTTACTCAGGATTGGCCAATCAAGCTGCAGCCTCTCTCGCTACGTGCCTCATTCGCGAACAACGCGAGCAGCAAAAACTCGCATGGAATTCTCTTTCCCTCTCTCTCTCTCTCTCTCTCGTGAGTGGATTTTTCAAGACCACGAGCTTTCTCGCATCAGTCATTTCGTTCCTTTTACCACCACGATGCGTATATACACACATACAACGACGGCATTCCTCATCGGTCGATCGAAGAGGAAAACGACGAAGAGAGAGTAAAGACCTCGCTGCGACAACGACGACGATGGAAAAATATACGGAAAAAGATGATTTCCGCTCCCTCGCAAGAATAACTCGCGCGATGATTCTCTGAATCACTGCTGCATCCAAGAGTATATCTTTACGTGTCCTATACGCTAAAACCAGCCCGTATGTGCATTCGCACGCGCGTGTGTCACATTCCTCTTTTGCAACCTCGGCGACACGTGTGTGTAGCGCGAGCGGGTCTTTGAAACGCCTTCGCGCACTGCACGCAGTTCTCTCTTGCAATGGAAAAAACATTCGCGCGCAAAGACGAAGGAAGAGAAGAGAGGCTCGCGATCTCGAGTAAGTACTCGCACGAACACGCATGCATTACTGGACGAAGGAAGAACAGGAGGGAGGGAGGGAGAGAGAGAGAGAGAGAAAGAGAGGGACGGAGGCGAGTGCAAAGGAGAAAGAGGAACGCTGGAACAGCATCCACTCATCACGCGGCGTGTAGCCTCCTTTACATAAGCGGCCCCGTGCCGCTCGGCGGCGGCGGCGGTTGCGCTCCGCTGAGCCTCAGCTCCACACCGAACGCTTTTACAACTCAATGCAAGCGGCCCCGAGGGCTCGCCGCGTGTACTCTTCTCTCTCTCTCTCTCTCTCTTCTCTCTTCGCTTCGCGATTCATTCCTCCCTCTCTCGCGAGATTTTTTTCGCGAGAAGGAGAGAGTATATGTACGCGGAGCTACAGTCCGAAGCTCTTTCGCTCTCTCTCTCTCTTTCTCTTCCGCCTCTCTGATCTCTCTATCCTTGTCGCGAGCTGAAGCGCGGTCTTTGGAAAAGAGAGAAAGAGACGTGTACATTGTTCTTCTTCCTCTTTCTATCTCTCTGTATAGTTGTGTGCGCGTGCACACCGAAGCTCATTCACATTTCATGTGCAGCAGCGCCGCCGTCTGTATATAACGTATATATACATATCTATACTTTGTATATATATATTTCTCTAAGCGCCCACGCGAAAACTTGACGATGTTCGACGATAGCTGCTATATATATATATATATATATATGTGTGTGTGTATGAGTATATATACGAGCCCACAAGTATGAGTGATTCGTCCGGGAAGACGTTAGTCTTCGACTCTCTCGCTTTCTCTCTCTCTCTCTCTCGTGATCGTGTGTGCAGTTATGAACGATAATGCGATAATGGCGCGCGCCCTCGAAGCAATTAGGTAATCGCGAGCGGCGGGCCGGATTCGTAATGACCTCGATATACTTGGCTCGCGGCGTGTGCGCGAGCGCGCGCGTGCGTTGTAAATAATATAGCATATAAGGCTAGGGGGATGATTTTTGAGGGAGTGTAATGAAAAGCAATATTTATGGGAGACGATCTGCGTGATTTAAAGTCGGAGAGTTGCGGCTAAAGCAAATATTTATAGTTAAATTGCTCGCGGTTGCGCGAGAGATATATAATTCTGCAATGTATATAAACACTATTGTTGTTGAACGTATAGTTTTGAGGTGAAATTGAGCCCTGGAAAAATACGTATATATATGAAATGAATCTTTTATTTTTTTCCCCTCCGCATTTAAGTATTCGCTTTCATGGCTTTGTAGTCACGATATAAAGGGGGACTTTAGCGCACAATAACACTTGGATTCCATAAATAAATATATATGTATCCATCTAAATAATGACTCTCATAATTATCTAAATTGAATACTTTAACGACGACTAAACACGCCACACGCCATTAATGCTTTATATTCGAACGAATGCATAAAAGACCACGAGAGGCGCAATTAAGCTGTGTATCACTCAAAGTACTCGTTCTCGCGCTCTCTTGCACCCTTTAATTTAAAAAAGAGAACGCTCATCGTGATATCGCCAAGGCGATAAGTCAACGGCGCATAATTTCGCGTCGAGCGAGGGCATCGCAAGCGCGTTACACATTTCGCTATACTCGGCTATATATACAGCAGTTTTTCCAGTACTCGCTCACGCAGCAGCACTGGTAATTTTCCTCTGCGTGTATATACACCTCACGTGCGTGCGTGTGTGTATACGTTATAATAATAAAGCTTTGCGAGCGGGCACGTTCATTCGGCAGAGAAAAAGCCTGCGAGAGAGAGAGAGAGAGCGAGCGAAGAGTTCATTATAGAATTTAATTACACATCGCCGGTAAATCGCGATAGGCTCTCGCGCGCCCGCGCGCGAACGCACCTCTCACGTATAGTTCTACGTGTAGGTGTTGAAACTATAATTTACCGCGCAATAAATTTTTACCAGGACGCACCTTTATGGTATATATATATCCTCATACTTTCGCATATACGAGTGTATATGATCATTGCGGTGGAGAGAGATAGAGGACACCCTTAAAGAGCCAATCACGTCGCGACGAGCATTCAATTTCTTTCCCCTAGATACACGTGCGGAGGGAAAAAACGGTAAAAGAATAACAGCGTATAATCGATCGAAATGTCCGTATACATGTGTGTGTGTGTGTGTGTGTGTGTGTGTGTGTGCATACGTGGGTGCAGGAAGAACTCTCTAATATATATGTATATACACTTTCGACTATATAGGAAGGTTCAGGCGGCTTTCTAAATTGATTTCGAGGTCCTTTCTCAGACGGATATTCTCAGTCGCCCTCCCTTTTCCTTAGGAGGAGAAAAGCCCTTATCTCGAGCCTCACGCGTCCCTCTTTCTCTCGGCTCCTCCGAAGTATCCGCTTTTATCCATTATACGCCGCTCCTGCGCTTCTATCTCTCTTCTGTCTCTCTCTCTCTCTCTCTCTCTCTCTCTCTCTCTCTCTCTCTCTCTCTCTCTCTCTCTCTCTCTCTCTCTC
>JAYJLV010000046.1:6752163-6754663 GCA_036873485.1 Torymus texanus
CTCTCGCGCGCTCTCTCTCTCTCTCTCTCTCTCTCTCTCTCTCTCTCTCTCTCTCTCTCTCTCTCTCTCTCTCTCTCCTTCTCCCTGTCCCTCAGTCTTCATCTTTTTACCTCTTATTCTTCCATGCGCAGCTATGCTATCGTCATTCTTTTTCACCTGTATTACTCTTTCATATTTAAAAATTGTACATTGATGAGCGATTGATATGCGAAAAATATATTAGTTATTATATTAAGATGAGTAAAACCCCAGAATAAAGGAACCGAATGCTTTTTGTCTTTTTTCGAATTTGTAATACTGCGCGTTTAGCGATGACTACAACACGGAGAAACAACGTTTTTTCTTACTGTATTAACAACGTTTGTGTAGAATTCAAAATCATCTTACTTCATGTTATAAGTATTAAGAAGTTAAAAGAATATAACATATACGATGGCATTTGTGTAAAATAAAAATATAATAATAGCTCGAGTCTAATGATCGAAATCAGCAGAGGTTATTGACCTTTCGTATTCAACATAAAAATAAATTCCTTTCCTCGAAGATGAGAGCAATTGACATCACAAATTATCACTCAGAATGTTAAAAAATTATCTAAACGTTCTCGTGAAAATAAGAGTCCTTAACCGATTACAGAACAATGACTTTGGCTATTTGTAAGTATGCAATGAAATATTCAGGTGTCAATGACCCCTGAGTAGTTCATACTTTGATTAAGATCAAACGAAACCAGATTAACTGTGAAAAATCAAACAATATATCATGAAAGTAAAACTCATTGACATTTGTTTCCAAGAACTACTCTTATCTATTAGAAAAGTTTAAACATTTTTTTGAAATGTTAACGTTTTTCATGTTTGCAATCAGTATCAATAGAATAACGCGTAGAAGTTTAATTATGTGATAAACTTTAATGTCGTTAGAAATTGATACTATAAATTATTTAGATTTACTTATTATTTACGGGTTACTTTATAATAGAGAAACCTAGTTTTTTATCAGATTAAATAATTTTGAAGTTATTCAAAAGGAAAATTTTTTAAAATTAACTAAACTTACCTTAACCAATGCCTTTTTGTAATCGGTGTGTGACAGCAAACAGCGTCGTACTGATCCGCGATAAAAACAATTAGCATTATGTAAAAAGCTGTCGTCGTATCATTGAAAAATTCAGACATTATGGCTTCCATTCCTGTAAACAAGAAAAATAAGTTATTTATAGACGCGATAAAATTTTTGAGTAAAAAATTTTCTTCATAATAAATTTCTGTCATATCATTTTAGCTATTTAAGGCTATTTACTTCACGTGGTTGGAAACCCAAGTTAAATTATTTATAAGCTTTGGTTTATGCTCAGCTCATTGAAGAATATTTTATTAATATTATCATAGCATACAAATTTTTTGTAACACAAGCACGATTTTTGCGTTTATTTAACCTATTAAGTGAGCTTAAAGTCATGGTTTTCTGACCGGCGAGAAAAGAAACTAGTTTTTAACCGTAGCTTAAGTAGTAGACAAAAAAAATTTTTTTGCTCACTCTGAATTTTTTGCGCTTGCTACTTAAATAATGGAAATTTATGTCAAGAATATCTAATTTTATAATAAATTCTATTAAAAAATACATACTTAAGCAATCTTAGTTCTTTTTTGTAGTACATTTTCTTGTCAGAATTTCCAAATTATTCTATATCAATATACAAGAAAACGCTAAAAAGAGTACACGCGTTACAAAACATATGGTGTGCACCAAGGGCTAAGTAGGCTTTTTGACTTCTTGTGCTTACAGAACTAGACACTCGAACTAAAAAAGCCCACTTTATGTCCTTGGTATACTACAATATTATACTATATATTACACCTACATGTGACTTTAGACGTAAGAAGGTGTGAAATTTTTCAAGATTATGTTCACGAACAATGCGTTGGATATTAATGAAATATAATAAGAATGAGTCATTTATTTGTCCCTTTTATGGGTAGAAAGATTGAAAAGATGATCATACAGTTTTTATTTAATTTCTTCAACAATACCTTTATTTATTTTATATTTAGACATTTTTTGTATGAATGTATTTTTATATATAAAAATATTAAATTTTGCAGTTTATTAACTAATTAATAATATTTTCACAATATTGATGGAGTTAGATATCATGTTCCTCACCCTTCAAAGCCAATATCACCCCTGAGTTTTTAATTTTTTTTTGTTATATATTTATACTTTAGAATCTTTCTTATAATTTTTTTTAATGCATATGATTATAATTAAGTTTTTAATGTTGTTAGTGGATGAGAATGTCACGCCAACAAATAGGAGAAGTAAATTTTAGAACTGTAGACTGACTAAAAAAATGTCACCGTACTTCAGAAAACTGGTATTTATTCTTCGAGGGTCACAATCAATCTAACATTTCCCTACAATAAAAATGTTACGAATATATCCTAATGAAATGTTGTCTCGACAATTATTAGCTAAATTGATTTAACTAACAAAATAC
>JAYJLV010000046.1:6759663-6769826 GCA_036873485.1 Torymus texanus
GTGTTTTGTAATCTACTATATAAACTGTTTACAATTTTAAGTTTGTTTTGTTAAAATTAAAGTTCATGATAAATGAAATAATTTTTAATCCAACTACAGAGCTTTTCTGAGCGAAACGCTTTATTTGTGAATGTAGCAATTTAAAATTCACGGTTGGGGCGTAAGAGAGGAATATGAATAATGCATTTCTCATGAACGGCAGCGGCAGCAGCAACGTTGGTGTACTCGCGCTGGCGCACACACGTTATTTCTTGCACAGCCGACCCACCAATTTACATCCGCGCCGTGCAAAAGCACTGTTATTACGTAATAATTTCATCAAGGAGAGAGAGAGAAAGAGAGAGACGCCGCGCCAAGTAAGAGATCGATCATCTAACGAATAAACACCGGATCCCTCGACCTAAAAAAAAAATGAACGAAGAGCCAAATCGTGTAAAAGCTCGCACCATAAACTATCCGCACACACATACATACACATACACGCGTGGACGCAACTCAACCAAAAAGGCAACATCTTCATTTGCAATATTTTAATTGCGCCGTCGCCGAAAACGTAATAACGACGTCAATGCCGTAAACGTATAATAACCGCAATAAACCAACACAGCGAACCCCACAATATATATACATATACACAACTCGCTTGTGCAGCGCACATCTCGGAGATCGAAAATAACGTGAAAAAAAGCACGCGAATTAACGCGCTTGCGCCCAGCACAACGTTATATATTTTTTCTCTCTCTCTCTCTCTCCCCCTCTCGCTTGGTTCGCGCGCACAACGGCGTCACGGCACTTACTCAGCTGTTCGGCTACAGTAGAATTTATACGCGCTGCAGCAGCAGCAGCAGCGGCGGCGAGCTTTGCTCTCTCTCTCTCTCTCTCTCTCTCTCTCTCTCTCTCACTGGCGCGTCGCGTAATTAAATCATGCCGACGGTTTTGCAATTAAACTCGATTATTTGCTCGTCGCTGGCCGCCCTCCTCCTACTCCTCTACCTCCCACCCTCGATTTAACTCTTTCAACTCGCTCTCTCTCTCTCTACTGGCGTCCCTCGACCTCGTGTTAGCTCTCTCTCTCTCTCTCTCTCTCTCTGGCTACCCGGGTAATATCTTTCGTAGTCGACGGTAATATTGCCGCTCGAACGAGCTCGCTGCCGCCGCCGCCGCCGTCGGTGATTCGCGAAAGTAGACTTTGCACGCCGGCCGGGCTCTAATTACGATCGGACGGAGATAACTGAGCCGAATTCCTCCTGAAAATCGAACGCCCCCTGTGACTGTATTAAGGACTCGCCGCGTACGCGTTCTCTTCTTTTTTGCTGATCGCTTTTGGTCGCGCTACAGTCGCTTCAGCGACGGAAGATGTAAAGGCTCACACGTATACGCATGTATGCGTGTATGTTAAAGGGATATGTAGCCGATAACGGTGTATGCGATGAAACCGCAATGGCCGAATAAGGTGGCTGTGCGTAAGGAGGTTTATTTTTTAGTTTTTTTTTTTTTGGAGGGAGGGAGGAAGGAAGAGTCGTCGTGTATCACACATAAATTGCTGGACGTGAGCCGGCAGCGATTCTTCATCTCAATTTTTTTTAACGAAGTCTCAATTAAAGGTGCAGTGGTGCGCACGGGTATCACGAGATTTTCTCGGAACTTTTTGGAACGTTGTTTATGACCGTAGCGTGTAGTATTTCGTTAATTGCGGTTTGGTTTTTAAAAGTATTTTAATGATGTGGCGACCAAAAGTTACATTGGATTTCGGGTAAAAAGATTTTTGGACTCGAGAACAGAAATGTTAATAACGAGATCGCGCAATAAACGTTGGTATTACACGTGTATAGTAATAAACAGATAACGGTTATAAATAAGGCTAGCTATTGAAAGTAGATAGATTAGATAGAAAAAAAACTACATTATATAATTTCGAAAAGCTATATAATGCTTGGCTATATAAATTCGCTTAAGATACCGCGCTATACTTAACCTTGCCAGCACATAATAAACTATCAGAAAGGTATAAAAACCTCTCTCTTCATATTCCAACGTTCTCACGTATATTATGTACGCAACAACTTAATAAAACATTATCGATTGTTGTCATACTTTTTTATCTATCGACTAAGAATTATTAATCACCACAGCGAAAGTTCTGTATATATGCTAATACCGTTTCGCACATACAACTCGTCGCATATATTTTTCTCTTCAAGTACCCGACGATAACCGCCCTGCTCATGACGTCAGACGATTCGTGTGTGCATCCGCGTCTCTCTTTCTCTCTCACTCCACCCATCACCCACCCACGTTCGAGTACTCTACCGTCAAAACCTGATGGAATGCACATACATATACCATGGTTCAACGAAACTATTTACCAAGCGCGCGCACTCGATCGAGTTTACGGATGCAGATTGTCGACGATCTCAACCCGCGAGCGCAACGCGTGCAATCGTGTGTTGTTGTATATATACATACGAGTACTAGAACCGAACTTCCATTCCGCGGGCTATACGACGATGGTGGTGGCGGTGGTGGGCGCCATGATTTATGTTATCGGGCTAGGCCCTAGGCGCTCGTTTGAAGTTTTCGCTCGCTCTGTACAAACCCCCGAGTAAGAGAGAAAGAGAGAGATAGAGAGGTAGATAGATGTGTATGAGCATGTATATGTCTATGTATATATGTATGTGTGTACCATATATACACAAGTGAGCTGTGTGTGGGCACTCCAGGGACCAAGAGAAAAATGGATACGAAAATGGCTTCTTCGCGGATAATGTACTTCTTTTATACGCTCGGGATATATGGGCTTTTTTACCGAAATAATATGTTAATGTGCATGTAACTGGTGTATATCATTGGACGAAAGAGAGAGAAAGAGAGAGAGAGAGAGCACGCGTAGCTGCTGCCGGAATTTTTTTTCTCTCCGTCTCTCTCGTTTAGCCGTCGTATATATACGCGAGTGCGAAGAGCGGAGCGCTTGGAAAATCCTATTAACGAGGTTATTTATTTATGACGATATTTCAAAAAGACGAATTGCGCTTACAATTACGCGGGATTTATCGCTATACACGGGCCGAAGTTTCCACTTGTATATCCGCTGAGAGTTAATTTGAATTACCATTTGTTATTGCGTTATTTTCTTATCGAATTCGTATAAAATCCAACAGTATGACAGCCAATTTCAAGTCTGATATAATTTAACTAATTTTATCAACGCTATTGATGATTTTGCAATCAACTTTTGTCTATCTAATTTTGACCTTGATTAAATAACTATCTGCTTCACTTTGCGCGCTATAATTACAGCGCATTAACTACTACTCTTCAGTGACGCAACAACACACATAGCTAATACGCGAAATCCACGAATTGCGCAATAGAAAAATCGAGCACTGTAGCACTAATCACACACACATACACTTATGCCGCAATCGAAAGCAGTAGCAGCAGCAATAGACAACACCGGCGCACTTTCACTTCATCCGCACGCCGAAGTAAATCGAATAATCACTCCGCGTTTCTCGTTTTATACATAATACGCACATGCTTACACGAGTTCCTCAACCCGATCCTCATACGACCTGGAAAACTACACAAGCAGTTTCTCACGTAATAACGTTTCGTTCTCGGCCAGTAGCTCATTACACTTCCGCACGTTCGCGTTTTCAAGAGACGACTGCTGACTGCATCGCCTCCACCTCGTCGAATGTATCCCCAGTCTATCTTTCTCTTTCTCACTCTTCGTATTTTTTTTTTTAGAGAAAGTTTCCGGTATGTCGCGAACGCACAAAGCGAGTGTAAAAAAAAATCCTCCTTCGAGAAGTGACTTTCTCTGCTTCTCTCTACCGATCCTAAGCGCTTTTTTTTATGTGACTCTGCGGGTGCATCGATCGACTTTCACCTATTTCCACGAGACCGACATGTCCCACTACCCCCGAACCTATTAGTGAGGAATCCCGACGTAAAAAAAAAAAAAGAAAGTACCGTAGGAAAATCGAAGACGGCACCCCGTCGAGCATCCAACGGAATTGCGGTGGGGTGAGTCGTAAAAAAAGAAAGAAAGAAAGCGAACGAACGGTCCGGGGTTGTAAAACCTTACGTCTGTTATACGCTGTCGCTATATCGCTATGCATATGGCTTCTACCTGCCAGCATAAGAGAGAGCCGTGCGTGCCTTTATACCTGCGCGCAAATATTGAGATTTCCCGAGATGAGAAACACGTTTCGCGCGAGTCAGGCGTCAGATATGGTGGCTAAGTTTACCCAAACAGTGTCATGTACCGCTACGTCGCTGCAAGTGAACGACTTTTCGGCCAAGTGACTTTTTGGGACTCCGGATTTAGGTCAGAAATATAGAGGGACTTTTGGGGCTTTGAGTACCTGCTGCTAGACTTCAGAGATTTTTTCCGTTATTTTTTTTTTCCTACCGTTGTAAACTACGGTATTAACCGTTTTTCATAAATTTTACAAACGACCAAATTTTGGCATCCTCTCTCACGACAATTTATCAATTGCACACTTAAAAAAGTAAAATTATCATTATCACATTCGTTTGCTGTAATGGGGAGTCATAAATCTTCCAAGTTCATGAATATTTTTGCATTGAAAATATTTATCTTATCGTTTCGGACATACATAAAAATTCTTATCACGCCTCTTTATGCGTTTATAATGCACGAATAAATAACGGAAATATATCCATAGGAACAAATCACGAAAATGATACGAGAAAGATTGAAATCGAGAAAGATATCTCGCCGCTCGTACCCATAATACGATGGGAGAGAATAGGACTATACCTCCCCATGCACAAGCAGACATACAACACTTCACCAATCCAAAGTGAAAGAAAGAGCGAGAAAAAATAAAACAGTCCGACGCGTACGAAAAAAATAAGGGGGAACTAAAATCACAAAGCAAAGATAAACGAAGTGCGACGAGGCGGAAGGCAATTTTTTCCTTCCGCGACGCCATTCCTTTCTCTCTCCCTGGAATTTCTCCCGGGCTTTCCATCTCTCTCGCGTGCGCGCTCTATAATCCGCCATCTCTTTCCAGCGGCAAAACTCACGCGCGCGTATATACGCGAGAGAGAAACAGAGAGGACCAAAAGCCGACGCTTGTGTGTATATATATATAGAGAGAGAGAGCGCGCATGCGAGGGAGTGTGGGTGTAGCGAGCAAGCGAGAGAGAGAGAGAGAGAGAGAGACAAACGGAGGATGCGACAATATCCGGCGCCCCGGCGTCCGACAACTGATAACGCCAAGGGATGTTTATGTGTGCGTTTATAATACGTCTGGGGGTTATCCTCCAACCCCTTTGGTTCGACGCGAGAATACTGCAGTAGCGGCGGCCATAGCCTCTCTCTCTCTCTCATCCCGATGAATTGCTCCTGTATCGACGCTCGCACACTCTCTCCTATGTACGTATATATCTTCCTCTCTCTCTAGAACGTGTGCGTGCGTACGCTATAACGACCGGATCAAAATCAAATCAAGAAGAAAGTCATTTTTCGCGAAATCGCCTTTCAGCCGCTACTAACACTGTGCGTGTGTGTGTATGTGAGAGAGAGAGAGAGAGAGAGAAAGAGAAAGAGAGAAGGACAGATCTTCAATTGGCAATATAGCCCCGGTGTACGCGCGTGCGCTCTAGCGATCGCAATAATCCATGATGTATTTTTATTGGCTCGAATCGTTCTCTCTCTCTCTTTCTCGCGCGCAAGCGAATTCGCCCTCCCAGTCGGAGAAGGACTGCAGGAGGCGACTGTAAATCCTCGCGTAATCTCCACCAGATTTATAGCCCTTCAGAGTTGGAAATTCAGCACTTTCCCCTTCTCAGATAAAAGACAAAAAAAGCGTGAGCAGCGAGTATGCGCCGTGCGAGAAGCTAGTTCTCCAAGTTGTGTCTACTACTGTCGTTTGACGGATTTCGCACGCGCAACCCGAGTGCACTCTTCAACTTTTTTTGTTCAACGCTTGCGAGTATTAACACCATGATTTATACGGTGAATCGCACGGTGATCGGCCATCTTGCCATGTTTAAACTGTAATAAGGTATTGAGAAGCCAGCTATTACTAGTGTGTTTAATTCAATTAACGTAGTTTTTTAGTGCGTGTTTGAGACGATGAAAATCACTAGCTGCAGCAGCAAACGTTGTTATTTCGCGTCGTGATGCTATCGTTTCTTACGATCACCACTCGATTTTATCTTTTCTCCAGCAAAATTATAAAGTGCGCCATAATTAACGCGGAATATAATGCGGCAAAAAATTTTAATCTTCCAGACGTATGTAATTATGATAATATAATATGTAATACATATGATTATACAGCGGCTGTGTACAACAACCGTAATATCATTATTTTATTTTTTTTTCTTTGCAAACTAAAATTCCCTTTACAAAGGTCTGCGCAAATATTACACAGCAACAGTCGCAACTGTCCCAGTAGCAGTAACTCAAGCCAACTCAAACGGCCATTGTCTTTCCAAGCGCTACACATTACTACCGACAAAAAAAAGCACACGCCGGCAAACTTCATCCATTTTCATAATACTCCCATACAATCAACGCCGCCGCCGTTCATAAAAGCCCTCTCTTTGCAATTCTTCTACAACGCGACGACGCCCACTCTCGAGAGCAATGAAAGGGCGCGCACGCGCGTTCGTGTATATGCTATAGAGCTCGCGAAATTTGCAAATCGTCAAGTGGTGGTGTATATATATATGTATAGTATACCATACGTCAGCCGACCTATCATTGTCTCGATCTCCCAAGCAATTTCGCTTGAAGAGCGAGACGAAGGCCTCGTTTTCTCGTGTGTGTGCCTGTAGAGCCGGACGTCTTCTGAGCGTACACACGCGTGTACAAGTAGGGAGCAAGAGAGAGAGAGAGAGAGAGAGAGAAAAAGATAATAATGCATTCGACGCACGCCACGCCCTGTTATTGTGAGTATTACATACATGTGCTGGGAGAGAGAGAGAAAGAAAGAGAGGGAGTATGAGAGCGAGCTAGAAAAGGGGACGTCTTGGCAATGGTGCGACAGTGGCACGTTACAGATCGCATTATTGACAAAAAGTTGACGTTTATGAGATATCGGAGCGATATTACTGCGTATTCCTGAAGTGGGTGTAGGATTGGTTTATTAATTTTATTATACAGTGAATATGATAAAAAATCTATTCTATACATTTTCATAGTATTCCAATTATTATATTTTTAAACGTATACAAAAGCATTTTTAAAATTATATATCTGCTTGCTACGAGAAAACTTTTTACCACCGTCAAAGTAAATACGCTCAACTGCATACAACTTACAGTCCAAGTCATACTTCAGTCGTGCTCGCGTGCGGCACTCGCGTACAAAAGGCGAACGCACGCAGGAACGAAAGTTTTTTTCCACGGCCCACTCCAGCAGCCTCGCGCCTCCTTCTTTTCTTCCTCGCGCGATCCCCGATGATATACCGGGCGAATATATTTATACGCGGGGGCGAGAGAGAAAGAGAGAGAGAGAGAGACTCACGCGCGACGTGGCCTGGAGCTTCGAGATAGCGCCGAGATACGCGCGCCGCTTTTCGGGATGAAAACGGAGCGCTGCGCAGGTCTCTCTTTCTCTCTCCTCTCCCTTTTGCGCTCGCGCGCGAAACGCACGCCCGGTGTATTTATGTCGGTATATATATCCGCGTGTACAATGTATATAGATATAACTCTCTCTCTCTCTCTCCCTCGCACGCGTTCGTGCCTGCTATAAGAGAGAGAGAGAGAGGGAGAGAAGAGCTCACGTCCCCGCAGACGTCCGACGTGGCTGATGTACGACTCCCCCGCGCATAGCGGAGCGCATAACTTTTATCTTACCTCTGCGAGATCTTCGCAAAGGGAGAGAAAGAAGAGAGAAAGAGAGAGAGAGAGAGAGAGATCCAGGACGATATTACGAGAGAACGTTGTGCCTCCAAACATTCGGAACGAGCCGGGGGGTCGTAGAGAACGGAACGCGCATGAGTGTGTGCAGCACCCGCCCCGCTTCGCGCGCAAGTGGTTAACGCAGCCATTTCACGCCTCGAGAAACATCTTTCTCTGTCTCTCTTTCTCATACCCCCTACAGTGAGTATGTGTGTATGTGTATGCATGCGCGTGAGCCGCTGCCTCATTGGAATTCTAACCGAATCCTCTTCTTTGGGCGCGAGCGAGCGAGCCCTGGCTGCGCACCACTACCACTACCACCCCCTTGCGTCGTCTCGCGCGAGATTCGCGCCTGTGCCAAGACCACGCGGGGTTTTTCTCTTGCCAGTCTTAGAAGGTTTTCTTTTCGTTGTACGAAGATGCAGCTGTGTTTCTCGATTGTTTGTTAGAAAATTTATATTGTTTTTTAACCTTTTCAAATGTTAACACTAATAAAGAGTTAAAAAATTCTTTTATCTTCATTCACGCGTAAATTTCCCTTATCTCATTTGGTCATAAACGATTTTTAGGACATTTTTCCAGCTTTGGAATAATGTTTAAACCTCATAGAGCAATAAACATCAAGCGAATGTTCAATAACGTCAACGACACTATTCACCGTGATAAATTTAGCACATTACAGGCGCCATCACGATGTTTCACCAAATCCTCAAATCGCCATTTGAAGACAAAAACGATCTCATTGGATTTTAATTTTCCTAATCCTATCCCATAAAGATTCCCCCATCCTCCCTACACCCTTCGTACAAATATTTTTACGACGCGACGCAAAAGTATTTTAAAATGAACAACGGGCTCTTCTCCTGCTCACTACTCTCTTGCTCTCGTTGTCAGGATTTATGTCTCCCAAGAGCTCTGCTCTCTCACTCTCTCACTCTATCTCTCTCTCTCTCTTCAGCAAAAAAAGGAACACGAGACGACGGGAAATACCGATCTCTCCTTCGAATGCTCATCAAACCCTCTTCCACCACGCGACCCTTCATCTCGCGTATTCTTCCCCCTCGCCCTTCTTCCCTGAAATAAGTCACAAAACGCAGCTCGTATATATATATGTATATACAACGCGCTCGGGAATTTCTATTTACCACGACAAGAAACGGGTGTAACAGCAGCATCGTCGTAGAAGCATCCAAGGGAGGGAGGGTGTTTTTTTTTGGAAAATGGCAGCTTGCAAGATAATCCCTTTATTTCGGTGTCGCAGAGACTCGGGGAGAGGACGTAGTAGTAGGGAATAAACGATTTTTGGTAGACCGTTTACACGGATCAGCGAACCGCGCGCGAGCTCTCGTACGCGGGGCGTGCAGATGCTTAACTCGACCATTTCACGCTCCGAGAGGCGCGACGCGATGCTCGCCTCACGCGTACAGTAGTAGCAGCAGAAGTAAGAGAAGGTATGGAGTCCCGTGGGTGAGTTCTCTTTCGCTCTCTCTCTCTCTCTCTCTCGAACTTTCGAATCGCTCTAGCAATTTTTTCAACTTTTCCGAGCATGAAAAAGCCAGTAGGGAATCACTATGTTTTGAGAGCGCATGATGGGCGGGAGAGTTTGATACACGCGCGATGGCGTTATGGACTAATTAAAGATGTAATTTCATGTTTTCGATATGTTGTTCTACGTATACGGTTATGTCTTCATCTCCGTTAATTTTCCATAAATTACATACGGTGAAATGTTAATTATATAGACTGATATAGTTTCACTCATGTACACATTTGGCGAGTTTATAAATTTAAAAATTATCCACATTTTGTTCCGTTTAATATATATATACCCGATTTAATTAATATACTTCAAACAACAACAATTAATGGCTTTAATTTTCTCGCTATATGATATACTTAAAAATTCCTAATTAACATTTAATCTTTCAATCGATCGAACGAACTTATATTAATTAACAGAAAAGTTTTAGCATTCGAATGGCCGCACACGCGTGCACACAGAGCTCACGTTATCTGATCGACATACCGCATGTAGAAACAGGCGAACCGACAGACACACGGTATACTCGAGAGAGAGAGAGAAAGAGAGAGAGAGAGAGAGAGAGAGAGAGAGCGCGAAAACAGGGCCAGTCGCTGCTGTCAACACGCGGCGGTCCGCGAAATAAGAAAGCGACATGTGCTGATCGATCCAAATGGGCACCATAAGGCAGCGCATACATATATCTATAGTACGCATACGTTATATCCCGTACATGCACATCGACCGCCGCGCAAGC
>JAYJLV010000046.1:6769926-6780519 GCA_036873485.1 Torymus texanus
GAGAGAGAGAGAGAGAGAGAGAGAGAGAGAGAGAGAGAGAGAGAGAGAGAGAGAGAGAGAGAGAGAGAGAGTGAGCGCGAAAACAGGGCCAGTCGCTGCTGTCAACATGCGGCGGTCCGCGAAATAAGAAAGCGACATGTGCTGATCGATCCAAATGGGCGCCATAAGGCAGCGCATACATATATCTATAGTACGCATACGTTATATCCCGTACATGCACATCGACCGCCGCGCAAGCGAGGACATCGCAGCGGCCGCACGCGCGAAAGGAGAACAGACACATATACATATATAGGCGAGAGAGCGATTTTCCATCGGTTATACCTACGCCAGAAGTGGTTATATTTGCTGTGTAACGTTTGCAAGGCTCGTGTATGTGTGTTTGTACGCGACGCCAGAGGGTATAGGAGGTGGGGTGGGGGTCAAAGGGGGGCGGCAACCGCAGCAGCACGACTGTCCTCCCGCCACCCCAATTTCACCCCCGAGAACCAATATTTATTGATCACCCCCCGAAGGCACACGCGCGGCTGTTCTCCGCGTCGTTCGCGATCTCTATATGTGTGTACGATATATATATATCCATACGTGTATATACGTGTGTATAAAAAGTCAAAAAACGAGGCGAGAGGGAGAAAGATGGAGGGAGAGCAAAGCGGATGGCGAAATCATTGGCGCGGCAGCTGTTCGGTCTCGTTTTTCCGCCAGTGAGAGAGAGAGAAAGGTGCAGGGAGAAAATAGGGTGAAATCTGTCCCTTTTGTGCGCAAGAATGAATTTTCCCCGCGTGCTCAATTTTTTCATCTTTCCTCTCGTTCTCTCGGTCCACGATCGCGCCGGTTTTTCCCTTTCTAAACATATTGTGGATCTGTCGCCTGAGGTATGGAACGTGTGCGAGAGAGTCTGTATGTTATTTGGGGAAAAAAAGCTATAAATTGTCATTCGCCTCGGAGTTCGAGATTAAAGTTACATTAAGCGGTTCGACAGACAAAGATATATATAGATAGAAAGTTTTGCACTCACGCGAGCTGGACAGCCTTTGCCATATGACAGGATTTCGAGGGGGTTGGTATATGGAGTATAAGAGAGGAAAGGGATAGGTTTGTATATTACTTTTTTTTTGAGTCGGGTTCAACGAAAAAAGCACAACTCACCTTGCAACCAGTTCCAATGCGGCTTAGCCATATCATCCTTACCTGAAACAGAAATTGAGATGTCATTTAAATGGGTCTACAATTTTTATTAAGGTTTGGATTATGTATATCAAAGAAAATTATAATATATTTCTTGCTACATCTATATTCAGCTGTATAAATTTAAAGAATTTTAAAAATACATAAAAGTATAATGAAAAATTAAATAAATTGTCGATGGTCTTTCAACTCCGATAAAAATGCACGGGATAATGTAACGATGCATTTTTATGAAAGCATCGATTCGATTATTTAATGATTTTTCACGCTTCGACGATAACGTGCACTACGTGCGCTACAGTGCAACGAGAAAAAGCGTATCAAATCGCGATATTTAATTCGAAATTTATACGCGACCGTAAATATTTTATTCGAACGTAGAGGGGAGCTGACCAGCACTCTCTCTCTCTTTCTCTCGCGACTTTTCGTTTTCATTGCACGATAAATCGTTTTTGTTGTATCGCTCGCGCCGTAGGCCAGTCAAAGCGCCGCACGGTGCAAAATATTGGAAATGGTAAGCGTGCGCGAGTGTGCGATACACGTTGAATGTTTAATCTTCTATCCTCTAGCGCAAAGCCTCAAGTCCCCCGAGATTATACCACACCGTGCACGCGAACTTCGTAGTTCAGAGTGACGTAGATGTATAAATGTGTATGTGTGTATGTGCGTGGAGTTGCGTGTTTCTATTCCGGCAGTGGACAAAGTGTATATATACAGGCGTTCAATCGGATTTCCACCTACTATAAATAAATGTTCCATTACAAAATGTATTGGCGCGATATATCAGTAGAGATTTTGCGCAATAAATTTTCACGTAGAGCTGGCCGTTGAAGTTTAACTTTATCTTGCTGGAGAAATTCAACTTCCTTTAGAGGTGATGTCTTGCTTTAATACGTGAATTCGCGAAGCGGAACTTTAGATAAGTAGAGAATCGATTTAATAAGAAAATATAAGCTTTTAATGTTAATGATATTAAATTGATGTACAAGTGTATATATATCTGGTAAAGTTCAATATATAATTTGCCATTATCAAGCGAAATCATATAATCGCGTAACAGCAATTAACTTTGTTTAGAACGTTATCTAATTTCTCGTAAATTCACCCTATTACACCAACCATATATACACACACAATTTCCTAAAACAAAATATCTACTACACGCTCACAAAAAGCTTCTCCAATTTACTCAATTTTTCCATACCCAATAAATCCTCTTCCTCTTCACCTTCTATAAAAGATTATCATTAACCCTTCGCATCGTACGAAAAGTAGTCCAAAAAGCAAGCGACTCTGTTGCCTCTCGCCGCGCGTTCAACCGATAGCCAGCGAAAATCAGGGTGGGCTTTATCTCGCGCCAATGCCATCCTCCCCGTGCTGCATCGATAGCGCTTGCACACACATATATATACACACACACACACATGCACGAGGACGGCCGCGGGCCGGCAAATGATCCAGAACACCGGTGGGAATTGGTTCGGCAATGGAGCGAGCGAGTGAGGTAGCTAGCTAGCTAGCCAGGTTGCTATATAACTATAGAGAGAGAGAGCCGAGGGTCGCAGGCTATAACTAACCCGGCTGATCTACGGCCTGTTTAGTAGTTCTATATCAGCGCGTAGTGTGCAGCGCAACGCCGCCGCCGCTGCCGCCGTGGTCAAATACGCGTGCGCGCTCTGAGCCCTCTCTGATCCTCTCTCTAGCCTTCTCTCTCTCTCTCGCTTGGATTGTTTACTAGAGGCTAGAAGGGGAGAGGAGGAGGGATTCACAGTGAGGCTCTACGCGTGCGTAGGCGAATTTTAAGACAAATAATGGCGGCCTTCCGTGTGTGTGTATGTATGTATGTATGTAGAGGTTGGTTCAAGAGGGAGCGTGGAATGCCGGGAGAGTAATTATTTTGGTGTTTGCTGCCCCGGCGGAGTTTGCTTTTGCATTTTTAGCGTGGCCCAAGCGAAAAAGATTATAAGTTTTCTTTTTAAGCTATTTTCCAAAAATTTTATTAATCCGAGAAATTTAATGTTAATATAACCTGTTGTATATAAAACAATCGACGAAATGAATATATGCATTTATTATCCCCTATTTACCCGAAAATCAGACGAAACAACTGTTCTACAACCTCCATTACGGATATCTCAATTTTTTTTCCATCTCCCCACCCACTTGCTCGATTTCCCGCCCCCTTTGTATGCCGCCCAGATAGCAATCGAGCCCATATAAGTAGATGTACCTATATATATACTATATATACACGGATGCAAGCGCGTGCAGCCCCCGAGCGAAATACTCTCTGCTCGTGCGATGTTTCGCTCACTCAGCCGACATCTGTACGTTTAAAAAAAAACAAGCTCCTTGCGCGATCACCTTTCGGCCGAATATATTTTTTACATCGCGATAATGAGCGCGCGGTTATATACAATGAATCAGATACGAGTCAGTCTACCGTGGCCATTGACGTCATACTCGCACGTAATCTCTGATCGGTTGTGGAAAAAGTAAATTACGTGCGAATATACGATTATACATATACATACACGAATATAATAATATTTATAAGATCAGCTTAATTTGTATTAAGGAAACAGTTTAAAATTTTCTCGGAAATTTCACATTTAAATTCCTTGCAATATAATACATACTTTCGTAAACAACGTGATAAAAATATTTCACCGTCGTTATAACATCTCCACCAATTCTCGTGGACGTATAGCATATGAATCCACGATGAGCCACGCGCGTTTATTGGTTCCGGACGACAGCAGAGAGCGTTGGCATTACTGAACGAGAGAGAGTGTGTGAGGGAGTTGCAAGCGTCGCGGAAAATCTGCAGAACCACCAGCATGGATGACTTACGAGGCATTGGCGGTGACTGGTTATTAGATTATTGGCCGCGTATCGACAGGGGCTCGAGAGCTGCTGGCCGTTGCGCTCTGATACCTGCAGCACCGTGATCACATAGGGGGGAGGGAGCGAGTCGCGAGCGAGAGTTGCGGCTTCGCGACTCCGCTTACGAGAGAGAGAGAGAGAGAGAGAGAGAGAGAGAGAAGGGGAGGATGGAGAGGCAGAATCGGAGAGGGTGAGAGAGAGAGAGGGGCAAAATGGAGAGGCCGTGATAACGATAACGTACGATCGGCATTAGCTGGCGGCTTGCTGCGGCTGATGGATGCGCTAATTATCAGCAAGCAGGAGTTACAGTGTTTCGGGGCCCTGACGCCGCTCGGCTGGACGAAAACGCGCACACGTGTGTGTATATATATGTGTGTTTGTGCAAAGAGCCGTGTGTGTATATATATGTGTATACATGTATATGTATGTATGTATATAACCCGGAGTATATATGCGGGAAATGGGCCACATCGTCGACTCTTTTGCGCCGGGCGATGAAAGAGTTTATTATAACATTATCGCTAATGAATGCGAATAAAAAGGGACTCGTTGTATGTGCGCGCGCGCGCTGCGTCGCAGTGTATAGCGGCTACCACTGTTGCTGCTGCTGCTACTACTACTACGCGCATTTGAATTAAGTGACGTTTTTGTGCCGCGAGAGCGAGAGAGAGAGAGAGAGAGAGAGAGAGAGCGCACGGCTTTATGCGCACGGTAGCCGGAGCAAGCTAACGAGCGAAACGTTTTATGTTGATGAATTCACGGAAAACGTTAATTGCCGGGCGATAATTTCAGCTCCGCTCTTTTTCGTGCGCCGCTGCCCGCCGCGGAAGTTTCTTTTCGGTTTTTCGGAGAGAGACAGAGAAAGAGAGGGAGGAAGAAAGAAACGAGGAGAAGGGAGGGAGGAGACAGCGAAAGGGATATGCAGGAGGAGTTTCAGGTAGTTTGGAAAAATTCAGTGCGGAATCTTTAAATAAGGACGCGAGGGGAGAGAGAAGGAGAGATAACGGCGTATACCGACAGTGATTTACTTTAAATGACATGCGTCGCGGATCAAACGAGGCTCTTTGGATAATTATCATGGCGATACAAGGGGGGTTTTAATTAATTGCGAGCTTAATTAGAATGGCCGCGCCGTATAAAGTCATATTAAGACGTTTGAAAGTTTCGAGTGCAAATAATTTTATAGTTATACCTAATTTATGCTATAACATATAGTTAATTGGCCCTAATATGATAATTGTTTTCGTATTATAATACCCGATTAGGCAGTTGTAATTGAAAATTACGTCATACCCAGTAGTATAAAACACATCGCATTACATATCCTGAAAAAGCAAATAAGCACTAAGCATACCAACAAACGTTCCATTGTAATCTTCCCTTCCTACTTGTACCAACAACCACTTGAACAAACCCTTTCCCCAAATTTACATAAAACATCTATACAAAGAAAAAAAAAGATGCAACGGTGCCTCCCCTCCTCCGTTCATCCCTTCCTCAAGAAAACCGCGCAGTACATCAGACTACCTTGCAACTGCTGTACTTATACACACAACAGCGTCCGGCTGAGAGAATTCCACGTTCAGCAGCAGCAGGAGCATGAGCCTCTCGCCAGGCGCGATGTTTAATTTCGCATGCGCCAGTAGCTCACACACAGCAGCAGTCGCGCCCCTCTCTTCTCTCTATATATATACATATATACACCAACTACGCGTTCGACGATTACTCTACGCTGTGCACCTACTCGCAAGGCGGCCGCAACCGCAGCGGCGGCGGCGGTCTAAGCCCCTAGATGCATCCGGGCGTGTTGTTGCTGCTACTGCTGCTGCATCGTTGTTGTTGCTGCTGTTGCTGCTGCTGCTGCGTATACGCGGAGAAAGAGGCACGAGGCGATAGGCGTCCGTGCGGGGGAGGAGGGTGTAGTAGTGTAGCGCAGCGGCAGCAGCAGCGGCACCGTCGGCCCAGGGTATAATGAACACGGGAGCTTGTTTATTTAATGGGAAATTCGCGCTGGCACCATAAAGCTCGCGAAAGGGAAGGGGTGTGAGAGAGGGAGAGAGAGGACCTATTAAATTTATGCCTTTGGTTTACTCGCTCTGACGGATCGCAATGCCGGGCGCTGTGCGAGCTCCCGCCAGTAATTCTCTCTCGCTCTCTCTCTCTGTACGCGAGCGAGCGAGAGAGAGAACGTTTGCTTTGTCCGACGCGCGATGGCGGTAGCTATATATATACGTATCGCCACTGCTACTGCTGCTGCTGCTACTGCTGGAATCGAATTCCTACGAAAAATCGAAAAGCTTTCTGAGAGAGCGTGAAATATTTGACGGGTGTGTTTCGCGCTCTGCCTCATGCGTGTGTGCGGGTGAAAGAGAGAAAGAGAGAGAGCTTTTTGAGTTACGCAAGGTGAGAATGTATTGCAGGCGCTCTTGGTTTTCGGGCGTAAATTTTTTTCGGAGCCGCTGATATATTGACATTCCCAGCCTCCGTATTTTGTTGTTAATATATATTTTTTTGGTTTAAATCTAAAAAAAAAAAAGAATATAATAGTGTTAAGGTTACCAATGCAGCTTGATAAAGCAATTAGAGAATTTTATAAACTCAATTCACGTTATTACACGTGACTGGAGTGCCATAAATCTTACCAGCGAAGGAAGTAAAACAACAAGGAGAAAAAATTAAGTCCGCAACTCAATCTGCCTAAAATCCATAGCAATTACCGAAGGGGCCCGTGTACGATACACCCCCTAAAAGCCATTCTCGGCTTCTCGAGGCGTTTAATAAATATATCGTCCTGCCCCCGATATTCTCTCCGGCGCTCCATTTATCCTTCACCTTTCTCCCTCTCTCTCTCTCTCTCTCTTGCTACAGCGTGTATATATATATATACGCCACACAGCTACACCGTCGCTCGCTTACCCGGCGACGCGGTCGTGTCCCATTGCCGCAGTCCAATGTAATCCAAACGGAGATATATATTCGCTCGCGCTCGGTGAAACCCCTCCTGCTCGCGCATCGAAGCGACGCGCGCCGGCAACGACGGCGCCCATAGTGACGGACAGCGCCGCGTCAGCGCGTAAACCCTCTCTGTGACGTATACGTGTACTCTACGTATATACATATAGACATACACACACACATACACATATACGTGCCGTACGCCTATATTTATACGCGAGAGAGGGTAGTCGACAGTTGTCGGCGACACGATCAATCGGGGACGAAACGGTGCGCGACGCGCGCGTGATCGACCGGGAAAAACGAGCTTGCATGTGTCTGTGTCTATGTCTATATATGTGTGTGGGTGAACGCGAGAGCGACTTTAAGGCAGTTCCGGGCAAGCGATTGAACGACGAATCGCTAGAGCGACGAATTCGCCGGGAATCGATGGAGCGAAAGCGAGTTGCGCTCTCTGCACGCGGCTTCCGTTCAGCTGCAAGCACAGTTTTTTTTTTCTCTATGTTGTCAAGGGGGAGGGTAGAATTTAGTTGGATGCGCTCACGCACACACATATACTCGGCTAGCATGGCGCAGCGACTCGTTGTGTTTCGGTACGATGGTTATTCAAGTTGTTCCTTGAATTGTTTAAAAGTAATAAAAAGTTCTTTTATACATTTATTTTAATATTTACTTGTAAGAAAATTTTTATTTTTAAAATTATATTCAAATACATTAATGTACACATAATTCTTTGAGCCATTAAAGATTCAGGAATCACGCCATTACGAGTATGAGACTCGAAAAGTACTTCAACAAATTATTCTTAATACACTGCATCCCTCGTCGTAAACTAGAAAATATAATACGCCATTAAAAACTTTTTCCGCCATAAGTCAAAGCTGGAGAGACGCGCACTCGTGAAGCGTGCGTAGGCGAATTTCGCGCGTATATATATATATATATATAAAGCGACGCGTGCGAGCGTACACACGAAAGAGCAGCAGGCGTGCGAAAAGAAATGCCATAATGTACGCTTTATCCTTTTTGAATCTCCCCCTAATTACCAAATTTTCCTCGCCCTTAATTCAGCGCTATAATTGCTCCGCACCCCAAGTCGCGCAACGTTGCGATATCCTTGCCTCCTTAATCAGACGCTTGCTCTCTTGCTCTCCTTCCTCCTCGATGCGAAGAGAGAGAGAGAGAGAGAGAGAGAGAGAGAGAGAGAGAGGCAGAGTCGCCAGGATTCGGCAATGAAACAGCGGCACACCCTTCGTTTCTCGTTTCGTGTCTTATATAATGGTTTTTTGTGAGTCGAGGTACAAGATGGAGGGTCGAAGTAGGAGGAAACGTTGCTTTAATGGCTATATTATTTATTTTTAATTGACTTTCTTTGAATTATTATCTTTGTCACTTGTATATATCTGTAAAAATATCGAGTGTACAAGATTTGTTCGTAAAAACCGTGTTTTTACCAAAATTACTTATTAATAATGTTTTATAAACAGTATTTTCCAAGTCCACGTGTAACTGCCACGCAGTATTACACAATCCTTCGCTGAAATGTCGATTTTACAGTCACGAAAACGTTGTGTTATGAAAAACCGAAACGACCTGAGGTACAAAATATTTATCGGGTAAAACCTTATTAATAGACTACTCGACCGTTTCTCCCCGTTCAATTGCGTCACTGCGCCACATACACACTTCCGGCATTCGCAGCACACGACCGTCACGTCCGATTATTGTTTTTACCCCCGCGGTCTCTTTCTCAAAAATAACTCACACTCTCACTATATTCCATTCGTATACACATATATATATACGTTCACTCGCACGCGGAAATCCACGACCACCGTCGCGAAAATGTCCCTCGCATTGCACACGTGCAGTGTTTTGTCACGCGGTCACGTTTTTCACTCCCCGCGCGCACCCACATATAAAGAGAGTTTTTATCCACATGTATATTACTGCTACTGCGTGCGTACGCTGTCAATTATAACGCAACAATATAGTCTCTTTATAAAATCAACGACTGGCATGCCAAAGATAACGGCGTTGACGTACGATCAATATAATGGCGAAATGGACCCTGTATCTATTTCAAGTTCAATGCAGACGACAGACAAGCACACACACACACACGTCACATGTGTGCTACGAGGACAGAACGATCAAGGCGTTACGCTCGATGGACGCTGCGCTGTATAAGAGGCAGCTGATGCTTAGATCTTTGACTTGCGCAACGTATTTTTTTTTTCTTCTTAGTGCCGAGAGCGAAGGAACAATGGGTCCGTTGTACTGTAGCTGATTGAATCGAGGCATTTTCTTGTTTATGCTGCCCTCGGGATAATTAAATTGTAACTGTACTGTGGCTGCTAGTGTTTTACGACAGCGAAAGGGGTGTAGTTCAAATTTAATGTCCGGCGAAATGAAGTAATTAAAATTCCTTTCGTTCAAAAAATTAAGACGATAACATACATCAACTGTAAACGTAAAATTTTTTTTGTTTAAGAACAACATTAGTCTTTTATGTGCTTATATAGAAGCTGATAGTAAATAAATAGAGCGTTTTTGTTCATTCGCGTTCAATGAAACGAGCACAGACGTTATCATAAATCCTTGAGGAAAAAAAAGATCTGCATTCTTGACCACCACTACGAAAGAATAAATCCTCGGAGCGTGTATGTATATACATATACACAGAGCATAATAATACCGAAAGAGGGCATCGCTACGCTTCTGCTTGTACAAAAGACTTCCTCCCTCGATAAATCGGGGCGCAAAAGTGCGCTCGCATTACATCGAGCGTCTGGGCCGTGCACGCGTGTATAACCCTCGCCTCTCTAAATTTCCTTCGCGACTGAATGGAGCTTGTTTCTCGCACGATAGAACGACGACGACTCGGAAAACGATGTTGACTCTCCGGCTGCTTGCTGCTGCTGCTTCGTCGTCTCCTCTCCGATGAAAAAGCGCGGCAGACGCTATACGTCAAGGTTTTGCATCGTTCCCATACACCCACACACACGCGATCGATATAATTTTTGGCAAGCGAACTCTCACAGGCGGAGTTTTGCTATGGGAGTGTATTATACGCTGAGAGAGAAAGAGAAAGAGAAAGATGTGTATAGATCCAATGCTGCGCGCGTGTGGCACTACATAAAAGTCTCGCAGTACGGTTTGCTTTGCGTTATGCGCCCGCTAGGAAAAAGGGAGAGGAGGGAAAAATAGCTCTCGTGTGCACGGCTTGTGTGTACACGCGGAAAGCCATTCGAGTCCCCCTTCGCAACGACGACGACGACGACGACGACTTTTGCTGCAGCGCGACGTCGATATAATCCCAGAGTTGAGGGAGAGAGAGAGAGAGAGAGAGAGAGAGAGAGAGAGAGAACGAGAGTAAGAGAGCGATGTTATATCGTCCGACTCGATAATGTTGCTTTTACTGTTGCGAAAAGTTTTCCGAGAGTTTACTGCCCAAGTTGTGTGCGGAGGTGAAGCGTGCGCGTGTCTTTATATATATATATATATATATACACACACACACACACACACACACACACACACACACACACACACACACACACA
>JAYJLV010000046.1:6780619-6794020 GCA_036873485.1 Torymus texanus
GTCGTGCTCCTTTAGCCCCGAGAAAGAAGAAGAGGGAGGAAGTCTAGGAAGGAGGATGAAGGAAGAGAAAGCGACTACGGGTATATGAGTGTATATATAAAGGGACACGCTCACCGCAAGAGATACCCTTGTACGTTGACTCTCGGCGCCTTCCTCAAAGTTCTTTTGTTTTTTTTTCTCTCCGGAAATAGTTTGAATTTTTTTTTAAAAGTATCTACGTGGTTGAAAGAAAAAGATTTGTTAAACGTAGAAAAAGTATATGGTTATCGAAATAACCTCAAGTGTTTCTATATAAGCTTAACGTAATGTCGGTCAATCAAGTTCATTCTATTTTCCAAGGAATTCAATTACACAAATTTCCCTCCCTTTGATTACATACATTATCCCTTTCGCCTGTTTGTCTTGGAAAGGGTGCGCAAGGGTTTTGCGTAAAACTTGGGTGTACACAAGTTATTTACGGGTTCCCCATAAACTTCCCGTCTCTCTCTCCCTCTCTCTCTCCTTACTCGAGAGTTGTTCCTTATAGTAGCGCGCGACACACTACTGCCGTTCTTATGCGCTATAAGAGAAGTTACGCACTCGCTTCGAAATTCTTGAAACTGAACAGGGGATGTCATTATGAGGCTACAAAATGAGAACCCTTGTCCTTAATTGTCCGTGTGATACATTTACCATCAGAATTATATACTATTTCAGTTTCTGTTTAAGAATTAAGTCAAATACCTAACCAAAGTATTTTTCTAACAAATTTACAATTCTCAATAATGCCTTTAACTCAATCAAAATAATAATAATAATTTTGAAACAAATAATTTCTTATAAATCCATCATTATTTATATCTTTTCGCTTCCACCTGCAAATTTACGTATATACATATCCCCCATATACCTTTAAACCACGCGCGTGCTCGTCTGGAGAAAGCGAGATGCGCGGAGATATATTAGAGATAACAAAAGAGGGGGTAGAGGAGAGGGAGGCTAGGCGAACATTTTCCGGGCTTTCTCCGCGCGCGCGCGAGCAACGCTGTGTTTAATTTCAGCGGCATTGTCTACGTTAGGCAGCATTACCACTTGCCACGGGGCCGCGCAATTAGCAATGTAAATGCCAGTTAGTTAGTTAGCGTGTTTGCGGAGCCACGGGGGTGGTAGCCATGTGTATATGTGTGTGTGTGAATGCATGTATATAGTTGCCGGGCTAGATAACGGACCTCCCAAGCGTGCGATCGCCTCAAACCAGGCGCTGATAACGCCCCGATCGAAACGTCGATTCCTTTTTTACGCTCGCCAAAACTCCCTGCGTACTCTACAGTAGCTGTAGGCCTCGCCAAGCGATTGTGTGTATACGTGGGTATATAGCTATAACGCGGATGCATCGCGTAAATCGCAAGTACAAAGTAGAGCAGTGTGGTTAATAGTTCTGTTTTAGTCTTCCTGAATTTGTTTAAATTAATTGGAATATTTCAATTCATAAAAATAAAGGAAATAATATTTTATATTTTTATGGGACATTTGAAGAAAGGAAAATAATTTATGTAATGATTATTGGTTAATGAAATGTTATTTCTTGTTCTTTAAATTATTATGGTAATTTAACAGAGCACTAGAATTATTTAGAATTATTAATAATTTTTTATTTAATGTTTTAATGAATTTTAAATACTTTTAGCCATTGCTTTATCAATAAAATATCAAGAACAATTAATTAATTATTATTTATTTCATTAGATGTAATAAAATGTGCTATATTCAGTGATTGTAAATTGATAAATAAATATCAAAATCACCTTCCGAACAAAGAAAGCCATTTTCCTGAACAAAGGAACGAGCATCCAGCACGACACTATACACACAACAATTTCACTACACATATACTCTACAAAATCAAACTGAAAAACGAACATTTTCCCGCTACTTTTAGTGTCAAAACAACAATGCAAACGCAACAAATTCCCCGGGACGAATTTTCGTGACCCTTCGACGCGCAGTCAACTCAAGACTATCTTTTTCTCGCCTCTAGCTCACACACTCGCTCTCTTTCTCTCTCACCGAAATTCCAACGGTCCCTGATTTTTTATATTACGCATCTGGCCGAGGGCCTCATTGTGTGTGTTTAGAGAAACGCGCGTGTTTCTCTCTCTATATATAAGAACCGATGCCATAATGGCTTTCAACATGGCCACCGGGGTGGTCCTCGCTTAGCTACTAAGTCCTGCCCCTCGCTTTCACTCAGGCCCCGCGCACGTAACAGAAGCATCCCCCTTGCGAGCGCTCGCTCTCTCTCTTACTTGCTCCCCCTACGAAGTCTTCTATCGAGACGAGTGTGCTATAGTACCTGCTTTAGGGTCAGACTGCAATTTTAGGGAGTGGCGCTAGGGGATTTTGAAAGTATTTCGTGGGTGGAAGTTTTTGGGGATATTTGATCTATATATTGCGTAATCTATGGTTGCCGATATATTTAATTGTTTATTTATAAAAAAAATCACAATTTTTCTCAATTATTTTGAAATGGCTTTTTTAAATTGTATTTCACAATTTTTTTTAACTCGAATCAATAAATACTATTTAAGTTTCGGATTATATTTTCATTAAAAAAAAATGGTATAATGTTAAACGATTCTTCTTATTTTATCAACATTAAGAAAATAATTTTTAAAAGCTCCCATTTATCAGGGAAATGAAAACATCAGAAAATAACGTATAACTATATACTAGTATATATATATATATATATATATACATATACGATTTTCGCTGACTTTAAACTCGCCTTGGCCATTACTCATACCGAGAGTCATTCATCCACACGCTGAAATTCCAAGATTACTTTTAGCCACCGGTCGACCTTGCTCGATAAATCTCGTTTTATTGAGACAATCAGCGCTCTTGCGCTTAATTGAAAAGCGCGATAAGCGTGCTCGCTATACGACTCTTTTTATATACATCTCCCCACATCCACTCGTATAAAAACTCCGTCTCATCTCGCCGAAATTATATACGCTTGACGATTATCGTTGCGCGTTATATCATTGCACAGCGACTTGTGCGCGTATAATAAAATTATGCTTTTTCCCGCGCTCACGGTAACCGCAACGACGTCTATATATATATAAAACGTAAAAACGCCGAGAATTAAGCGATTCGCCTTTATTCGCTTATAAAGTGATAATAAAGTCCCATCACCGGGTGGTTTCTCCGGATCCCTAATACCAACTCTCTCTCGTTCTATCCTTCTCTCCCCCTCCAATCCCTTTTACAGCCATATACATATATATGGAACAGTGTAGGTTAGTCGCGCCCTCCGTACCGTCCGACAAGTGTGTTCGTGTGCAATCTACCTTACCGTCCTGCTGGTAAAGTTGCTTCGAAGAGTTTCATCGTCTGGCTACCAGGTGGCGTTCGCCGAGTCGAGCCACACCCGAGCCTGTTTTACACTTGAACGCCGCGCGTTCACCACGTGCTATACCCTCGCGTCATATAGCTTCGTATATAAGCGCGGGCTTCTGCACGCTCTCTCTCACTCTATCTCTCTCTTGTGTGGCGCGTCGGCCCGATTAACGCGCCCCGACTGACGTAGTCGTAATATACGTGCGCTCGACACGGTCGACGTTGCCTGCCTGACTGGCTGGCTACTACTCTTTTCGGAGCTTCGATCATCGGGCGAATTTAGTGGCCCCTGGTCGCCTAGAGGAATTCGCCAGACTACTGACCTCTTTGCCCTGCGGTGGATATGAGTTATATATGCGAGTAGAGGGTTTTTTTTTTGTCGTCGACTAGGTGGGAATTGAACTTGTTTTCGCGGGCGGTTCGTTATGCAAATTTTCGGAGGGTTGTGGTATGTTTTTTTTTTATTTGTTGGTTTGATAAAGGATGGTTTATTTGGCTGATAATATTTCGCTGGATTATGTAGTGGGAAATTAATTACACCGGGAAGATAAATGTTTTAATCGCAAAATTATCTGATCATTAAATCTAAAATGAGGCTTTATACGATATTTATAACGCGATAAATTCCATAAATTTCCTGTTATATCATAAGTTTATAATATTCTTTTTTTATCTTCGCGCATAAAATGAGATTAAAAAGGTGATGTATGATTTTTTTTTTTGTTCATATTTCTGTTGCATAATTATAAAAGAGTATATGTGTAGTAATAGCATTGATTTATCGTTCGATTTCCAGATTAAGCGACTAGATTAAATATATAAACATTTCACATCACACTGCATATTACCAAATCTTGTATATATACTCATTAGTTGTACATTTGTAGAAGAATTAAAGTAAGAGCATATAGCGCAACAACAAATATTTACAATTGCACTATACGTCACGCGTAATTTAACGACCCAAGCCATCCGATCTTCAGTATCCCAATAAAAACTTTTTTTTACATCAAGCCCTAATTTGCTCCTCTCGTATAGCAGACTCACAAAAACATGTAACCACAACGGACGTCACATTGCACGCGACCGCAGAATAAGCCTGCCGTACAGATGAGCCAGGACAGATAAGACGAGCAATTTGGCAAGAGGTGTCGTTGGTGCATCCATATCTGTTATAAAACTCCTCTGTAAAGGTCACCTGCGCCTATATAACGATTACCACTACTTTGTTGAATATATATGTAGCTCTATATGTATATATAAAATACGTCAAAACTACACGAACGAAAAAGTAGGCCGCGAGAAATTTTCTATATATATCTATAACCGTGTCGGTGCGGCGAGTAAGAGTAGAGGCCACAAGTTGTGTGTTCCGGAGACTGGGTATATATACTCGCTCTCGTATACCTACGTACGTATAGCAGGAGAAACACGATTGCGCGCTTGTTCGCGCATTATATACACGGGCGTTATAACACATCCGTTCGTTCTGAAGGCGCTGCTACTGCTACTAGTACCGCAGGTCGGAACAATAGCACGTGGTAGCCGCGAGTGCGGACTCCCCAGGGAAATACCTTCGAATACACACACGTCCATCGACTTTTACATTATATATGCCGTGGCTGGTGTAGAATTGCCGGTCGAGTATATATACGTGCGAGCGATGAGAAAAATGCGATGAACATCTTAATGAGAGATATACGTATATATATCTCTCGTAGGTATATATATATGTATGTATTTTGCTTCCGCGCGGTATATAAGGATATGGGCGCGATGGAAATGTATAGTTGGCTGATGTAATGGTATAAATTGTTGGCGGTGTAGTGAGCAAAGCATGTTGATGTTGTTGTTATACTTAGCAAGCATAGCTACAGTAGTTTCCAAGTAGGTCAGTAAATTTTTATTCGTTTGTGCATCGCAAAACGTATGATTAAAACTATACAGAGAAAAATGGATAATAATTAATGTCGTTATGTTTTGAATTATAACATGAATAAGTATTACGGGAAAAATACTCATGGTATAAGCAACGAACGGTGATAATGCGAAGTATCAAGAGCATAATGTGACACTTAGTATTGCACTTTGAATAAGTAATATCGGCCCTCGCGACTCTTATCTTCCTGGTACCATCCCATAGAGCATTGTCCCAGTAGTCTTATCGGTATTAGGCCATTCGGTCATTCTTAAAAGCGTCTGTTCGTTGTGTACGCAGTCTCGCTCGCATTTAGTTCTCCCTTTTTATATATACATACATACATAACCAGCCCCTGTGCGGTGTGTATTATATATATATATATGTGTACAGGTTCGCCCCCTTCTCGCCTTAATAAGGCGGGCACATGGCGATCGGAGATTACGAGTAGAATTCGCCGAATGTCTTCCGGTCATTTAATCTAACGACTGGCAAGGTTCTCAGGGTCGCGAGCATTGCGATATACGTGCAGTTAATTAATGCAATTATCGAACACAACTTTATTGCGTCTCTCGAATCCGAACAAAAGACTTCGTAGTGTTCTACATGTATTCATCGGGATGATATAGCAAGCTACCAATACACTGGCTTGTTGACATTGACGAATGTGCGATAAACACGTCATATTTGCCTGAGTATACTGCATATATATATATAATATGTGAACGCGTGCGAGTGCAGCAGTATAGTTGCATAATTGTAATTCGAGAAGTGTGTAGAAGCAACGTGTGTAATTTTACAAATTAAAACAAGCAATAGCTGTCTTGTATAAGTTTTATTTATGCCTATGCAACGTAGCACGAGCAAATTTTCATTCCGATGAAAGGATAATCTCTGACCGGAGATAAATTGACTCTAATTTAAGTTTCTCGTTCTAATTCTGCAGACGGTTATAAATGCATTTTCGCTACCCGTTATTGCAACAATTTCAGAAAACAATGTATGCTAACAACGACGTTTCTATTAATATAAACTTCAAATGTTTCTGCCGATCCGTTGGCACAAACTTAACCTCCACCATTCGTAAACACTTCCTCTCACAGAAAATCTTAATTTTGCAACATCATATGCACTATACACTCGCCAAACTAACGCTACAAAACCATCAGCACTCATATTGCCTTTTGCCTTCTCGTCCCTCACCATAATCAATTTGGCCAGTGAATTCCTCGCGCGCGTGCAATTAATACTAACGAAGCGTCTCCCCCTTCCTTCACCGCGCCTAATCCGCGACGAAATTGGGCTGTCCGCGTGTGGCTCGCAATATTATTCTTAGTCGTGTGCGCTGTATATATACAGCAGTGTAGCTCGCCAGCACGGCGGCCGTCCTTCTCACGGCAGTAACCATAATTTTTCGGGGGAGAGGCTCGCGAAGTGAGTGTGGCGTGACGCCGGCCATCCCGACTTTGCCTCACGCATACCAAAAACTCTTACGGAGCGTCCTCGTATAAGAGCGGTGGCCAAGCGAGAGCTAATTCCTTGGCGTTTTTCGCTCCGCGTCTTTTTCGCTCGTTCACTCTCACTCGTTCTCTGCTGAGGTTCTGTGAAATTTGCGGGTGTATATATCCATCGTCGTGTTTGTTTTTTTAATGATATACCCGTGTATGGGTTGGTATATATGTATAAGAAAATGGGTTTTTAATTCGGTAAGATTGAATGTACATGAAATGAGAGAGTTCTTTTGGTTATTATGAATTTAATGAGTTTAAAAATATTGTGGTTTACTTTATTGGGTTGCTGAGAATTACAATGAGATTAAATTATTTATTTAGTATAATTTTGTGATAAATTATTGTTTTTAAAATGTTAAAATACAAGTAGAATGAATATATTTGCACAGTAGTTGAACGTAATCATTCATTAGAATTGAAGAAACTCTTTTTCTTTGTAGCCATTTCTCATTCCCCATTGCCTATCTTTCCTACGTCGCTTGACTTGTTTTTTTCGTTATTTTCATTCTTTGTTTTATCTGCAGTCGACTTTACTTTTTTATAGTTTCGTTGTATTATTTTTATCCTTTCTCCCTAACTCTTCAACTCTCTCTTATTATTCTCTCACCCTCGCATTTCACCTGCTTTATTCCTTTTTCTCATTTGTTTCTTCTTCCTCGTTCGTAATTCAAATGTTCTTTATTGCAGACACTTTATCCTTGCTGCAATTTTTTCCTACTGCAGATTTTTTTTTGCGTATTTTCACCTTGTTCCTTTCTCTCAATGAGAATTGCTTCTTTTTTTGCTTTAATTCCATCCAGCTTCTAACAAGATAAAAAATGAGTTTACATAATTTCTCATTTTCATGGTTCTTTTCTACTTCAAAATAATTACTTTTTTGCTTTATCATCGTTTTTTTTTTGCCCGCTCCCTTGTGTCTTGACCCCACATTATTATCTCACGCCTCTAATTACTATTATTTATACTTTCTGTTTCTTATATCCATACTCCTCCCCTTGACATATTTTATTATTGCTGCCACAATTACTTATTAAATTACTTTGAAAAAAGTCTATTTTCCTTGACCGCCCATACCTCTTCTAAATCACTTCTCGTCTTGTTTACTCGTTATCAGATTCCTGCGCATGGGTAAAAGTGAAAATCACCCTTGCGCACTTTAGCACGCAGTTTCCGTCGCCGGGACAAAAATTTAATGCTCATAAACGTAAAATAGCGGTGCTCTCTCTTTTCCGGCCGATATCACGTATATATACATACACAACAAGAGAGGGGGAATTGCGGACTCTCGAGAGCGTCGGGGTCCTCGATCGTTTGTTCGTTCAACGCCTGATCCCTGACCTTCTCCAGGCTTATGGCTTCCTTTAACGTTATATTCACCCTCTTCGCTCGATGGTATAACAAGTTATGAGCTCTATATAAATTTTTTGTTCGTACTTTCGCGTTGTTTTCCCTTTTATGCGTTTTCTAGTGACCGTGTCGTAATCTTGTCAACTTTATGTATATCCATTGATACAAAAGGTAACCAAATAACTTTTTTATCTTCATTATGAAACATTTATAAAAATTGGTTCTCACAATTTGACAATCTACCAAACGTTTAACAAAAATCAAAATCAAAATATCATTCAGAAACATTATCAATATTATAAAATATTACAAGATAAACCCGAGGCCCATAAATCTAACGTGCCACAATACGAATACTTCGCGCAATACAAAACGGAGCAACAAAACAACGGAGATCCATCCAAAAACAAGGCAGCAAAGCACAAAGAGCACTGACGTAGGTAGCTTTTTACTCAGTGTATGTATATATATATGTGTGTGTGTATTCGACTTATACACTCCATCTCAGCATGATTTACTGGGCGACTAGCCGCGCGACTTCCTGCGCATACTACAAGGTTACTGTACGCTCTTTGCGAGAAACTACGACGACGACGACGGTGCACACACACAGGGCAACTTATATACAGTGTTCTATATAGTGTATATATACGTGACCCCCTCGAGGGCGCCTCTCGCTGCGTTATAATAACTCGCCATTAAGGGCAGATACTACTACCTCGATATTATAAACGCGCGCGAATCTCATTGTAGCGAGTCAGTCGGGAGTCGCGCGAGGATAAGGCTGCAATAGCAAATCATCTCGACGCGAATCACAAGAGTACCGCGCAATTACATGTATATACACGGTCTGGAACATAGTACTAGTACGATAAATAATTTGCCGGCTCATTGCAAACGATTCTGTTGTAAGAGTGAATTTAAAGGATTTTTTTGGAGAAGGTCTAGGTAGATGAAGGTGATTTATTTATTGGTGTCGGAGTTTCTTTGGGTTCAGCTGTGAGAAGCATCGTGGCGTTTATTTATTGCGATCTGTGTATAGTGGTAGTAGTGGTGAATGCGAAAGTCTCGGACTGATAAGATTTTTGTCTCTGATCTTGCGGAGTGGAGTAGGGTATGGAATTACAGGATTATTCATGTGGTTATGCTTAAATAACTCGCGGTGGCAGCAGGAAAACGAATTTGCGAGGTGTAATAAGAAAAAAATATATATATTGTATACAGTTGAAGGGTACATTTATTTTATCTCATTAGCAGTTATTACATATATATATATGAGCATAAATTATAAATTATTATAAAATTTTCACAATTGTTCAGTGAATTTCCTTAATACATTAGAAAAAGTTATAAAATATCTTAATGGAACTTGTTAACGCAACAGGAAAAGAGACGAGTATAAAAAGCAATCGAGAAAGAGAATAATTACAAAGGGGAGGCGCGAGGACGTAAACCATTGCTGCGTTAGCCAAAGTCGCACACGTTGTACAAACTCGAGCATCCGCAGCCCAAACATGGTACACATACATACACATATCTACTTTCATATACACAAACATGCCAACACAAACGCACGCATTTCGCGTCAACGGGTCGAAAGAAGGAAAGTCTCTTGGCCTCCGTCGTCGTCATCGCCAAGGCGGGGAGGTAGGTAGGTAGGTTCGTTTCGCTTGTGTGTGAGCCCTTTGATGTCACAGCGAATGTTACGGGCGCAATCCCATAAAGTAGGCTTTCTCTCCCTCCCTCTGAACGTCCGAAAGAAATCGCCATAATTTATACAAGCGCGCGGGAGCAACGCTCGCGTGTCGCGCCGCTCGCGCGCGCAAGCCTGCGTTACGTTTCACGTGTCTCTCTCTCTCTCTTTCTCTTTCCACGCATATGCCTTCTCTCTCTCTCTTTCTCTCTCTCTCTCTCTTGCACACACGTGCTCGACTTACACATGAATGCAAACTCTCCACCTCCTGCGCCCGCTTCTCCCGTTCGCGAGATGGCCGGGCGATATCGTATATTGAAAAACCAGAGGGAAAGAGAGGGAGATGTGGTTACACGAGAGAGTGCACGCGCAAGTACACTGGCAAGTATATAGAGAAAGAGAGAGAGAGAGAGAGAGAGAGAGAGAGAGTTTTCTCGACTTTGCGGTGCGTTGTGTGTTGCCGCGTTGATACAGACATAAAAATACAAGCGAGCGGACGGACGAACGATATAGTAAATAGATAAGCGGACGGGGAGTAACGTTTTTCTTAATGCTATATAACGTGCGGACAGTATATGTGTGCATGCGTATATATATGTACACGCGTACGGTAGTGGGTATAGAGAAGAGCGAAGATGTGTATTCGCGTATGTACGATGGGTATTATGATTCATGTTGTGTTAATGTATGCCGGCAGCATTGTGTTATTATCGTTAATTGTCTCTCGAATGCACTGAACGAGCGATCTCGCGTCTGTCGATGGAACACAACGCGGGCGAGCTTCTTTTTTTTCTTCTTCTTTGCTCACGTACCCGTATATATATATGTATGTATACGTATATGTGTACGTTAAATATACTTAAAGGTATATGATTATACACGTGCGCACCGGATCACGCGAACCGATGTGCATACGTACGTACGTGGGTTCGATGCAAATTTATGCGCTTCAAGCGCCAGCATTAGCGCAAGCGGTATCGTTTTTACAAAAGTAGCTTATGCGTACTTATGAAGCGCCTCACATACTTTCTCGGCTTCGTTGCTGATTAAAGTATCATTGCACCCGTTAGCGTAATTAAACATTTGATAAAGGAAACGAATCGTGGATAATGACGAGGATGATGATGATGACGACCACGCCGTCATTATTTCTTCATTACAGCTCGAGAGCCTTAACGAATTATTCCGAACATTAAACAATTACACGCAATAAATAGGAAATATGTGGTATAAATGGGTATTATTGTAATCGCCCAAGGAGTATCCTGTTTACAGAATGATCGTTATAAACTAGCCGAGCTATGGTTATTCATAAAACATATTATATCATGAGTTTGCAAATTCGAATAATTCTATAATATACTTCGTTGCATATGGAAAATTGAGAGGAACGAAGAAAGAAAAAATGTCGAGTTCATATAACGCGAGTTTTCACTTAACCCGACTTTTTCGCGTGTTCGCTGCTTCATCGACATATAATTACCCGCGCGTTGGTACATAATATACCTTACCGTCGCCGAGCTATACGTATACATACATACATATATACACACGCGCGTGCGCGTGCCGTATTCAAATGACTAAAATTACCCTCGTTGCGCGGCTCGCCCAAATGCGCACACGCGCTTGAGCATTCAAATCTTGTGTATATACACACGTACACGTTATATGTACACGCGCACGCGTTCTTTCTCTCTTTCTCTGCTCATATCGGCGAATCTCCCATTGTCGTGATCGTGTAGAGTCGCGCTGCGCGGTCGAGTTATAAATAATACGGAAGAGAGAAAGTCGCGAAGGGACGACGACGACGACGACGAGGAGAAGGTGGACTGCAAGTGCAACAAAACGCCCTGAGAGAGCGAGGGCAGAGAGCGGGATTTATCACGTGCGCACGTAAGAGAGAGAGAGAGAGAGGAGAGCATGGGATTTATGTATGGTTGACCGAAGGTTAGGGACGCCGGGGACGCGATCGCGCGTCAATTATTTTCGGTCCGTTACGGGGGGGCCTTTTTTGGTTTTCTGCATCGCGGTGGGTATATGTGTATAACGCTGTCTCTTCTGTACGCCCAGTGATATCGTTGTCAGGACAAAGGTACATAGGTGGAAAAGGAGTTTGAGCTTGCTGTCCTTGGAAGGGCATAAAGCGTTAGGTTTTTATTTATTTCAATGTTTATATATTATATCGATTGTATACGTCGCGATTATTTTAAATTTATTTCGATTATAAAGCACGTATAACGCGACACATTTAAGAATCTTAATACCCAACTTTTCGCGAAAATAAACGCGTCGGAATAAACTCTCTTTCTCTCTCACTTCTAGACCGTAATAAACGAATGATCATTTAGCTGGGCGTTGAGGTTTATCTTGGCAGGCGCGAATATTTACGCGGATACGACTGGCCCCTATATTGCCAGTACGCGCGAGAAGAGCAAGCGAAAAAAAATGCCCAAATGAGGGATTATAAGAAGTCTCTCGCCTCGGGGTACAGAGGGTGGAGGAGAATTCAGTCTCTCTCTTTCTCTCTCTTTCTCTCTCTCTCTCGCGTATCGCCCTGGAAAATGACGAGCTTGGCTTGTTTCCTTCCACGGATAAGCAATTAATTAGTCGTTTTTTGGACGCGCTCCAAGCATCGAGTTTTGGGCACGGTCCAAGCTTTTCTTGGAGCCTGTGTATGTATGTGTGTGTGTGCTGTATAAAGTCGATGCTACTGCTGCTGCTGCTGTGACGGTATATAGCGTTTGGGGCCACCCCTGTGCCGCACATCTGAGCTTTATTGGAGCGAGTACGCGTGTGCAACGTATCGGTGGCTATAACGGCGGGGTCGAACCGATCGAAGGTCAAGCGACCGCCGAAGAGCGAATGGTGGGAGTTAAGCTATCGCGCGCGGGGATTTTAATTGTGGTGTTAAAGTGCCGGAGCTGCTGGAGTGTGCACGATTTGCTTGAGATACGGTGACTTTTGTAGACCGGAATTGTTGAATTTTAAATCGGGATTATTTCGGACCAATTTTTTTTTTAAATGTGGACTCTGGGATTGCATTTATGTCAATGTTCTTATTTCATTCTTGTGAAGACGGTATGAATTTGAATTTTGAGAGATTGGAGTATGATGAGACCTATATTTTGAAGATTGCAAATTTTGAATTCGATTCGCTAAAGGACTTGTAATTTAGGATACTTTGTTTCGGAGAATTTCGGAGCTACCAATTGTGGTAAACAGGTTTAACATCATACATCAAATTCACAAGATCTCAATAATAATTCACGTATTCACTCATCAGTCACTTTAATTATATTAAATTTACCCACATTATTCTTAATAAAATTTCGTATCATATTCCCATCGCAAAAAAAATTCATAAACCTTCTAAAACACGAACGATCGGCTACCAGAAAACGCGATTGCTCATCGCGATCCTTGACTCATATCTCTCGACACACACACACACGCGTTATGCCAGGGTGGTCCGCCTCTTTCCTTTAACCGCGGAATGCGAAAGAGAGAGAGAGAGGAATAGTCTCTCTCTCTCTCTCTCTCTCTCTCTC
>JAYJLV010000046.1:6794120-6809791 GCA_036873485.1 Torymus texanus
CTCTCTCTCTCTCTCTCTCTCTCTCTCTCTCTCTCTCTCTCTCTCTCTCTCTAGTCTCGTTCTTATTGTGACGTCGTCGTTATTATTTTTCGGCCAACGTGTAGAGAAGGCCCACATCGCCTAATGGAGGCGGAGGACGCGAATCTGCACGCGGTAGGGAACGCGCGCCGCGCGCGTGCGTGTACACGCCATACATCATTTTTCGAGGAGAGAAAAAGAGAGGAACGGGAAGGGCCCGAGGAGAATGAGGGAGAGAAAGAGGAAGAGCAAAGGCCACCGCTGCGGGTACGTTACCTTACGCGCGCACCTTTGCTTCTGGAGTTGTGCTCGTGGAGTAGGAAAGGTATAGTTTCGTTCTATTTTCTGATACATATTATACATTTATAATTTTCAATATTATATTGATATAGTAGAATTATAATTATGAATATTTCCTTTTTAAGGTACTGTTAGAATTCCCACGTTAATTTTTACTGAACCCTTATCTTACATATTGAACGGCAGAGAAAATAAATAAAATCAAGCGAGAATCAATATATCCAGCAATTTGCATGGATCGAAGTGTGCGGTCAAGAGGGCAGCCTTATCCTCTCTCCCTCTCTCTTTCTCTCTCTCTCTCTCGTTCTCTCTTATACGAGTCCCACGTGTACTCTCGGCGCGCTCTTCTCAAAAGAGGAATAATACGACGAAGACCGCGCGACTATGGGGAGGCTTGCAAGCACAGCGTGGTACCTTCAGGGACCGGGTAATGAGACGGCCCCCGACCAAGAGGATGCCTGATATCCTCTCCCTTCCTCTCTCGCTCAGATATTCCCGTCGAGAGCTAGAGACCTCACCATCGCCACCACTACCACGCATGTGAAAGAGCGAGAGGAATTATAAGGATTGCCGCCACTACTGCTGCTGCTGCTTCTGCTGCTGGTGCACCAGGCCAGGGGCCAATTTAGTTAATCATTTCTCGGTCTTTCGTACCGAAGAATCGCCACGGGTTTGCTCTGCTCCCTTCTCGCGTAAAAGTGAGTAGGACAGAGATAGGAGAGATCGATGAGTACGAGAGAGATGGAGACGACGAAGTCGCGAGATACGCGAAATATCAGATGGTGGACCGCGGGGGGAGAAGGTGCTATTATAAATCACCGTCATTTGAATCACGTCGACGCCCCGATTTTTTCGAGGAAATAACCCGCGGTATATGTCCCGCTACGTATAGCGTATACTTTTGCTCTCTTCGCGTCGTGCGCGTTTTATTTTCGATGGAGTATATAGTAGCGCTTTGGATGTTAGCGAGGTCCGCGAGTAACACACAAACACACGAACGGAACGTTTTAATTTTTTAATGCGTGATGTATGCTGGAGATTATGATATATTTGTCATTTTAACTGCGGATATTTTCGTAGATACACACAGAGAGACAGGGACTGAAGATTATACGAGACACGTGTTTATTTATAGAAAAATTCACAAACACCGTTAATCATAAAAAGAAAGAGTTATCCTAAATCTATTTTCAAAGATCTTTCATATACGACTATTTTTAAAGAACATAAACTATACAACTATCGCTGTAAAGTTAATATAGAGCTGAATGGACGAGACTCGCGCGGTCGTCCTTCGATATTTAAAGGAAAAGGCAATAAACGATTTTCGGTAGTGGCGCGTCGAACAGAGAAGTCATAGAGAGAAAGAGAGAGAGAAAGAAAGAGAGAGGGAGAGAGAAGCAAGAGCAGGGAAAAGGACGACCGCGCGCCGCGGTGCCGCAATAATTTCGCAGTTAACAGCTCAATAGAGGCGAGAGCTAACGCGGGCGAGCGAGAAAGAGACCGAGGACAGAGCGATTACGAAAGAGCCTCGCAAAAAGCGAGCAAGCGAGAGAGAGAGAGAGAGAGAGACGAAGCTAGGAAGTACGAGAGACGACCCTCCGGATCAACGGCGTCGCTCGTTCGCTCGCCAGCGTCCTTTTTCACGAAATAACCAGGACACTAATGTCCCGGACCATAAATCGAACACGCTGGGCCCCAGCGAGCGCAGGTAGATGGCGCGTTGCCCAAATGGCCGAACGATGTAGCCGATGAATTTTCTAAGGGCTATCCCCGCCGTTGCCGCTGCAAAGTGGGGATACTATATACTATATACCGCTACGTTATGACTTTACGCAATAGCGATGAGTGAGTTACGGGACGTACGAAGCTTTTCCAGTGAAAACGGGCGCCTAACACGATATAATTCTATATATATATATATAGTGGCTATCATTGGGAACCGTGGCTGCTGCTCCTCCTCCTTGGATCAAAGGAGATGAACATCATCGGGCGATCGTATCGAGAGTTTATCTCACGCCCTCTTCCATTCAATTTCGTATGGCTTATATATAGCAGAAGAGAGAAAAGAGAGGGGGGGGGAAGAGGCCCATTAAAGTGCGAGAATAATGCCTTTTCAATTAATCTCCCGTTTCACGCGCGTGCACACGCCTTATTATTGTTATTATATCGTTCGAAAGTGGCAAAGGTCCGCCGACTGAAATTGCGCCCTGAAATAAGAGCAAAAGGAAAGCCCTATACTGCTTCTCTCTTTCTCTTTCCGCACACTATGCGGGTATTATCCCCATTATCGTGAACGCGTTTATGAATTTCAAATTGACCGCGCGTTATTAGGCTCGTTTTTCTAATTATTTTCTATATACAATAAAAAACTGGAAAATCCCGCGCGTGAGATCCCCTGTGATGTCGTGCTTGTCTCTTTTTTCGCTTAGAATATCTTCCTTACGTTCGTCCCTATCCTTTCGCTCTCTCTCTCTTTCTCTCTCTTTCTCTATCGCTAAAGCGCGGCGGTGAGATCGTGTTCTTCTCTCCCTGCGAGTGAGTGAGTGAGTGAGTGAGTGAGTGAGTGAGAGAGAGAGAGAGAGAGAGGGAAAGAGCGGCACTATAATCATTAATGATGACTGACTGAATTAAATTATCCGTAATCTGTGGCGGTGGCTTCGCTTGCACGCTGAGCAGAGGCTCTCTTTCTCGTCGAACGTGACCTCGCGAATATGCAGGTATGCAGCAGCTGCTGCTGTTGCTGCTGTTGCTTGAGTATACTATACTAATAATTTGTGTGCCGCTGTAGATTTCGTGTTCCTAAAAAATCGTGTCTTCGGTAAGATTTTTGGAAGAAAACAGCTCCTGGCTACGTGCGCTACGCAGTCTGCAATTTATGGACCACTTCAACTGCTCGCGGAGCCTGTGGTTTCAAGTCGTTTGTATAGACACCGGCGCATTGTGGGCAAGAATATAAGCAAACCGCGCTACGGTGATTGTGCAATGTGTTTGAAGACGGCGCGTACAAGTGCTTTTTAATGTAAACATGAATTAAGTGCATTATTAGTGGCAATATTATCGTTTGTTTTCAATTTTTTCTTTTCTTTTTTTACCTGAGATGTATAATTAGAGTAAAATTACTAAGCTAGATAATTTCGAATGGCCGCGTTTAAAAATAACTTCTAATTCGACGGCTCGTAAACACGTAATTTCAATTGAAATAGCTAGTTCGAGTTTACCACAACGGCGATTTATATATGTATACGACTGAGCTAAAGAAATTTCTTAAATATTCCAAAGTTATTCGAAAAACCCAAGTAATTGCTCTAGCCCCGAAGCATATAACTTCTAAGCACTTGTACTACACAATCTTGCATAATTATACAACTTCAGCGAAAGTGAAGCACTAAATTGACTTCACTGGGCGAAGAACACCAAACGATCAGCATTTTATCTTCTCTCTTCAAAGAAGACGCTATGGCCAGTTTATGCATATATCGACAGAGATGAGAGAGGAGAGCAAGAGAGGGAGTAGAGAGCCGCGGGTCGTGTAGCAATTTAAACGTTTAACCGCAAAAATTATTGTTATCGGGATCCCCGGGACTCTTGTCCGTCCTCCTCCAGCGTAATAGCCGACGCGCAGCACTGCGGAGCCATTGTCCGCATCTTATATATATAGTAATTCCTTCTTGTATACACGCGCTCATCTCTCTCACTCTCCGTCTCGCGTTATATACAGCACTTTTCTTAAGAGCGCGCGCGATGGCGAGAGCGCGAGCCGACAGAGATCGCGGTGTAATAGGAGAATTATTAATTCCTCATTAAGTCCCCTATACGCGCGGGATAGATAAGTTGCCGCGGCTATGGCGTCACGATCAGGCTTTGATCATATAGAAGTGTAAGGTGAGTTTAGTACAAAAAGAAAATCAAGTTTCGAACATGTTTTATATATAAGCTTACAATTTTAGTATAAGGTATATATTCAGATTTCTAAAAGTTTTAAATTTTGTATATTAGTCGTAAGTTGAATTTTAGTATTTTAACGATTGAAGAGGATCACCGTTATAAAGTTAGGTGTGTGTATATATATATATATATATATATATATATACACACACACACAATAAATTTTGTAAGAACACTTTGCGTCACGTATAATTGAATGCATAGAGAAAAATATTAGCATATACATGCATTTTTCAGCAAAACGAGTGCACGTACGCGCAGTAAAAAGAGCTTATAAGTATGTAAGATGCATATGAATTTTTCGAGAGACCACAAGTACAAATGAGTCAAGGAAATTAGCATTCTTACTCATGCGATTACTTCAATCCCAAAGGCAGAAGTCACCGTTCGCGCACATAGTATATACACGGCAACAGCGCGAAAACTACACTGAATTTAAATACAACAAGGCTCGCATTTGCATACAAAAAACTTTTATCTCGATCCATCACCCGCGTTTTCCAATACAAGTCGAACACAAAGTTCTATATACATACACATTCGCGTTTGATCCGTGGAGAAGCGAAAGAGGGAGAGAGAGAGAGAGAAAGAGTGTGCAAGCGCAGGCGAGACAAAAAATTTACCGGCTAGCAATAACAACTTCCGGGCATAAATCGTTCGCGCGAGAGCCGATTGAAGTTGGGCTCTCTCTCTCTCTCTCCTGCTCTTTTTCCCTCCCTTTCGTCCTAATAAAGTCCGTATCGGCTCCGAACGAATTTCGGAAGAGGTAACCCCCTCTCTCGGGTTCCTCGTATATCCGCTTTTCGCCCTGCCTTGTCCCGCACCCTATACTATAGAGCAAGCGAAAGAGAGAGAGAGAGAGAGAGATCACGTAAATCTCCTCGCGCGGACCAAAGTCGCACTCAATATTGTGACCGAAAGAGTAAAGTATCGAGTTTCGCCTCCCCTTTCTGCTGCTACTGCTGTGTTGTGCTTCGCTTCTGCGCGCGCTCCCTTTTTTCCGCGTCGATTCGACTTAATGCCCGCGATGCGTCTGCCAACGTGTATATATATATATATATAAACGGGTACACACGCGGTTGAGACGTATGTTTTCTTTCTTCTTTTTTTTCGGTGGGACATTCGCGTCCCTTCTGTATATATATATGTGTACCTGAATAAGACGTGACGTTTAACGGCTTTGTCACAAGTCGACAAATGATCCGGTGGGGATCAGTTCGCGTATAGGATGTGTCTTTTATATGTGGATAACGATGTTTTAAGTGTAAAGGTGGTATTACATGCAATAAATCTTGAGTGACAGTGAGAGAGAGAGAGGGGATTTCAAGATTGGAATGAATGTTTACGATTATTAATTGAATTTAGAACGTACTGAAATTGGAAGAATATTACACTGTTATTTCCAATATTTTTAAAGTTGTAGTGATTAAGCCTGCAAGTTATTGGCCGATTAGAAAAGAACGAAGATTCAATATTCTGCATATATTAACTTAGTGATGTCAAAACATCAAAAATCAGCATCTTCATGGTATTTTAAATGATATCAGTCATCAATAAATTTTAAAACAGTTTCTTGTGAATTCAGAATTGTGTGAAATATCCCTTATTTTCCATAAATTATGAAATATTCAAGATTTTTTGTAATAGAAGATAATACATTATTTCTGACAAGGTATATTTCTTCAAATATAAACATTTCGCATCGCTATACGAATTAGTATATTTTATTCAAAGGTGCTAACAACGTCAAACGCAAACTGAAGCTCGAAGGTGTTAAAAAAACATCATTAAAACTGACGTTATTTCTTACGTACACACGAGACGCGCAGAAAGAGCGAAAAGAAAGGGAAGAGAAAACGCGATTATATTGTCTGTAGATTTAGCGAACACACACAAGGTCGGCTCGTGCTGATAATGCCACCTCGGTCTCTTCCGCACTCTTGGCTGCTTATGCAACTGTAATTCCTTTTTATATCAGTACAAATTACGCTCTTAATCCAGAAATATTCGTGTATATGTAATTGTGAGCGAAATCGTTACTACGGTTGTTCTGTGATCTTTAATTTGTGGATAAATGTTTTTACTCCAATATAATATTTATCAATAAAAAATATTACGTTTTAAAATACATGTTTAATTTAATTTTTATAACTTATATCATTTTCGGAACAATCTATTTTTCATAATTTATCTTTTATAAACAATTTTCAACATATTATCCTTTTTTACAGTCTACAACACCTGTCAAGACTTCATTTACGTCAACAAAAAAAAAACCGAGAACAAAGGAATGCCAAACTTTTCGGAAGAATCTTCGCTCTTTCTCCCCGCCTATTCTCTTTCTTTCCTCTTCCTCTTCTTCTCCTCCTCCAGCGAGCCGCCGTTGCCCGAGTCGTATAGCCACCTATACGTTTAAATTACCGGCGCGCGCGCGCAGAGGGCAAATGGCCGCCCGCGCCTCGTTGCAGTTGTTGACGGGCCCTGCGGACTCAGAAACGAGATAGACCTCGTTAGTCGTCGTTCGTCGAATTCGCAGCTCTCAATGTATCCCGAGATTGTTATATTCAAAGACGGTAGAGTATCCACAACCGATACAATTAATTTTAAAAATTTTTACTTTCAACATATTTCTAATAATCTTGTATATTGATTATACAACTTTTCATAAATATGTTCACATTTAAAAAATGTAAATATTATCTACCATTAAATCTTTCTATTACACAAGTCACACGCTCATCGTCATTTATAAAACTTCATTAACGCAAGATAAAAATTAACTTTACAATTGGCGTCTCTCCCCGTCATTACACTAACAGCTATTCCCCGCTCTCACTCTTTTTTTCTCCTTTGTTCTAGCCACCATAGACATTACCTGTGCAGCTATGATTGGTCATCGATTTCCCCGACGACGTCGACGTCGTCGTCCTCAAGCTGTACTATGCGTGCTCGCGTGTTTCCACAGCCCGTATCTGTTCAATATAGCGGCGATAAACGTCGCTACGTGCCTTCTATACTCTCACTATATCGATATACGCAGATGTATATACGTAGAGGATAAAAGGGGCTGAGAGAATCGCCCACTGTATAGGATATATAAAGACAGAAGATGGAAGGATGAAGAGACGACGACGTGTGCGCAAGCGGCAGTCGCGATACAACGCAATTATATGCACACGGCGCTGCCGCAACTTCCTCAGCAGATTGAAGGGTGTAAGGTAACTGCAGCTGCATGCGTATGCGCCTATTCCTTTTTCTTTTTTTCTTCTACCTCTCTTTCTCTCTCCCATCGCGATTAGCCGGTTGCACGCGCGAACGATACTTACCGTACGAGATAATCGGAGATACCGCAGCACAGCAAGTATATTGAATTTTATTTTTCACCTCCTTTAGTCGAGTGTTCGCTCTAGCGATGGGTTTTTATTTTTGAACTCGCGGAGGCAGGAAACGACGCGACGAACGAGCGATTGAGAGAAAATTTACGTCGCGAGACTCGCGTGTGAAAGCTCGCGTACATATACGATAACGTTATATGAGAGAGGGTCGGAACGTCTTGGAAATCTCCTTAGATTCGGTCGCGCGTGCGGTCGAGGATGCCGAAATTATAATACTCGATATTTATGGAGCTGTAGGATATTTATCGGTCGTTTTGAACACGTATAAATTTTAGACGATCAAAGTATCTGTATATATATACTATGGAGAGTCGTGCTCGTTCGATATACCGTAAGATTCACTCGTAGACGAGGGAAAAAGAACGTTAAGCATTTAGGGAATCCCTTGAATTATAATTAGACTTAATTAGTGTAAGTCCTATACATCGCGGTGTCTCACCTTATTTACGTAGATCAAGATTTTTTTTTTCCAAAGAAGAGCACGATTATATAATTAGATCAATTACCATTAAGGTAACTATTATTATTGTCCGCTAATTGTTATGGTCTGCTTAAACCACAAAACCGTGTAGTATATAACTGAAATAATTTATACCATCGTTTGTCTAGCAATGACTCCACCTTCTTCTCTTCTTCTCCTACCGGCATAGTGCCGCTATCACTCGCCACATCAAACGTCATAAATTAACGCTCGCGTTTTTTATGCCTAATTATTCCCAAGAGCGAGTAGCGAGCGGCAGCCAAATGGCACGACTATATGCCTATAGCATAATATTTTTTTTTCCTTCCACTTTCAACAAAACCCACTGTGTGTATGTGTGTGCACGCCGCATAATCGTACCATGCATGGTGGAGATGTAGTCGCGCGTGCGCTCGACTCGTTTCTACAAACGAGAGAATAATGTTATCGGATCGAGTTATTTACGAGATCGCTCAAGCCCAGCGTATAATTCTTCCATAGATGGAATTTTAATTTCAAAGCTCTCCCTCCTAAGTTTTACTCACACACGCGTCCCATTCTTATATATATGTGTCTCTGCGTCGAGACTCCTTCCGAGAAGCCCTCGAAAAGCAACGTAGTAGTAGTAGTAGTAGTAGCGATCGTATACGCGGATAAAAATACATATCCTCACAGGAGTGTAGTAGTATGAGGCACGAGTCCGGATATCCGCCATTTTTTCCCGATGCGCGCGTGCGTCTTCTTGGCGACGAGACGCGCACCTTATATTATACTCCCACCATATCCCTTCTTCTTTTTACGGAAAACCTCCTACGTATACCTATATGTATATATAATAATATATGTATACTATACTACTACAAAGTATATATGGTAACAAGAGGTCGGAGATCTAATTTTCCAGAATAATAACAAGAGCCCGCCGTGGGAACTCCCTATTTCTTCTCTCACCGCCGTACACATGCAACGAGCTATATAAGCGCGGGAGGAGAGACTGAGAGAAGTAAAAAAAAAAGTGCTCGGGAGAAAGGTAAGAGAGAAAGGGGCCCATAACGCGAGTATAAGGGGATAGCAAGTATGTGTATGTGTGTGCCGGGGCCCGAACGCTTGACCCATAAAGCATAGAAACGAGTTCCGATGACGGGTACGACCGCCGTCGAGAGATAGGACCAACAGTGGTAGTGTGGTGGTCTCTGCCAGTGTATATGTGTATATATATATATAAGCGAGGTCGAGAGCCCAGCCGTTTGGAAATTGGCCCCACCGAAGGCTATATATACGTGTAGAGCATACCGTGTGGCGGTATTGACCTTCCGATCGATGATTTTCTGATACCGATTGCGTTGGGATTAGGGTACGCAGTGATGGAGATTGATTATTGTGTTATTTTTTTTTTATTTGGGGGCAGGGGTGGGTAATTGCTGTTCTGAATTTACGATGTGGAAATTGAATCTTGAATACATGTGGCTGTGTAAAATTCGAATTTATTTTTTAAGGATATATATATCAATATATTGAAATGAAAAAATATTACAGTTTTAAGTAATTCTTGAAATAGATAAGATTGATATAAATTAACGGTTAAATTAAAAGCAAAATCTATTATGCTAATATTCAACGATAACTTTTCATTTAATAACTCCGATGCGATTACATGGCTCTCTAAAATTGAAAGCATGTCAGAAAAACCAAGAGGAGGAAGACCGAATGAATATTCATACCCCCAACGCGTGGTCCGTTAAGATTCGGCAAATCTTATCTTTGACGCCTTCTTGACGCAAATAAATTCCAACTCAATAATATTGACTTTCACCGTATAGTAATCCCACCACCTCCACCACTACTGTTAAAAAGAAACAAAAAAAAAATTCAAAATGCTGAACGTGCATAATAATCCTGTAAATCATTGTCAATTAAAAAATCAAAACGCACACGGGCGTCACAACAACGTCTCCCAAAAATAAACTCGCACACCTCGCGAAACAATAAGATGGGCGGTCATGAACGTAATTCGTGCGATTAAACATTACGTCCACGCTCGTAATTCACACCCGCGATGGACGGCAGTGGCGGTGTTAACGCGCGATGAATATCGATGCATATACACGAGCTGCGGGCTGCCTACTGACTCATCGTGACCTTGAAAAGGTCCTTCTTTGGGTTCTTTCGGCCTCCTTCTCTTCTTCTTTCGCTGGCAGGACCTCTCGGCGATTATTTCGATCGCCTCACAGGACGCGCCGCTGCCGACAAGCTGCAACGGCAGCATAGTCCGTATATATGTGTATGTGTGTATACGAAGAGCAAGGCGGGCGAATGGGGAGTAGAGAAGATGGAGGGCCCGGTGAAAGTATTTTTTGGGAAATATTTATGGGATGCGTGGTTTAGCTTTTTTTTCGTGTATACTTAAAATAGTTTTTAGGCTAATAAAATTATGAAAAGGGAATAAAATACAAAATTCAATAGTACAGAGAAATTTGAAAAATTGAAAATATTTTTATATTTATTGTATACTTTAATTTTAAATAAAAAATTATTGAGAATAGCAACAACTTTTTTTACACGAAAAACGCCATGTCACCCACTTTGAAACCTTTAAAAACCGACACGATTCTCGACTTCGCGACACGACATTCGACAAGATACGCATGTACATCCCTGCGGATCATTGCCATGCGTACATATACTCGACACCGTCCATCTCTTGATTCGTCCTCGCTTACGACACTCGTGATCGTCCTCCGTGCACTTTTCCTCGTTTTACCATCCATCGAATATCCTCCCGTTGTACACAGTAACAACTCACATTACGCGATACGCGGCCAAGGCTCCCAGTTATAGTGCACACTCGACCGCGTAAGCCGCGCACGCGCGCATCGTGTCAGCTGAGTTACTGAGCGACGCATCATGGCATGTACGATGCGCACGCGTGTATATACGAAATCTCTTTGTACAATCACGCACATCTGATGTGGTCATCTTTCCTAAGTTACATGTTCACATGTGGGAGTTTTTTCGCCGCTTTATTCTTCGATAAGTGAAAAAACTTATCGCTAAGCTCGAGTATGAGCGCGTGCGTGGTCGAGTGGAAGTACTCGTGGAGAGTCAATGCTTTCTTAAGAGAGAGTGTAACACATTATGCGGGAGCTTGCGTGAGTCGAGTTGTTCTGTGGTTTCTCACGGAGGTGTACACGCGTTGTTATTATGAAATGTGTGAGTGTATTATGAAAATATGATTGTGCCCAGATAGGAATAGAAATTTCTTTTGTAATTGATAAGGGGTTGAAAAAAAATTTTTTATTGTTTTTATGGAAAACGGCGTGTTTATTAATAGATGAGAAAAAAAATTTTAGAACGAGAATTCGACTAAGGTGTATGCAAATCAACGGAAAGAATTCGTTGATAAGATCTTTGGTTTCTTTAGAATAAGGTTTCGGGATTGAAAAACTAACGTGATCCTATATGATTAATTAGACCAAATTAAATTTCATACGCGTATTTACGCAACTGCGTAACTTGCTTTTCGAGGTAGAAAATAAATTAGAATGTATATACGTATATATAAAGCCTCGTGGGCATTAGGTGTACTCTCGAAGGATGAAGATACAACGGTACTAAACAATAGCTATAAATAAATATAGATATTCAAGCGTTCGTTATAAAATGTACGGTGAGATTTTCAATTTAACCCAGCGAAAATTACCATGTTTACAATGCCACACGTTGTTATATGCGCCACAAAAAATAAAAGGACTACAGGTAAAATTACAACCTGAAGCCTGATAAAATATACGCGCATAATGAACCGGCCTCCTTGGAATTTCAAAGAACGAGGGTTATTGAAAATTTCCCTTCGCGCGGAACGGGATGTAAAAAGGGGCACAGAAGAAGCGTTCTTATATAGGAAATTTCTAACGCCGTGCGCACTCGTGTGATCTCTGTAATTCCGCAGGCGGTTATGTGTGTACCGTGGCTAGTCACGGTCTAAGTAACAATGAGACTAAAGTACAATGTTTTGACGCGAGTAGTCTTTCGCGAGAGACGAAGAGAGAGAGAGAGAGAAAGATGATTTAGCCACAGATAAGGTGAAAACACTTTAACAAAGCCTATCTCGTCGAATCAATTTGAGAGAGGGAATCAAATCGTTGTACCGCTCGTGTGATACGCGATACGCCCCACGTACCAGCAGTTACTGAGCGCTCGCTCGCTTCAGGAAATGGCTGGGTTTAAGAGGTTGGCGCTGTTGTAGGCATTGTGTTTAGGCCTTTTTATTGTCACGAGCAAGCGAGGTTCAAGATAATATCTGCTCCATTATATCATTTGATCCTATTAAATGTTGAGATGAAGTTTACGTCTTATATAAACCAATTATTGAGGTAATTTGATTTTCATTTTTGGAAATATATATACAATAATAAACAAGGATTTGAAAATTATGATCCTCTTTGATTTTGGAAAGTAAAGATAAACAACATTATCGCCGCTACACCACGTATATCCGAGACGCTCCGTTTTGTTATTTTGCTTAGTAAGATTTAAGGTAGCCGAAAGCGCTCGGTACACCCATCAATATCGTTTTAATGGGTTGAAAGGCGCACGATCGTCGCCCATTAAACCGTACGTATAGCAGATGGAAAATTTAAAATAAACCGAAGGAAGCGACGTTTGTTTTGACGACACCTCCTCTTCGCACCCCCTTCCTCGTCTTTTCCCCCCCTTTCATTACCATTGTACACACAAAGATTCAACTCTGTATATCCTTACAATGAAAAACGCGCCTACGAAACGTTCCTCTCTCTTTCTCTCTCTTTTTTTTTTGTCCTCCCACTCGCGACATTAGGTTCCCCTCTACGGGGCTTTTATTACTATAAAACCATACCGTTTCTTCTTTTCACTTCGTCGTGCTGATTCTCTCCAACGTATGTGTATATACGCACGTGTATAATACACGATGGCTAGCGCCTACGTTTTCGGCCGCGCGTACAGGGGGGTTATCGTATTATGTCGAGTCACGAACTCGTTTTAGCGCCGCAAGACAGATCGACGCCATAAAAGCACTTGGCTTTAGAACGTACACGCGCGCGTTTAGGGCCATTTCCGAGCTGGTTTGCATTTCGTGTGTATATGTGTGTGTATTTTCAAGAGCCGTCTTCACCGGCAATGCGCTCCTGTCTGTCGAGTGATACATCTTCAATGGATAGAAGAGAAGGGGGAGATATATTGGAGGCTCGAGGGGTGTATAGGAAGAAATAGATCCGAGATAGGTAGAACTGTGTATGTATATATGTGTGTGTGTAGTCTTCGATCGGACGAGCGAGCGTTTTATTAGTTTATTATGCCGCGGGGTACAAATTAAGATTGAGAGTGAATGAGGGGTGCGATATATGTATATATATATACGCACGTACGCACGAGCACGCTGTATGTAAAGCACTGGGTTAATGTGTTTAGAAAGTAATAAAGGGTATCTATTGTTTGGAGTTTAAGATGTTTACTTTAAGTAAAGGATGGCTATTGTTACGTGTGAGCTTTTCAGTATAGAGATTGCAGTAAAGATGAACGTGAAAAAAAAAAATATAAGTATAGAAAATTACAATTTTCGTTATGTACATGAAACGTCCAAGTATTACATGTAAAATAACACTACACACGTGGAAAATAAAATCAAGGAAGCACGAAATTTTAAGCACATTAACCCAAAAGTCTCTCGCGTGCGCTACTCGCACCATATTACTCTCCCACTCAATTTTTTTTTAAATCCCCGTATACTCGCACGCGCGGCGTCTCGACTCCTTTCATCGCCAGCTAAAAGCCGGGCGAGCGCCGCTAAAATCCGCGAAAGAGAGAGAGAGAGAGAGAAAGAAAGAGCCGCTTGCTCGCGCTCTCGCTTTGAAATCGTGCAAAGCCCCCCCAGTTTCCAGGATCGGAAATTGCTAGGTGCAAGCGACGCCGCCAGAACAAAAGGGAAGAAAAAACGAACGGAGCGAGAGAGAAAGAGAGAGAGAGAGAGAGAACTGGCCGCTGAGACTCTGGCATTACCCCGCAGCGATGGGGGAGGTATAATCCTCCGCTCTACTCTCTCCCTCTCTCTCTCTCTCTCTCTCCTCTTGCGCTGCCCCCTTGTTAACAATGTGAGCAGGGGAAGGACACGAGGCGGCGAAAAAGAGCGTGAGAGAGGGAGCACGTGCTTTTCCGCGCAACGAGAGTCCCACGAGCGTGCCGGTATAATGTAATGAGCGAAATTCGCGAGTGCTGGAGAGAGAAAGTATGAGTGAGAGAGAAAGAGAAAGAGAGAAGGTTGATAAAGAGCCGTTGAGTGCAAGCGCGCGAGATTGACGATTTATTGTACACGAAGCGGCGACGGCGGCGAAGAGATTAGATGAGCGCAAGCGAGGTGGGCTGAGATAGCGGTGCGGAGTGAGGTTATCGAATATTTGTAAATAGGTACATGATTACATGATGAGATAGGAAGATTTTTGCTGGGGACTATGCGGTGTTGTATAATTTGGAGGCGGTTCCGTTTAGATAATTATTTTTGTTGGACAATTTTTTAATTATAAGAAAATTCTAAGATAAATTTATAAATAGAATTTTTAGAAATAATTATTTAAATTTTACATGTGGATTGGAAAAAGAAATTCAACGACCGCAACTTCCTTCGTATTCGAAACGAGGCTCGCGTGCTCGTCCGGAGCTCATCTAAGGCCCCACATACCTTATAATAGCGCGCAGCCATATAGCCAGAGCGGAGATTTACGAGCGCGCTTTTATAATTTATACACATTACGAACTACAATGTTTCAAATCAGCCGATACAAATCTCGATAAATATCAGCGGGGCTCGATCGTCGGCCCGGCCACTATACTTTTGGTTTCCTTCCTCTTTTATACGTCCCTTTTCTCGTCCCAACATTCCTTTGCTTCCGATTCGCGTAGTGAAAATTCGTTGATTTCCCGAGCAATAGGAAAAATCGCCAGACATTCGTAAGTGATTATAAGAAAAAGAGGTGCGCGTGAGGTAATGGCGGCTGTGGCGGTAGCAGAGGTGTTTAGAGCGTCCTTCGGACCACCCAACCTGTTACGTAAGTGGCCACATTCGTTCCGAGGCGAGGCAATCGCTGCTGCCGCTCGGGCGAAAGGAAAGAGAGAAAGAGAGATGGAGAGTAGCGTCAGGAGCGCGGATGATCGTCATAGGCTGACCGGCTGAGAATGAGACTCCGAATGGACGCGCAGCCGAGATGATTTTCTTCAAGTTTATTGCCGGTGCGCGGTTTTCTGCGGGACTTGTGGTTGAAGTGAGCGAAGTGAAGAAGCTTTTTAATCTTCAATTTGGGACGCTTGCTTATGTAAATACGGTTACGTTTGGCGATGTTGGAATGAGGAAGTTGGGAGATATACTTTAGGTGAAATTACGAGTACGGGAACTTGAAATGATTATAAAAATAAGATGAATACAAAATTATCTTTTATAAATAGAATATTTTTATAAAAAAAATTTATAAGAAATAATGCACGTTATTGTTTTAATAGTTATTATAATACACAGACGTAAT
>JAYJLV010000046.1:6813511-6824871 GCA_036873485.1 Torymus texanus
TTATCCGATTTTAATTAAAAATTGTACTTGATAATTATTCTTTATAGATTAATGGATGATAAATTTATTATTTTTTAGTATAACCCTTTTTAAGTAATTACAAAATGTAGTATTTTAGAATTAGATATTTAAAAAAAGAAAATTTATCGAGTCAAGATTTATTTCTAGTTTAATGAATTAATTTTAAATGTGCGGGCTGTTGATTTCAATCTCATAGGAAGCGAAATTACTTTTCACAGATCGTTATTTGCGTATGTAAATATAAGAATGAATTATACATTGTATTTGAGACTTACGTGACAGAAAAGAATGAGTAATGAGGTTATTGTCGTAACATACCTGTAACAGATAGGAAAAATTCCAATTAGTCATAATCAATACGTGAAGATAAATATATACAAAATTAATGATCATGCATTTAAATTGAATGTTTTATTTGCAATATTGTACAAGATAAATATTAATAGAAAATCAATGATATTTCACCAATATATATATAATAAATTTAAAAATAAAATTAATTTTTTTAACTCGGTATAAAACAAAATTCGGTTGCAGAGTTCACTCCCAATGTCCGAATCTTATTTCCTGCTTATTTTCTCGCGCTCACTCACCCTCTCCATTTCAACCTCTCGTCCGCCTCTTTCTTCTTCTGCATGCACCCGCGCGAATGGCAAACTGCAAAGGGATCACGTTCGCGAACCCACACAGCAAATGAGGGGTTAGGCTTCATCCCAACGAAGAAGCAGCGGCAATTTTTTCTTTCTCTCTCTCTCTCTCTCTCTCCCTCGCGAGGATCCACCGTTTGCGAATCACTTACGCGAGTGGTAGTCAGCTCGAGCCGCGATCGATTCTCTCTCACATAATGCGATTGCTTTATGTAACCTTACGGCGAAAGAGAGACAGAGAGAGAGAGAGGGAGAGAGAGAGAAAGCAAGCGAGAGAAGCAATTCCGACGAATCATTGCGCGCGCGTGCGTGTATACAGATTGCTCGCGGGCGAGAACGGCTCATGACTCTGGTGCGTGTATATGTGTACATGCGCGCAACCTACCTGCATTCGTTACACAAATGGTATATGAAGCTTTGATTAGCCGGTGATGTATATAGTGTTGAACGTACGAGAGAGATAGAGAGAGAGAGAGCCGCGATATTGAAATGAGAAACAAACAGAGTAGTCGCGAAGAGACCGAGAAAAGAGGGGAACGGATAAATTCGCGTAATGGAATTTTTGAAAAAACTTTTTTTCGTTGCGATGTCGCGGCGTTTTTTAATTGAGAAATTTGAATGGAAACGAGATTTGATGAATTTACGTGAAAGTCTAATTTGAAACCATAAATTTTTCCAACGTTATAGAGCAAATTATATACATTTTTTTAATTTATGCATATATTGCTGTCGGAGGTTATGTAAATGTAAATCAAGGCGTTTTATTGATCAATCTGCGAACTCCTCGAATTACCAATACACACATCGCACGCGTGCTCCCCGACGCGGCGCGTTTTTTTTACGATTCTTTTATGAAGGTCGTAAAATTATTTTATTATCAATTTGTCAAATTCACAAAGGCGCGACACAGCTTTTTTTTTACTACGAAATAACCGATCCCATAAACGTCACATTTATCAGACTATACAAACAGGTGCGAACCCGCAGTCATCACCTTGGTCATAATGCTTATACGAGTGTAAGTCAATTTCCCACCTGCGCCTCATTTGCTTTCTCGCATCTATTCTTATTACCCATGAAACCAATATTATAAACACGATGAAAATAGAAAAGTTTTTAGCCGACATATATAATACACTGAATTGGACGATTATAAAATCGAGAAATTTCCGGTCGTAACTATATATGTGTATGTACGCGTGTGCGTATGCAGCGATTCGATCGTAAACCTCGCAATTGGCCTGTAATTCGGCTGTCGGCGTTTTTCTTCCTTTTCGCGTTCTATTTTGCCTTTGCCTTTTTTCACACACACACACATACACACACATACATACACACACATACATATACACACACACACACGGCGTGGATATATATCATTTCGTATTTTAGGTTTATCGCGTCGAAGAGTGGAGAGAGAGAGAGAGAGGATCGTTTGTAAAATATGGCCCCGACCGTTATGTATCCGCGTTGAGAGCCTAAATTTGGGAAAATACAAATTCAAATTTATATGAATAAATTCCGTATCGATGCTCGATACCCAACTGAACTTTAAACGATTTCTACGAGCAATTTATTCAAACAATTTGACAACTTTAAACATTTCTAAAACGAATAATACGAAAAGAAAATGAAAAAAAAATTACACTTCCGCCATAAAATCAAAAACGCTTGAACAACCAATACAAGAAAAAAAAAACTTTCAAACTCCCACACCATTCCAAACATGTCTTTCGTAACGACTACCGAGAGAACATTCATATCACCCTTGCGAACAGCTGGCAAAAACTAAATTAAAAAAGAAATCAATCAATTCATCTCGCCCTTCCTCCTCCTCATCCACTACCCTTCCACGTCACACTCGAAAAATTTTGTCGATCCTCCGCGTCCGGCACAAAAGTGTCGCGCATCCATCAACCGTCGCGCGTTCCGTCGCATTTTATCAATACACGCTGCACTATGTGCACGCAGCATTGTATCGCGATTAAGCCACGGTAGCGTCGCAACGTATGCGTGTAACTCAGAGGCGGGCTACGACATATCATATACGTATATGTGTGTATGTACATGTATACACATGCGGAGGGCAAAAGTTATGACGTGCCGCGGCGATGATGCGTCGACGTATTTATTACGCGCAAGCACGGGACGATATTAGGCTGCGAACTGATGCAAGAGTAGAGTAGCTCTCGCCGTGCGCGTCGTCCATCCTGTATCATTAGCAGCGCCGGTAATTTAAGGTCAGCGCTGGTGTGCTGCACCGTGCGCACGGTTGTAAATTTTGAGAGCTGAAGTTGCCCAGGCTTCGATTCACTGTCCTCGGTATACATGACACTTTTCAGCGCGGTCTTCATTTGCGATCCATAATTTTTTATCTGATCAATTTTCAATTACACGTTTTACTTCATAATTGTATGTAAAATTATTAGTATTTATCTCGAGATTTTAATAACTAATAAGGTTTAAATAAATTAAATTGATTAATGACTTAAAATTATATACTTTATTTAATAAACATTTATTTTTATACAGATGAAGCGTTTATTGAACCCAGATCATTCTTTCCTCAAAGATATATATTCTATAACGAACAGCATTATCTTTAAAGCCTCTTCGGTGTCGGTAAATGTCCAAACGGTTATTTCAAGCCAATGATTCATTTATTCATGTCGCCATCGGCGAGCGTCTCTGTAAGTCTTTCATTTAGCCAATCACTGCAAGAGTTATACTCAAAGTTTTTTCTCCTTCAAGATCTTTGTCCACTCTATAAATATTCACACTTTCGTAAATAACTTTATCAGAATAAACGTTGATTGAATTAAAATAGTTTTCACTAATAATTAAGATATATACTAAAAATTTTTTATATTACAGTTACTATATTATAGTAGAAAATTTATAACAAAAATAATTTCATCCAACCCACTATGCTTCCCTCCCGATAAATCTCCTCACCACATAAATCGCCGGCAACTTTACGATTTTATAATAGCTGAATGAAAAAGAAAGGGGGGAAGCAGCCCGAAGAAACTACCGCATCGTGTATTAGAAGTGTTTCATTATAGCTAAATACCAAGTCCACAGGCCCATTACAACTGTAAAAGAACGGCAAAGCATCGTTTCACACACTTACGCACACATACACACACATATATATATATACATAATATCTCTGGCGAAGAAGCAAGCGAGCAGCAATAATCGAGGCAGAAAAAATGGAGTGCGAAGATGAGACCGTGCAACGGTCGAAGAAGAAAGCAAGAGAGAGAAAGAGAGAGAGAAAGAAAGAACGAGTGAGCGAGAAAGATAGCGGGCGAGTAGTCGCCGCTACGGCGGCAGTGCCAAGGAGGAGGCAGGTGCTGGCCGTAATGGCCGCCCATCGAGCTCAACTGGCAGGCACGCCAGTGTGCGAGCGAGAGAGAGAGAGATAGAGACAGACTCACGCGGGCTCGTGTGTGCCGCTTGGGCGCGAGCAAGCAAAGCAGACGCAAAAAGTCTCAGCTGAGTTACGAGCTTCGAAATCTATTTGCAATAATATTCTCGCAAGAGAGTGAGAGAGAGAGAGAGAGAGAGATCGCATCGTTCGCTGCGCACAACGCGAGTGTTCATTAATTGAAAACGGCGCGCGTGCAAAGCAAATCGTTATACTTCTGCGCTACGTTTGTTCGTCTTCCCCTTTTATATATATATACAACCGCGCACGCGTTTTGCACACACGTATTCATATAAGTATATATAAATGTATATACACGTGTAAGTTTGCGCTGTATACATGCGGCGTCGTGGGAATATCGAGAATTACATATGACCGTGTGCGCGTGTATATTATTACAGAAAAATAGGTGTATGCTCGTGTGTGGTTCTCTCGGCTGGCGAGAGAAAGAAAAAGCACATATATATAGCGGCTACTGTTTATTAATTCGAATAAATGGGTATATGAGTACACATGGGGGGGGAGAAGAAGCTAGGCGCCAACATGGATTGATGACCGATCGCTATATATAATACACTATACTCGTGTAGATTTCCACGAGCGAGGATCGCCCGAGAGCTAAGTCTCACGATGTCAATGCACCAGCTCAAGGATGATGCGATGTGTATGTGTAGGGAGGGTGACCCTTTATTAGGGATAAACATAAGTTGTTAAGGAGGGATGGATAATTTTTTTTTCTTTCTTTCTTTTTTTACTTCGTGAGCTGGGTGTTGATTTTGCGTGAATCGATGGAAACGATGTCGCCGTATAAACGATACGTGCATCACTACGTGTAAACACGAGGTGTATCAAATTGTTACTTGTTGGGTTTATCAATTTTCCAGGAACCGGTGTAATTGATATTATTTGAATAATAATTCGACTGGGGTGCGCGCATCTTGTGGCCAATCATAACGGTGAAAATATTTTTCTGTAATTATGGATTTAATGTGATAGGGTATATATATTTCAGAATTTTACAGTAAAATGTTTTTTTTTTTATTTTTAGATTGCTATGAACGTGCTATGAAAAATATTTAATTCCAGATAACAACATGTTAGTGGTTTCAATAAATTTACATTGATTATCATAGACCTGAATGTTTCATACTGCATAGTCGTTATAGAAAATTCCATTGGTTTTTATCAATACACAAATTAAAAGTAAAATAAAAAATAGAAACATTTATGGAAATGATGACTTTAATATGAATACAATTAAATCAGTACATTTTTTTAAATATACCCATCAACTTCTCTTTCTAAACAAAAACTTTCCTATTGTCAATCATTGACACGTGTTGAGAAGTAACTGAACCTCCGTTAAATTACTAGTATCGAACACTCAAGGACAACGAAACCTTCCCACTAAGGAAATTAATTGCTCTCAAAGCGATAACTCTCGGGTCGTGAAATTTGCAAAACAGTCGAGATAACCAACGACGCAAGCGTGCACTTATTACACGCACCGTATATGAGGAAGCTCGGCCTCAGAGAAAGCTGGAAGCTCGCTGCACTGCACATGCGAATGGCTCGTTCATCAAAGTACGCGTATAGTAGGGATGAAAGCGAAAAGCATGCTAGGGGCTGAACACTTGCGCCCACGCGTTTTGCACAGAGGCCACGACTGCGTTTACGCGCTTTCACACCTTTTTTTTCTTTCTTTCGCATATAGGCGTGTATGTCCAACGTTCTCTTTCTCTCCCTTTCTCTCTTTCTCTCTCTCTCTCTCTTCTCGACTTTTGTTACCACGCGCGCTTGCACGTTTTATTTCGCGTTTGTTTGCGTTCGCGTCGCGCGTCCTCATAAAGCAAGCGAAAAACTCGCTGAAACGGGGAAAAGATTATGCATGGCTCGTGCGCTCGTTTTTATTCGTTGCTTCAACGGGTTTTCGCTTTGGATGCGTGTCTGTGTGTATATATGTGTGTGTTTCTCTCTTTGCCACGAGCGAATAACGCTTATTGCTGTATGCAAATTTCCCTTCGTTTCATGTGTATGTGTGCACGTTATATGTACACGGTGAGCGCGCGATTCTATTCGTTTAATTAGGTTTGTTTACTTGTTGAGCCGTGCGGGCGGGAGTCACGCGAGCTGCTGAAAGTTTAGCGGTAAATGTTTTTTTGAAGCGTGATTTATCGTTGCGATTTTTGCGAAAGTTTGCGTAATGTTGGGTAATTAATGGTAACGAAGATGTTGTATGATTGATGAAATAAAACAAAAGTCATGTTAGAATAAGGTAATTTTATTTATGCTATGAAATAAAAATTCCTTTCTATGTTGAATTCATCATCATTCCGCGAATTAAAATATTCTATTAAGGATATGGAAATTTTATATTTCAACGCATCTTGATTTCATTTTACCATAAAAGTTTCTTTCAGTTTAATGGATACTTATAACTTCAATGTAAATAAAGGTTAATTTTATAATTGTTATTTTTTCACTATCGTATTAGCGATCTTTCCGAATCAATCAGATACAGATCAAATTGCATGACATTTCAGAAAAGCAAGAAAAAAAGAAATTGCAATAAAATTACTAATTCCTTCGCTCTATTCTTCATACCCTCAATGAACAAAAATTTCCGCTCAACGTTTTTTCCACATTACAAACACGCGACCGAGTAGCACGTATACAAGCTCGATGTGTATAAATATATTTTTGTTTCGTACTTTGCATAATTTATGACCAGAAAAATTGAAATGCTCGCGCTTGCGCGAAATTAATTTTTTTCCGTCGCATCTCGCTCTCCACCTCGTCATCGTCGTCGTCGTCGTCGCTCGTCGATGGAAATTAAATGAACATTTTTTTACCCTCCTTGCACGTACTCACGCTACACACACGTTGTAATTCAATCGCAATTACGCCTAAGTATACAGCCGCCACCGCCGTTGCACGCACGTGTATATATATATAGAAGAATATATACCCACGCGCGTGCGGCAAGCATTCCTCCGCAAATGTTGAAAACACATTATCCGACAATTTCGGTCTCTCTCTCTCATCATCAATTCCTTGGCGCAGAAATCGCGCAACCAAATAAAGCGAAAAAGAACCGAAAAGGAGAAAGGCGGGCAGGTTTACAGGACAGGGAGCGACACGCACATTAGAGACGCGCAAAATTAATAAACGATTTTCATACCCAATAAATTACTGGCGCACCACTTTTAATACCCAGGCAGGCCCCAACCGTCGGCTCATTACGCCTCTCATCTCTCGGACCCCGAAAAACTTAAACAAAAGATACGCATCGAAAAAAGCAAAAGTCTCTCTCTCTCTCACTCTCTCCACTTTTCACTCGTGCTAACCACTCTCGTACTTACAAAACGACGAGTATCGTGAGCGGCCGCATGCAAAGCAGCGCCGAACCGGCAGCAAGATAATGAGCGATTCCTCCTTTCGACGCGCGCGCGCGCGTACGCTCGTGTTAAAGTGCCTACCTCCACCTCTCGGGAGCTCGCGCCCCGAGGGATAAGATTATACATTTTTTTCGAGCTGTGCTCGCATGTTTTTCGGTCGAGCAGTAGTGTATATATACGTATAGGCTTTCATGTATAGAGAGAGAGAAAGAGAGAGAGTAGCCGAAAGGGCGCACGCACACGAATCATGCGTGTATGTGTGCGTGAGTAGGAGCCGCGAGGAGGATTCGGCCGGAAAGAACGAGAGAGAAAGAGGAACGCAGCGCGAGAGTTATTTGTGTGTATATATGTGCGTGTGCTGGCACGCCTATATTCCGCGCCAACCCCGCGACGATGATGCGCGGCCTACCACGCGATTCGCGCCCGGATGAGTGTATAGGTGATGGTGTCATTTGATGAGGGAAGACCATTAGAGTAGATGAATTTGTGAAATGATATTGTTTAATATGGTTTTGAAGAAATTGTTGAATTTTCAATTATTTTAAGACATAAATATTAAAGGTGATTCAAGATTTTTAATTGAAGGCTAGTTCATAATAATTCATTGAAGAAAATATGTAAATTAGAGCAATGCGGTTCTTCGACGTATCGTAAACTAGATCAAATTTATATCAAGATTACAATTTATTAATTCATTGCAACAGTTAATTAAAATTAGTAATAATAAATGACATTGAACTGTGTGTTACTTACTCATCAATATTCACACTATATTTATTAATATTCATTTCCGCTGTGTATATTACAAGAGTTTCAACTGAATTCCTTTTACTTTGCTTTGGAGTAATAAATCCACTTGAAATATTTTTCATTACGTATTCATTTAATGTCCCACGGAAGTCAGAACTGACCTACTTTACCGGTTATCACTTATATTTCTTTAATGACATCACACCTCATTTAGCAACTTTATTTTTAGACTGAAAAAAAAATGGTTCTAAATCTTATCTCTGAATAAATAATATAAATATTTTATTCAATCTGATCTCCATTATATTCATTATTCTCGCCTAATAATACTAGAAAAACTTTAATATTATCGGTAACAAATACGAATTCGCAATATTTTTTCATACACTACAACGCGTCGTAAACAATCACCTCCATAACGGCACTTTACTTTTTCACCACCTCGCCGCGCTGCTATATAAAACACAACTTCGCGCGCGCGCGTGTACAAAAAATTAATTCCACACCGATCGCACGTGTGCTCGAGCGCTCCTTCAGAAAAAAAGACCATCATCCAATCGAACGTGTATATATATATAGTTATATATATCGCCATGCGATCGACGCACGTGTTCGTCATATTTGGAACACGCACACACACACATATACGTATGTACAAAACGGGCTAAAAAGAGGGACGAGGATCGGATGCTCGCCGGCAATTAGTCGATTGCGAGCCCGTGTATATCTCGGGGCCATCTAATACGGTATGTTTTCTCTCTCTCTCTCTCTCTCTCTCACTCTCTCGAAACTGCAGCGGTACATGCAAAGTTTTCGATTCCGAAAATGGCTCGTTTTCTAAGCTATCCTTCCTCCACCCCCTCTCCTTTTCCTATCCCCGCTCGAGAGTCGTTTTCAATTACTTTGATTGAAGCGCGCCGCGTGTGCGCGAAGGGGAACTGAAGAAGGCGGGGGAGGGAAGAGAGAGAAAGAGAGAGGAGGGCGCTAGTGAGCAGGCAAGCATATATAGGCGCTCTCGTGAACGCGTTAGTTTCGTTGCATGGTGTAGAGTAGTTGATTCCTCGGGAACACTGGACGGATCCGTTATTAATCACGGAGCGCGGGGATTCCGTAACGTATATATATAGCATCACACGCGCAAGCTCAAATATATTATACTTTATGAAGAACTTTCTTTTCATGACGAGGCACACTTTTCTCTTGGGTTGTGTATATATATATATAGAGGATGGTATATAGATGTGACGGGTTTATGTACGTTGTATCGAACGGGGCTGAATTAATATTTTTTTTATTTTATTAAATTGAGTTATCAGCTCTCTTCACACCCCACGTGGCAATGCGTGTACTGCGATTGTTATATGGAGTTATTTATGTGGGCAATGAGGTGTAATGTACTTCGCTGATCTAAATTAATTTAGATTTTTTACAAATAGTATATCAATTTTATGTTATGTTAGAACAGATTTATGAGAGTCATTTTAATTTTAATAGGATATTATTTTCTAAATACAAACATAAAACAGCTAATATAAAACTGATTGCTAATATATTAATGGTAAAAGTAGCATAGCAGTCAATTAGTAAATATTTATAGCGAGAACTGTGCATGGATATATTGCAAAAGAATGTTATTATTCACTGTAACATTAAATTTCTAACATTCTCAAGTCTATATAAAAATTGCAGTATTCAAATAAATGCCACAATGTAGAAAAATGAAGTGTTTACTTATCAGCTGAACCTTTAAATCGGAATGACGCTTGCCTTCGTTATGTAAGTTTAAACTGTATAGCCTGTCGGGTAATTTAGATAAGATTTTATATCCCCGTTATCCATTCAAAGGCAATTACTTGCGAAGCCAGTAACAGCCATAGTAGCAACAACGCGTTGCTTCAAAGGAAATAAAAAAATTACACACGCATATATCCGCTTTTAAATAGTCGTAAAAATTTAGCCATCAATTATTCCGCTAATTTTCAACTAATCTAAATGCGCGAAGTATATATCAACACGGCAAAAAGACTGTGAAACGCGCACGCGTACGGCATCAGCAACACTCCGCATTCGACGTGTGAATTTACGACGGGCGATCAGCCCCGATGACTTTTACGAGGGACGTAAAAAAAAAAAATAAAACTAAAATATCAATTAAATTTACAGCTCGTTAAAAACATTACGAAGTGCGCTACTCACTCGCGCGCAGCACAGCTCGTCCAAACACTCCAGACCAACAGCAGCCCGGGAGAAGAGGCAAAGAAGAAGAAGAAGAGAAGAGGTAAAAAAAAAACACTGAACGACGCACACATAAGGCGAGAGGAAGAAAAAGGAAAAAAGTATATATCTGCCGCCTCTATATACGCGCGTGTGTAAAAGAGAGAACGAGAGAAGAAGTGGCATGTAGTAGTAGTAGTAGTAGCAGCAGCAGCAGCAGCAGCAGCGAACCGAGAAGGAGGAGGAGGAGGTAGCTGAGAGTGGGTCTCTGCATTATCGACGGAATGTGCGCGCAGTCTCGGGCGCCGCCGTCTGAAGAGGCGGGGGGTGGGCGACGGCGACGGCGCAGAAACGACCGAGGAAAGAGAGAAGAGAGAGGAGGCGAAACGAGCCAAGCTGCGATTTCGTCGTCGTAAACGTCAACGTTACGGTTACAGTGCCGTTCGTAGCTGGTTTATATTGAACGAAGTTACTCCCCGAGGTACGTAACACCTACTAGCACGGGACGGCCAGTGAAGCTTATACGTGTATGTATATATATATATATATGTATAGAGTGTGGTAGCGGCCCGCATGCGGGGCACGCCGGTCTCGTGCTCTGGCGGCGCTTATACCACGTGGCCTTTTTACGCGGGAAAAGATTCTCTCGTTTCGCCATAAGCGCGTATAATATATTGATGTAGTTTTTGTCAAAGTTTCTTTGTCGATTTTTATCAATGGATTTTATAATGAATTATTAATTGTAATTCGAGATCGGATAGTGTTTTGTTCTGCATTTTATTGCGCGCTTTAGATGAATAATGTATTTTCTACTGTTTAAGAAAAACTAGTATCCCCCGTTATGCAAAAACTTCGTTTTTCCATTATAGGCACGACCAAACTGCTCAGGAGAATCTT
>JAYJLV010000046.1:6824971-6859073 GCA_036873485.1 Torymus texanus
CATCGAGATAATCCATAAACATCGACTTTTACTCTGGTGAATATATAAGGCCCTCCCGGGGAGGTCGTGCCTAATAAAAGTGATGAATTTATTGCTTGTATGAAAATACATATTTTATACTTTTAAGGAGTGTATTTTCCTTGTGTGATTTCACATGTTTTTTTATTAAGTTTTAAGTAAAAATTATACTTATTAAAATTTGTAGAATCCTTAATTTAATATAAAATTGATATATTTATATTTCACATAATTATTGTTGCTATTGTTACGTAAAATATAGTCAATACGAATATTTTAAACTAATCAAAACATTATCTTCACGTGATTAACTACCGTATAAACATTACCAATACCCATTTAACGTAAACAATTAATCATCGACCTAATTTCACCGCGAAAACCTTCTACTGAAACGAGCAGTATTTACCGTCGGCGCGGCACAATGAAAAGTCGGCTTTAATGTCCTTTTAAAAAGGTGAAACCACATCGCGAAGCGAGTGGCATCTACCGCCACGCTCTCACTCTCCTAACACGCATTTATAAAATGCTTCTTTCTTTTTGTCCATAGGTACATCACAGACACACCGAGGGGGGGACAACAACAACGACGACGCACGTCTATACAGTAGTGCCAGACTGCGCCGGTGGAGTGTCGCCGTACCCTCACGCCCTCTAATTACCCTATAGAGCCGAGAGTCGAGGCGGCCCCTCGCTCAATGAGAAATCGTAAATATCTACCCGGAGCATCTGCGGAATGAGAGAGAGAGAGTGATCTACCTCTGGAGAAGAGGAGACCACCACAAGCTTTGTAGAGGAAAGAGAAAGAGAGGACAAGCGAATTTTCTCCGCGGTCGCGCCTTCCTTTAAATTTTCTCTTCCGAAGAAGGGAAGCGAAGGAGGGAAGGATAAAAGATGCATTGCCAGGTAAAAAACGAGTCTACGACGCGAGCATTTGAATTTACGAGATTTCGCCGGACGATAGAGGCAAGCGGCGCCGTAAGGTCATTTAAAATCACGTCGCGCCTTCTCTGTGTCTGCTTATTGTGTATACATGATTGTATGCGCGTGTACTTTTTTATTTTTAATGCGACGATCACGTCTTTTGTAATGGGCTTCTATATGCGAGGGGGATGATTTTATTGATCTCATTTGCGAGTGTGTATATAAATAGAATGTGTATGAGTGATAAATATCGCGCGTATAACGCCTGGGATTGAGACGTAAATCGCGGGTGTATAGTTCAACGGCACGACGCGCGATGATTATTATTGAAGCGAATTGCGCAAACGAGTTGTGTCGCGCGTGGATGCATAAAGTTTTACGACAGAAATATAGGAAGTTTGTTATTATGGCGGTGGCGAATGGAAACACGAGACGCTTGTGTATTCGATTAATACGGTAATTTCAGCGGCCGCGCGCCCGCGCAACCGTTGTTGTGGTTCTTTTATGATATTATAGTGATTTATGTGGACGAGATAAAACGCCTTGGCGCTGCTGCTGCTGCTTCGCTAATCTTTCAAGTGCGAGGCATAATTTTCACTTTATTATCTATTTCAATGATATATGCTTATTTAAATAGAATTAGTTATGTCGACTCAAGCCGCTAATAAATCCAGAATCTCGATAATTTTTATCAATAATATCACGCGGAAAATGAGCAATCAGAACTGCTCCGACTGATTTTATAAATCATCTTTATTACCACGAAAACGTGCAATTTATATCAAAATAATGAATAATAAATTTTTCCTCGCCTGGTTCTTATATGTATATATACCCTCGTTCAAAAATAAATTAACACGATTCTCCAACGTCCGTCGCATAATAATATATATACGACCGGGCGTGTATAAGGAGGAATATCGATCGCTAACCCGCGCCACCGTCGAGTTTCTTGCAGTATGTATATGTGAGCGTGCACGATTATGCAACCTACTCCAGCGCACGCGTAATGCACATTCGTCTTATCAGCTTGCGACGACTCTTGCACGCACTCATGCTCTCTCTCTCTCAACCCAAGCAACAGTCTCAATCCCCATCGGAGGAAGTCGGAAGCTCTCGCGTAGTAGAGATTAACAATCGATGACGCTGCTTGCAGCAAGAGAGAGAGAGAGAGAGAAATGGAGATCGATCGGCAAGTTGATTAGATTACACTCAAGTGCGGAGATATTAACCACATATACATATAACCCGATGATAGCTATGGTGCGCGTATACTCGCTCGCGTGTGCTTGCGATTTGAGTCAATGACTCGAACTAAATACGCGTACGGAGTATGTGTAGAGGGCGAACAGGTTTGAGAAGAGGCGCGAGGTAGCTTTCATCCGCGCGCGATAGATCGATAATTTAGCCTTTCCGTCTATATTAACGTCCACTGCGAGTGTAATTTCTCTCGGGGGTTGCTTGCTCCTACTACTACTACTACTACTACTACTATTCCACTGCACACCTATATAGTAGTTCTAGATCCACTTCGCTGTCCCTCTAGTTTTTCCGGATGTGAGAGAACGCGTCGCGCGCGATCGACGACACCGACCGAATTAAGTGGGTAATTTATGACTGAGCACTGAGGGGTGGACACACGACTTTTTCAGTTTTTTTCTTTTCGACTTTTTTTGTCGGATGCGAGAAGGTGCCCGTAATTAATTCTTATCACGGTTATGAGGGGCTGAGACGGAGACAGGAGCTCTCTTTTTTTTAGGCTCGTTGTTGCATGGTAGATGCTCGGATGCGCATAAATTTGACTCTAATAGATATAAATTAGTTGGAGCGCGATAAAGGAGGTTTCCTTATATGTCATTTTGCGCGACTTTCTGATGAAATTTATACGATATTGATGGAGTCGTAAATACGGGAGTAATGAATGGAGTTTTTAGATGTTGCATATATTTATTGAGAATTTTTTACTGTGGGAATGTATAACTGGAAAATTATTTAGTGGTCGGTAAAAGGGTTTTTTGTTCTTTTCGTATACTTTAATGCAAAGTTATGAACATATTTATGCTGATTCTTGATAAAACGTAGAGTATTTTTTCTATACAACATGTGGGAATACTATTTTGTGAAGAAAAAATTTGTTAACGTAGATTAAACTATTTTATATTATTGTTTACATGATAATGATAATAATAGAACACTTTATATAACATATAGAGCAAAGCATGCATATTAATTTGACATAACTCCCATTAACATGAGCAAAATGAGGTGATAAGCTCTATAGAACGTGTAAAAAAAAGCTTCTTGATTACGACTTTACGACCGTTGAATAGACCTCAGTCCACTCATAACCAGGCCATAGCCGAGCCTCCGAGGCCACCGTCGAACAGCTGAGAAGGCGAACCAACGAAGAGAGAGCGAGAGAGAAAGATATACGCGGGACCGGCCGATGATTATATATATCTACAACGAGAGAGAGAGAGAGAGAGCCCCGGAGAGACTACGCGTGTATGTGTGTGTGCGTGCACGGGATTCTGCGGGGCAGCAAGCAAACAGCTGACTTCTCTCTCTCTCTCTCTCTCGCTCGGCGCTGCTACCGGAATTCGGGTTCCGGAGGGGTACGCGCGAGCACGCGCGTATATATGTGTGTCAAAGAGCTGCACAAGCCGGGGCGAAGGGAAAGAGAATGAGAGAGAGAGAGCCACTTGAACCCTAATCGGGGAACGTCGTCGACGCGAACCCTCTTCTCTCCATTATATGCGCTCGCGCCTACGTGTTATACCCGACGATTTTACACGCACTTGACTCTATTCTTGCGTTAGCGCGTACCTTTTTTTTCCATCTCTGTCGCTCTCTTGAGCGTCGGGTGCTTTTCGCACGGGACTATGAATTTTATATATGGTGGAAAGGGGGCTGGTCGAGGGAAAATTGATAGGCGGGGTTTAGAGAGAGAGATGAAAAAAGGGTTTGTTGCGAGAGTGTAGTATGAAGGTAAATAAGAAAGGTCTAATGGTTGAATGATTTTTAGATTGAGATATGTAATGTGGATGTGACGAATAGCTTTTTATTGTTTGCGCGAAGAGTAAAGAAAAAGTTCGCAATAAAGTATTAGGAATTTTATGACTGTAGTAAAGAATTTTCCAGTAGTAACGTTAAGACTGTGGACAGACAATTCATAAATGTCCGAAAATTTAATTTATAACCTGAATTTCGTCTCGGAATAAGTTTGAAATTGGTACGGTATTATCAAAATAAAAAATGCGAGCATAAAGCAGTCTATGTTAGATAATTATATAACATATACATAAAAAGGTTCTTAGTTTAAATCCAGACAGTTCGTATATTCTTAAGTGCGTTATCAAGGTACATTACGAAGCGATAGGCTTAACAGTCAGCCTTTGATTCACGCGTAGATTAAAAGCTGCTTTTTCGTTAAGATACCACCGACGAGATAAAACCTTGCCATTTCCATGCATCCTGCGTACTCTGGTACCGTTCTCTATGCATGCGTGCGCACGCGTCAATCTACATTATCGAATAAATCTTAATGTCTTTATAATGTTGAATGCATTCAGACATTTTACTTTTATATGGCAAAATTTTGTTTTTAACAGTACCATTTATTTTTTTTAATCTAGTGGAATTTTATATTTGTTTGTACGGGTAAAATACATTTTCTCACGGTATTTGTTTGATTTATCTAGAACTAGTTTCGCGAGAATTTATTGCGTAGCGACTGTATGCTGATTGAATTGCTGAACAATTGCTTTAGAACAAAAAATGCATTTTTAAAACTTATCTTTTTTAAACAATAATGAACGCAAGCCGTTTTTAAATGAATTTATTATCAACAAAAGTAAACTTTTCAAAACTAGATAAAGAATAATCTACTCGCAAAAATGTTTTAACTTCACATTTAATGTATAATGACTTAACATTTAACCTTACTTCACCCATACGTCAGTAAACTTCCATTAAACTTTTCCGCTCGACTTTAACACATTGCAAATTTTTTTCTGTTCAAGGTACATATATATATATATATATATATATATATATATATATCAGTCAACGCAGCACATCGTTCACCGAGGAAGTGAGTGCGTCTATATCCCCGACCTTACATTACGATTTCGTTATCGCCCTCGCTCTGCTCGTAACAGCAAGTGCGTACTCTATCTGTTCTATACAACGCATACAACTCAACAATTCAACGTATACACAGTGTCGACTCTCTCTCTCTCTCTCTCTCTCTCGCTCTCCCTCTCTCTCTGTCCAAAACGAACACATTCACCGGGATCTATACACTTTATTGGCCCGGGCCATCTCACGGTTCATTCATCTAGGCGCGGGGAGGCAAGGCAACGAAATATTTTTAGTTCGGAGCGTCGATAAATATTCCACGTTAAACTTCGCCACGGGAGAATGAGGGAAAGAGAAGACGAAAATCTACAGACGTACGTCATGATGCCTACGGGTTTGTATTTCAATCCGGCCTGCAAAATTACACGGCTACTGCTCTATACAACACAGTGGATTCTGCTGTGTATACCGGAGGGACTTTTGCGGCGTCATCAGAAATTGCGTGCTTGTGGGCTGGCCTTTGGGACAAAAAATAAACAGGAAACGAGGAGGGCGATGTGAGGAACGACGCTGTTTTTGGCTGATGTGTTGTATACGGCTTTAGATGGAGATTGCGATATGAAATGGAGTTTTGGGGGATAGAGACTATGTATATATATATTTCTTGAGAAGAATAATAGATTTGGGATGGCAAGTGGTAGATACAAAAATATTTTGAAATTGATACGTGACGGGAAGTGCATTTCAATTTATAAATTTAATTTTGAAAGAAATAATTTTGTTTTATTTGACATCCAGGAACTTATAATATGGAGTTTTATTAATTTCATTATTATTCTTGCTATATGTATACAGATAGTTTAATATAATTTATAGGTGCATTCACTTGTACATTTCAAACTATTTTTAAAGAGTAATTTATAACGGGTAATATATAAGTAGATTGACATACATTAACAAGTAATAGAAGAAATTAACTATATAGATCATTTAAAACCACAACGACTATTATCTCTACGACATACTGTAGTATAATTATAAAACGTTGTTATGTGATTTGCCAATGAATATTTACTTTTTGTACTTCATACTATAGTACATATTTAAAAAAAAATAATATTGTACACAAAGAAAAATTCATATCGTAATAACTACCTACTATAATTGGTTTAAACAGCACAAATAGCCTTCTATACTTAATGTTAACGATAACAATTCACATAACTCAAAACTTCAAGACAAAAACTAAAACTACTTTATTTTGTTCCAGGACCTGTACGAACGTGTAACGAGCCGACTAATTACAACAAAACCACACACGCCGTTCTCTCGTCTCACCCCACGGTATAGTCGTCGCATTCTCTCTCTCTCACTCTCTCTTACTCGACCCACATACAGCCCTACGAGTACACAACCACCGTTCCCGTACTCTCTCTCTCTCCCCCGAAAAAAGAATCGCGCCAAATTGACTTAGCAAATTCGCCCGCCTCTCCATTTAATTCCTCCACTTCTCTCTCTCTCTCTCTCTTATTCTCGTTCACCCCTCTATCACACCTCTCTTTTCTCTCGGCTTGTCCACAAGCTGGTATGCGTTTATATTCGGCCGGGAAAAACTCGCCCCGCAACGACGCCGACTACGACAGTTATTCACCCTCGTCCGAAGGGCGCGTTAAAGCATCCGGACCGGCAGTAGCAGTAACAGCAACAACACACATACACATACATACATAAATGGAGAACGCGATAAAGGCCCAGAGAGAACGCGTATATGTAATCCGGGAGAGTGAGAGAGAAAGCGCGCGCGAGCAGCCGAGCACGTGCTCTCTCACCCCGTGTGTGTATGTGTTGTGTGTGCTCTCTCGGTCGGCGCTCGCGCTCTTCGTATGTGCACACGTGTTTTGCGCACACGCGGCCCTCTCTCTCTCTCTCTCTCTCTCACTCTCTATACACACGCGCACAAGTACGAGCATATGATAATCAGCGCGACTGTCTTCTTGCTTCGAGGAGCAAGTACACAGGTACAATATATACACGTGCCCATGCACGTATGTATAAGATAAAAAAAAAGAACGATCGAGTATACAAGGATAAAACGAGACTCACCTGCTATGGCCATCCAGGGGTAGAAGGTATGGCTGCCGGCGGGCTGCTGGTGCAGCTGAGTGGCCACGGGCTGGCTCGTCGCCGAGCTGTTGAGGCTGCAGGTGTTCCACGAGGAGGTGAGAGATCTGCTAGAGCCGTTGTTGCCCGGGCTCGAAGCCGCGTCACCGCTGCTCACCAAACCCGAGTAGCTACCTACTCTGGAGCCTTCGGGTGTGCACGCCGATGGGCGAACTACCGCCGAGTTGCCGCTCGTGCTCTGGCTACTGGCTACTGCCGAGGCGGTTTGCCACACGTCCTTGGCTGCTGCCGCCGCCATCACCGCGGCGTAGCCGTTCTGGTGAGCAGCTGCTGCCACTGCTTGTTCTTGCTGCTTGCAGTCCTTACCAGCCGAAGCCGTATACGAGGAGGTAGTGTGACCCGTCGCCTCAGGTGTCGAGGAGTAAAGCTTGCAGGCTGTAGCGACGCTGGCGTCGTAAGGCGAGTCCTGAGGCGGCCGGGTGTTTGTACCACCGCCTGGGTGTATGCCTAGACTCGACGAGGTGTGATGATGATGTTGAGATGAGGCGTAAGGTGACATACCCAGACCAAGAGGGAAGCTGCGATAGGCAGCTGCTGTGGCCGGGTCATGATGTTGAGCAGCACTGCTGCTCTGGTGGTGGTGGCTACCGTAGAAGCCACCCGCGCTCTGCTCGAAGTACGAGTTCATCGCGATTTCGAGTATCTTGGATCACTTGCACTTGAACAACTCACGGAGGAAAAATAATCCTAGAGCTGATTAGCTCTAGATTGAGGGAAAAAAAATCTCTTGATTAGTTTAGTAAAAGTTCACAACCGGTGTGCTTATATATATATAAAGAGCTGCACCGGTGTCAAAAGCGCGCGAAACTCGCAAGGCGCTGAACCATCAAGGCGCTTAAGAGCCCATAAAAGTCATCGGTCCTTCACGGATTATTATTTTTTTTTTCTTCACACTATATTTCTCTCTGGTATTGGGCACACTATGCACTTGTATCACCGGGGATCCTCTGCCTCTTGAGAGAGAATGTTCAACTTGTAAACAGACGTCGATAAGGACACAGGGCCGCGTTTAAGAAGCGCTAGGCCTAGTGCTGCAACCACGAGGACTCATGGCGAGCATATTATCGAGCCTCCTTCAACCAAACGGCGTAAGTTTTACGACCCTACGTGTCACTTTCCTTTCTCGGTTTCACTCTTGTGTTCCGTACCTCTATGTGTGTGTATCTGTCCACAGAATGGTTGGTAGTAACACTTGCTGTGAGAGGCGATGATCGTTAAACCGTTACGAGGCAATAAACCGAGTAATAAGATGAGCTATAAAAGTCTCCGGGCTCTGCTTCACTCTCTGTAGGTTTAAGCGTGCGAGTATATATAAACGGACGAGCCGGCACGCGACACCACCAGCAGCAGAAGCAGCGTGCGGGCGCGCGTGGCCGATCTCTCTTGACAGCTTCTTTCACAAGTGTTGTTGTCGTCGTCGTTGTCGTCGTCGTCACCGCTACTGTTCTTCGTCTTCTCCTTCTTCACTTGACAGCTCTTCTACACACCAATTCTATGTATGCTCCGTTATAAAAATCGTCCGAATAATCTCCCACGAATAATAAAATGTAGGGAAAAAAAGGTAAACTTGTGTCTATATGTCCCTTCACTCGTTGATTGATAATAACAATATATAATATATATATATTAAATCACTCGAAAGCACTATGCGTTATCGCGCGTGTATATGAATGCGATGTAGTATTATTATTACAATCTCCGTATGAGAAAGAGAGAGAATGAGAGACGGAACACACGGGATAGGAGAGAACAACGCACCACCAGCCGCAATCGCTGTGCGTCGACTGATGATGGGGCGGCCGAGGAAGGAGAGCACAGAGAGCAGCACAGCTAACACCACCACCGCCGCGGCGCTCTCTCGCCCGCGCGCGCAATCAAACGTGTGTACGTTCGCGTGTATAAAACGGAGCGAGCGAGTGAGTGAGACGGAGAAAGAGAGAGAGAGAGGAGCCAGAGCACAGTCGCTGCGGCTGCTGCGCACACCACCGAGAGTGTACAGTGGAGGAGGAAAGGAGTGAGAAAGAGTACCGAAGAGAGAGAAAGAGAGAGGGGGGGGAGAGAAAGAGAGAGGAAGGGATCGTTATACGAGCGAAATGCCAGTGCGTTGCTGGTCCACGGCACACTACTGCTTTTCTCGCGCCCCGCGTGCGTGTATATGCGATCTTTCTCTCTCTCTAGCACTCGTTCGCGCTCGCGCAAAGCACACACACACACACTCGATTTCTCTCTCTCTATATCTATCTCTATACCGTGTGTGTATATACTCGCGCGCACGGTCCGGACACACTGTGTGCTCGGGTACGTATAGAGCAGACAGGCAGGCAAGCAGCAGCACCTTTCTCGCTCGCGCGCGCCACGGGAGTATAATGCGCCACCACCGCACCGAGTGTGTGCGCGCCTACTCTACTCTCTGCTAGTGGATTCTCTCTCTATCTCTCTCTTCGTCACACGCGTGCGCGCTAGAGAGAGAGAGAGAGAGAACGAGCTCTTTTTAGCCGTGGCGCCGTCTCGCTCGCTCTCACGTGCGCCCCCGTGCCGCCCCTCTCCTCCCGTATATGTATATATATACACATACAGCGCGATAACCTAAGCGTGCGAGTGAGAGAGAGAGAGCGCTCGGTCTCTCTCAGTCCCACCTTCGATTCTCTCCCTTCCTCGCACTGCTCGCACCTTTCTCTTTCTCTCTCTCTCTTTCGTGTGTATAAGCAATCTCTCTCTCTCTCTCTCTTTCTCGTTCGCGCATATACGGGCTATCCTCGGCCAGGAGAGCCCCCTGTAGAGCGCTCTAGTAACTCAACGACGTGCCGCCGGATTAAATTCGTATAGCCGTGCTCTGGCTCTCGCATGCCTCGACGTCTCTCAAGCGAGCGCACGCAGATAAGACGCGTGCGAGCGAGATGGCAATATAAGGCTCAACCCACGCGTGAGACAAGGATAGATGGTGAGCGCGACGAAAGGGGTGGAGGGGGGGGAGGACGAGAGAAGAAGACGAAGAACTATACATACTATACTATACTCTCTCGGTATAAGTGGGAGAGAGATAGAACGAACGTCTTCGGGAAGATGCGAGGTGCCAAGGGGGAGGTTATGCTTAAGGACCAATCAGAATTGAATTCGTCACGAGTGGCGCGCCGCGCTCGGCTTCCTACGCCTGGCGAAAGTAGTTCTTCTCTCTCGCGGCCGCTTAGTCGGAGCTTCCCCCCTCCCTTCCTCTTGCCATAGTCCGACCGTGCACAGTTCGAACTACTCGTCTCTCTCTCTCTCTCTCTCTTCTCCCCCCCACTACTACCAGCATGGCAATCGAGTGAAGCTCCGCCTCCACTGCTGTGTGGCACGCGCGCGCGCTTCGCATGCTCTCTCATATTATAGCCGCGCGCTGCTGTGGTGATCAGCGGCGCCACCTGTGCGTAAAACGCTGAACTCGTGGAGCGCAGAGCCCTCGCGGCTTTTGAACGACCACCATCGTTCGGCGGAACGAGCGAGCAGTGAGCGTTTTGCGCGATTGCCACTTTATTATTGTAGTTTCGGGGCCTCGAGTAAGTGTGAGAGAGAGAGAAAGAGATTTTTATTGTACGGATGATGATGATGGCTCTCGCTTGCTCTTTCGCTCGACCGCAGCGTTGGTGCTGGTGTATGTGTGTGTGTGTATATAGAGGATGGATTAGAATGGCGCGAGAACGGTGCAAGCGTTATGCTGGTGGTGGTTATGTTTTGTTTTGGTTTGATTTTTATGGGGAGATGATAAATTTTTTTTTATGGAGGATAGTGTTGCGAAGAAGATTTTTAATGTGCAGTGTTTCTCTGGTGTATAGGCGATTGTTTCTTTTATTTTTTAATGGACGTTTATGTTTGAAATTAAATTTTATGGTATGATGTATATTTTATTTTTAGTTTTTATATTGGAGACTAATTAGAATTATTTAATCGAAATGATTATTTTAATAATTTTTACAATAATGTTTATAAATATTTTATAAAACTTATAGTGTAAATAGAATGGTAATTTCGTTCCATTATGAATAAAAATTAAACTAATTATAAAATGATTGATCTTAATTCAGAAGATAAGACTAGGGAAATTAAAAAAATGGAAAGTGCAAGACAATAATTAAACTTACAAATAGCACCCCACTCATAAATATTAATCGTATAATAACGATTATATATATAAATCGTAACAATATCAACTATACGATCTATCTAATTAATTAAAAATTCATAAATTTAAATCTGTTCATCGCATCAATTAAACTTTCATCACGATCGTTCTACATAAGATTAAAACTAAAAATTCTTCCCTCCCTATATCAACGACTTCCTCATCCAGTAATATATACGAGCAACTTTATCGGGGCCGCACTATAAACTATATCATTCATTCGTTTCATGCCAGTGCACTTTTATTCGCGAAAAAATTCAATTACTCGCTACTGGCAAAATAAATCACACGAATCACTCTCTTTCCAGAAGTCAAAGTTCATTTATCGCACATCGGCACGTTGGAGAAAGATGTTCTCGCGTTATCACCACTCTGTGATTTCGCAAGCTTCTAGAGACGCTTATACACACATACAGTCAACCGTGCGTTATCGTAAACTGCTTTACGAGCCCTTGCACGACAACGACGTGCACGGTTTACGGGCCAATTAGACTCCCTGTACAATTAAAACGTCGTAAAAATTAGAAGCATGGGCACGCGTTCTCTTGTATTATACGGGTGCGGATACCACCGCATATATATAGTATATATACAGTAAAGCAGCGCGTGCGCCTCACTCTCTCTCTCTCTCTCTCTCTCTTGGTATCGGAGTGTTTATTGGGATGTAAATGTCGCTGGATTATCGCCCCCGCGGTTCGCACCTCGTAAATTATTCCATAACGAGCGGAGTAATGCCCATCATAAGCCCGGGCGAGCGAGCGCTCGGCCATTTGCCGCCTGCTACTGCTACTCGGCCGCTTATAAGCGCGCACGTTGCTTGCTTGCTTGCTTGCTTGCCGTCGGCTCACTCGTGCGCTCGTACACCGTCTTTCTCTTAATCGTTGTTTTGAATGTTTAACGATAGCCCGAGCGAGCGTAAAACGTCGTATAATCTTTTTTAAGGCAGCCGTAAAATTCACCGACCGTGGGAGAACGAGAGAGAGAGAGAGAGAGTGAGAGATCGAATTTAAGTGCGAGGAGTAGCCACGCGGCACGCGTATAGCAGTGGAGGGAGTTTTTACGATTTTTTGAGTGCCCGGGTGAAGAGTGAATCGACACGCGTGTGGATACGTCGAGGATTGGAGGAGTAGCTCTTTTTTTTTTATTGCTCTACGACGTATAAGCTTGTGCGTGTACAAGGAGTATATATGTGTGTGATGGTGGCTTGGCGCGTGCCTTTTGTTTACCTATAATTCTGCCCGAATGACCGATAAAGTTTCTTCGCGCCGCCGAGATATGAGCTATAAAATTCAGGTTGATATTTCAATGATGATGCTCGTATACGACTTTTACGACGCGACGCGCGCGGCTGGATAAATAAATACGACTTTATATACTTGTTGGATTCCTCCTTCGTATATTTTAACTGCGCGATTATTATTTTCTCATGCTAACTTTTTCCGGCTCGTAAAAGACAAAATCTTTATTGAAATAAAACATAAGTTTCATCGCGCTCATTACTATAATGATAAAAGGTACATAAATGATATGTTAACTGTGCTAACAAATCATATTTAGTTACGTTTTGTGATTGAAGACCCCATATATTACACCATTATTTATTTGATTAATCGAAATTGATATACAATATTCCTCAATTCTGTATAATCTTTTATTATTTATGTAAACAAATACTTAATCTATCAGAGATAGTGGTATTAAAACTCTATACATATTGATAAAAAGTTAGCAATAGTCAAAAATTTAAATTAATTTAAATGTATAACAAAATTTTTAGAAAAATTATTTTTTATTTATTTTTTCATCAATTGTTTCCAGCATTATGAAAATATTCTAAAAAAAAACAGAATACTGTTGATTGAATACAAACTATACAACTTGATTGACAATATAAAAGTCACAAAGTAACAGTAGCAAAACGGAATCACTGCTAAGAAATGAGGTAGCGTGAAAAGGATACTAAAAGTCAGGCACAGACACCAGCAAGTAAGCTAGCAGGGCGCCTAGTACTCCCATGAATGAAGTCTTAGCGAAAGAGAGAAAGAGCATGGTGAAGGACAGTGAGAAGGGTATAATCGAGCCTAATGATCAAAGAGTTGTTTCAGGACAATACGAGGCAATCACGGTCGGGTATAGACAGAGAGAGAGAGAGCCGTCAAACACCAAGCAGGCATCAACTGCGGTCGTCTGCTCGATGAGCCATCATCCTTCTCGTCGTGTCGTGTCGTGCAGCCCAAGCTCGCGCGCGCAGTATAAGCAGCCACACTATAATACCATTCGGCAGTCATTGTTGAAGAGAGATTCTACACCATGTTGGTAGCTCCGACAGGTGGCAGACCGTTTGCTTGAAAATCATGACGGCCGTAAACTCGAGTTTTATGACCACTTGAACAGAATCGTAAAAGTCAGGGCCTTTAAGCTTATATAGCTAGCTAGCGAGCATTCGCTGTAAGGCGCGTGTCGGATATGGCGGAGGCGTGAGTACGAAGGCTCGTTTCAACTCTCTCTCTCTCTCGTTCTCTCTCTTTCTCTTGGGGAAGAAGAGAGTGCAAAAGAGATAGAGAAAGTGAGAGGGGTAAAGGGACGAAGGAGAGTGGGTAACCGAAATGGGCCTAATGCCCTCTTAAAGCTTTCTCTCTTTGCTGCGTGTTAAGGTCATAACCCTCCAGGCAACAGCAACGATACAAGCCACTGGCTGGGGTCTTTATTTAAGCGCCAATCCAATTCCGCTAAGAGGCTGCTGCTGCTGCTGGTGGTATATATAGGTATTAGGTGATGATGATGATGATGGGATTACCCCGTCGAGATGGTCAGTCTGTCTGACTGCCTGTCGATACTTATCCCTTCTCTCGTTGTCCCGAACGACAGGTACAAAGGTTTGACCGCGCGCAAACTATTAGCTGAGATTATTACTGAGCCAATGGTCGAGGGGTAAATATACCAGTCGCTATGGTGAATTTTGAAGGGTTTTGGATGGTTTGAAATGAGATTTTTGAATATTATTTCTTGAGATTTTTTTTCGTGATTGTGGTTAATTTGAGTGATAAGGTAAGTTGTATACTTTTAACTACAAGAATATTGTGTTTGTGGTGTATTTAATATTACAGAGTAATACAAGTTATATGTTAAATGTAATCACAATTGTACTTTAATGTTATTTATAATAAAAATTAAAAAAATTGAACTATTTATATTTTAATATTAATACATCTTTTACGCGAGGAAACATAACTTAAAATGTAGTAAGATGAACTTTTACATCTGTAAAAATAAATAAATAAACTAATGGAAAGTCATGTTATTTTGTCAAAAATAACCCGAACGTGTTGAAAAGTTTTTCTTTCAATTCCCAAACATTCGGCATTCGGCATCTAACTTTTCGTCATCGGCTTCTCCTTTTTTCCGGCTTCAGTCTGTAACTTTTCGAGGCGTGTGCCAAAGCAAGTACACACCGATTGCTCGATATCCAGATCGTAAAAGTTAATGCACCGTAAGGGAAACAATCGAACCAAGTTCGACGGCTCGATTGTATCACGATTTCGAAAAGTTGTTGCGGAACGTTTCAATCGCCTGCGCTTTAATGAATTTCCAATGCTCCGAATTTTCTACTTCTTTGGATTGCCTTCATAATCCAATCCCAACGGATTTACGCGATCAATAATTTTTGCGTTTTTTTTTTGTACGTTACTTCTATTGTATATATACAGTAAGCCTTAATTTTAACTTTCATAAAATTTATCTCGTTACATTTTACTTTTTGATAGTATCATCATAAACCAAACACCGTCAAATTTTATCAGACAGTTCTCTTGTATACCAATTGTATATACCTTAAGGCATGTTTGTAAAAATAATCAAATAAACACAGCTCTCTGTAAAAATTTGAAATTACACAGAAGCATCAATATCGAAGCATTCAGTTAAACGATCCACGCAAAAATCCCTCGAAACGTGCAGGTAGCTACCGAGTGGGCCATCTCTCGTGCATGAGGGGAGAAAAAAAAACGATCAGACTTAAGCGAGATGGATGATGGACGTCCCCTCCGGTTATTTCGAATAAAACTGATGCGAGGAGGACGTATAGGGGGGTATAGAAGGTGGTGGCGGGAGGAGGAAGGGGGGGTGGTGAGATGAGGGGGGAAATTAGGGGGCGTAGCTATAGCAACCAGAAGGCGAACACGAAAGCCAAGGGGCCAATGCACCCGGCGAATCTGCACTCTTGCTAAACCAGCATCCATTCTTCATCGGCGACTTCGGACTCTCTTTCTCTCTCTCCCTCTCCCTTTTCGCGTCCCTCTCTTTTTGACTCGCGTTCGTCTTGCTATGGTTCAACGCACGCGCGTGGCGACGTCTCCTCGCGCGGCGAGCGAATTTCACTCTGTTAATCTTTCGCGAAGGGTCAGAGAGATAATTGCCTCGGCAGCAGCAGCCAGTGGAATCTCCGCTGAATTTTCGATGAACCGTAAGAGAATTATGGTCTGTAACGACCCGCTTGCAATTGCAGTGTGCGCCTGCCTGCGCACGCCTGGGTTGCGCACATTGAAACGCATGTTTTCGTCGTGTGATGGATAAACATTCGTTTTCGTCGGCGTGTACGTTAATTTATGGGTTCTCGACGGCCGAGTCAAAAGCATTCCAAAGTTCGAAACAACGTTCTAAAGTGTTTTTTTTTAATATTTCGAGCTTTAAATATGGTGGATACGTTAGTCAGCGAATATTTTAATCAAAAGCTTTTTGAAATAATTCTTGAACAAAAATAAATTGCGCTGTAAATGTTTAAAAATAAACGAGATATTTTAGGCGGCATTTGTAAACAAGAGGAGAATGTGCTCTTAGGTGAACTACTTTAGAAAAAAGTATCGTTTATATCAATTAATGTATGTGTATCAATAAATACATTTCTCGTTGATATTATAATTCTTATATAGCATTCGATTCAATTTGAATTTAGTATAATTTTACATTTTTAATCAACTACGTGATTAAAAGATACAATATAATAATTTACCTGCAAAGGTAAATATATAAGAAACAGTTTATTCATTACAGAACAGATAGAAGTAATAAGATAAAAACTCTAGAATAAGTAAATTTAATATTTTTAATGAATATAAAACTATCATATTTTTGTATAATATTATTATATTTGAAATATTTTCAAACGTAATATATTCATGAATTTATTTCTAAACGTCCAAAATAAAGCATAAAATACAATATTAATGCAAAGTGTAAATAATTTTTATAGAAATTTTATAATGCATATGTATATGTTAAATCATTGATGATAACCTACATGAATAATGCAGTCCACGTATTATCAATCACATGAGTAATGAAATAGTTCATTACAATTGGTATATATTTATAATGGAGAAAAAGCAATATGTTTCGTTAATGAACTAAAAACGTTTTATTTATGATTTAATTTTTTTATTTTCAAAAGACCTCTCTATACAGTACATGACAACTAAAGTGCATAACAGTATTTTTATAAATATCATTTAATTAATACAACACTTATAAATAAATATTCAATCAATCACTGTTTTAAATATATACAATAACTTATATCCAACACGGGTCTCCACAAAATTCTACCACGCATCCAACGCACTCATCCTTACATCCCACGCTTACTCTCTACACGCCGTGCCGCATGCACACATACACAATTCGCCTCCGTAAAAACGCTCCGAAAAGTGCATCAAGCATGAAAGCCGATGACAGCGCATCGATAGAGCGAAGCGGCAGGCCAACGAAGCAAGGCCATAGGGAAGACGTCCCCCTTGCCATCTGGCGGTGTCCGGGCGTATCACCTGCTCGAATCTGTCTCTCTCTCTCCCTCACTCGGATGCAGGGCACTGCAGTTTTCACGGTCGATAGCTGTGCACACGCGTGTGTGTATATATCCTCTCGTTGCCGAAAATTTGCGCGTTATCAGCTCAACCCTCAACAATATTATATTTTCCTCTCTGCTCTTATCCATCCACGGTGTGCATCTATATAAAAATAAATATATACACAAGATGCATTATGCAGCTGGTCACCAGGTATGGAAATCGATTATAGCAAAGCGGTTTGTAAAGAGCAATTGGCAAAGTCTTCGGTTAATTCTCTTGCATCGGTGTGAATGCCAAGCACGAGCGAAGTGTATATATGTATAAGCCGCGTTCGCCATTCGCGTATATAAATCAAGCTGGTTGCTGTACAGTATACGCGCTCGCGAAGAGGACGGAGAGAGAGAAAGAGAGAGAGAGAGAAGTGCAGAGCCTGTCTCGTGTATATAGTTCAGCAGCGCTTGCTGCAGGAACGCCGCGGCAATATTAACGAGCGCGAGCGTGTATAATATCTGCATGCGCGAGGAGCAACAGCGAACGAATTGCCGTCGTTCCGTTGGTGGAAATGACGACGATGACTACGGCAAAGGCGAAGTACTTTGCGATGCGGGGACAAGAGCTAACGCGGTTCTCTTAATTGGCGGGCAATTTATTTAAACGCGAGCAAGCGTCAGCTTTTTGAAACTCGCTCTCGTTTGTGTGAAGGGGAGAGCGAGAAAGATCGAGAGAGAGAGAGAGAGAGAGAGGAAAGCAATTGCCTTGAGTGCAGCTGCCTACCTTACCGGTGGGAGAAGCGACGCCGACGCGAGATACTGCACGCATCTGCGATGATTGCAATTTTCGTTCTACCTTCCCTTTGGTTGGCTTCTCCTGCTGTGTATTTCGCCTGCCCTTGTTAATTGTTTATGGTAGTGCTCTCGTTATGTTTTTTCGTTTTTATTTATCGGTAAATAGATTGTACATACTTTAGTTGTTCTTATTATTTTGGTATATATTTATTGATTCTAGTAATAAATAAAATAATATTTTTTATGAATTTTACGTATTATGTAAAATGAATTATTTAATCGATACCACATCAATTGTTTGTTAAATGTAAGATGGTTTATATCTTCTTGTAACTAGCAAATGAACATTTTTTCAAATGTATTAAAGTGAAGAAAAGATTTATGCAAAATTGTAAATTAAAGCGTACCACGACATACTTCACTTGTTTATAATGCATAATAATAATCCATATATCGTACGTACCACAATCAATGAAATATCTGCTTCCATACGAAGTTAGTTTGATATAGTTGGTACGACTGACTCTCATACAAACGATCCAAAGGTTTCTCAAACTATCTAGCACGCATTTAACCCGGATAAAATTAGTTATAAAATAAATATATACATTGAAAATATTCGTTTAATATTAGTATATTAAAAATATTAGAAAAGAGCTCTCAGATTAAAACCTTTTAATTAATATCTTCCAATATTACGAATAAGTTTGGTATTTAATTTTAAAGATATAAGATTTGAACGCAATTATAGAACAAAAACCGATTGTTTAATTCTCTTAATGCTCAAAATTGCTAATGTTGGGTATTTGATAATAATAACATTTATATTGCAATCTATCGAACATTAATGTTTGTTACACTCGGTTATGTATTAAAAAAGAGTTCATTCATATAATAGGAAATGTTAAAGTTAGAATCATTTCATTAACACATTCATTTTCGATGGTTAAATGTAAATTTAGCAATCATAATATATGCAGCATAAAAAACGATTATTAGCATAGTCATTTCAGAAACATAACGCGCAAGGTGCGAAGTAAAAGTCATGCATGAGCATCAAATATAACGAGTTACGAGTGTGATAACTACTTGCAACCCTCGACACCAACGGGAACTGATCGTCGAAAGGGGGTGAAAAGGGAGTAAATCGCGAACACGGATGATAATAATAATAATGAATGGCTATTGCGGTAACGTTCGTCTGCCGCTGCTGCTACACGAAAGAATGCCCTCGAAGCCTGCACAGCCGCAGGTCCGGATGGGTAGCCGCCACCGCTTGGCTTATATATACACACATACATACATACATATGCGAACGAATGAGCGACGTGCAGGTAAGGCGTAAACAAACAAGTATCAATGCATCTAAATTGAAACATAAAACGAAACGAATGAGGCTATAAATAGTTCGAGCTAATAGTAGGGTGCGGGTAAGCTATTGCACGGCGGTATGGTTACTTACATATATATATATAGCATACATATATACACACGCGTGTGGTGAAGCAGCTCGCGCAGAGTGGGCTATATAACGCGTTCGCGAGAATTTTATTGCCGTACGCGATATATAGAGAGAGAGAAAGAAGGAGAACGCGTTTGACTGAAAAATATACGGCTATAGGTACGTGTCTTTACGTATATGTGAAAAGAAGAAGTATGCCGTGTCTCTCGCGACGGCACAGCCAAAGAATATGCGCATCCGAATCAGAAGTGGATTCTTTTCTTACCTCCGTTTGACTTGAGCGGTTGTATAGTTACGACAGACCTGGTGGTGAACCGTGTCAGCCGTTGTATCTCATTTTTGCAGACGTACTAGGGAATCTGGAAAGGGAACGAAATGTACATTTTAGATAGATTTATATTTTTGGAATTTGATTTTGTGATGGTCGTTTTTGAAAGTTAAGGAGTAGTTTGAAATCCGTAAAAATAGATTTTTAACAAATACAAAATAAACTATTCTATAGCTAGAGGAGCCATTTAGAAAAAACTAATCTTTTAAATTTCTGTTGTGCTGTATCATTTGAGAAGTTAAGGATATTGTTATGAGAAAATCTGAAGATTTGTAATTTTGTATTGTATATAACAAAATTTCTGTTTATTGATTAGGTATTTGTTTCTTCTGTTTATTGTCGTGCATTATATTTAAGATGGAATTTTCATTTATAAATTATTTGTTTCTAAATAATGGTGTAATTTAGAAATTGATAATATTCCACCACGTAGCAGAAGTGATAGTGCATTTCAAGAATGTCAATGTTTATCTGACTTTATTTACATATTATGTTCCATTAAACCAACGTAAATGTATTTACAAAAATGAAATCAGAATCGTTATTACAAATTAAGAAGTCACGTTTAGATTTCATCCGGTATCAGCTAAATAGAGCCTAACGTAGGTCTAATTAAACTATAAATTCGATTAATAAAATACGACATACTTCAGAAGTTAGTATACTTTGGGTGTTAGGTAATTATACCAGTAATTAAAAAGTGAAATGTAAACAATTATACAAACCACTATAGCAGTATTATACATTCGCTTTGCGCGAGATAATTAAACATAAGAGTTAAAAGCATTTTACTGCATGTCGGAACGCCTCGTTAATTGATAATTCCAGAGTAATTTAATTATTCTACAAAACATACGAGGTAATAATATTCAACGTACGAGAAAAGAAAGAGAGAACGTATAAGAGAAAGAGGCAACGGCGCAGAGAATGAAAGAACGCTCGCAGAAGCCACAGAGTCTCGAAGCAGCGCGATAGCGTTCTCAAGCCAACCGTTACGCAAGGTTTATCGCGCATTAACTTTCCCAATGCGTCCATTATCGATACTTTGTACAAACGCGCGGCTATTCCACCACGAAGATGTATAGACGCTTCTTCGACTCTGATTCTAGATTTCTGAATTCACTCCCGTATAGCCGTATAGCTCCGTGTGTTGCCGGGAAACAGAAGCATACGCACACGTCTGATGAAACGACTGATTCATTCTATCTGGCGCTTGTACAATGATTTTCTGTTCGGTACAGTAGTGCTCGTTGTGTGCATCGTCGTCGTCTTCGTCGTCTTTATATATACATGCGGCAGTGGAAAAAGAGAAAGAAAAGAAGCGAGTGTATCATTTGCTCCAGTGAGTGAGTTCAACGCGACACAGATATATTTTTAACTCGTTCGCAGATTATATACGCGAAGTAAATATATATATATATATATACACACACATACGACTGCAAGTGATATCGGCCAACAGTGCCATGAACTTATAACGTTAATTGATTTACGAAGCTGCGCGAGAGCGACGATATAGTTTGAATGATTTATTTTTCATCGCGTGATCGTCGTGCTTTGGAAACCGCTGAGGCTTTTATATATACGACTTGCGTATACAACGGTATACTGATACAAGGTTGCTGTATATTTTAATTGAAATGAAAGGGTGAATTATTTTTTATATTGAAGGTATTTAAAGGCTTAAATTTGATTCGGGTTTGAGAAAACAACTTTTTTCATATGCTTTATTCTATACAATTCTCACATATATGTATAACACAATGTATAACTGTAGAAAATTATTTTACTATCTATATCTAAAATTCCTTGTTGACATTCAAGTGAACTCTGAGCAAACGTAGAATGATCTTCTCCGTAACACGACAAAAAACCAAAATTCTCCAAACCTGAACTCAAAAATTGAGTATTTCAGAATAACTTTTTTTCTCAATGTAAACAGAAGACACTTTCGTCACGCATCATCCACTTCATTAAAATTCTCATTCCAGCATATCTCTAAAACCTCGGAAAGCCATATGAATCAACGGGTATACGTGTAACAAAAACAAGGAAATGCTCCATGCATGCATGCACCAGCAGCAGCAGCAGTAGCATCGGGCTTAGCAAGGATTTCGCCTGAAAGCCTACCCATACACACATACGTATATATACATATACGAACAACGGAGCTCTCTGCTGCCTCCTGGAGATAGAGCTAATGCCAAAGCTCGTGCCGCAGTGCACAATATCATGCCTGCGCCTGTACGCTCTCAACTGCATCGCGCAAGGGTCCACGCATATACACATACAGTAAGGGGGATGTTCCTCTGCTTCTCTCTCTCTCTCTCTCTCTCTCTCTCTCTCTCGGGTCGGCTCAGTCTCTCTCGGGTACACGACATGGATTTGCAATTCAAACGCCAGCGGCTATAATACGTATAAATCCCGAAAGCAGGAACCGGCGAATGGGCAGAGAGAGAGAGAGAGAGGGAGGATGGGAGACAGTAAGAGAGAGAGAGAGAGCGAACAAACGGACCGTGGCTCACGGTTAGCTGAGCCGTCGCGTGAGCCCTGCACGAGGAACGCGGGGAAGAGGCGCAAGAGTAGCAGCATAGTATGAGCGCATCGCCATATAAGCGCACTGGCGGCGAGGCCAAAACCTCGGGAGAGAGAGAGGGAGATCGAGAGGGAGCGAATGCTCGTGTACACCATAAATTTTGATGTTTTCTTGATTGGATTGGAAGAATAACGAGATCATTGTTTTCGCCGTGCACGAGCCGCCAACGCTGCATCGGCGAGCAGCTGCAAGCGGCTGCAGTTGTGAGAGAAGTATGTATAGCTGCTTGAGAGTATGTGTGGGTATATGGGATGAGCGCGACGAAGTTCTCGACAACGACAGCGACGACGAAGAAGAAGAAGAAGAAGAAGCGTACTTCCTCTAGATATCAATCCGTCGCGCTCGTCTTTTCGTATAAATATATATATATATATACAGATTCAGAGAATGGCTATTTTGTTTACGCTCTAACGTGGATTGAATACATTTGGTTATCTACAAAGCATTAACAAAATTCTTTTATCTATATTTTATTCACGGACCGTTTTTTTTCTTTCTCAGCGCTGATTAAACGTTATTTATGTAACTTTCTGTTTGTCGCGTTATCCGCTGCGGGACTTTAAAAACAGGTGTGAACCAAGCGAGAAAATTTCCGTTATACAAGCATAAAAGATAACAAAGAAATTTAACAAAAACTAAAGTTAGAGCAATATTGTAAATATATAATACTATTTAATAACGTGCGGTTACGTAATTGAGTCGTATGAGTACAATTTATTCCGTATATAATAGCGTATATACACAAAATACGATTCTCAGTACATTAGAATTTCAGTGCCACTCCAGGCGCCATTAACCAAATGCATAACAGCCATTATTCCATATTAGTTCCCTGCGTATACACATACATATATATACACATATATATATATATACACGTGCACGCTACTCACATTGTCCAACCGGGAAAATTCGAAAGTTCATAATTCAGAGCGCCATACGTGTAGCGCGTAATCTCGTAATAGGAAAAAGCTCGCATATATATATCCTACACTATAATACAACCAAGCTGCGACGGTTGCGCTCACTCTCATTCTCCTGTTCATCGACTCTCTATTTCATCGGAATAAAAGGATGAACCCGAGAGAGAGAGAGAGAGAAAGATGAACCTTTAGCCAAAGGATCGCATGCTCACCGCCATCATTAACGAACGCTTCGTTTTGGTTTCCCCTCTCTTTCTCGCTCGAGGCTCCACCTCGAATAGCCAAGTAATTAGAACATTTGTTCCGTCCGGTGAAGGAGGCCACAGCTGCGCAGCGCTGCGCATGGACTACGCGACCGCACTGTAGTAATAACTCAAACTTTCCTGCGGCGAGTGAGAGAGAATCGACTTCATGATGCGAGCGTGCGCGCGTTCCAGTAAACTTACGATGCAAAAAGGGGCGCCGCCGCCGCCACTGCGCTGCTCATATAATGGACGTGATGGCAGAGCCTCAAGACTGTACCTTTCTCTCTCTCTCTCTCTCTCTCTCTCTTAACACAAAAGGAATGAGGAATGTCTTTATTAGACAAGGGCCTGAATCGAATTCGGGCTGATTCCCATCGCATATATACACTCCCTATATATACACACACTCGCTATAGGCTTGAGCTACGCACGCACGATCATCGCCGTTTTCACAGTGGTACTGGTGTATATATATATGTGTATGCGTACTTTTCTCGTATATAACCTCGGGCCATCGGGCGAGGAAAGAGGGAGTGACCTCTTCGCGCCGGAGGGTTATATATATATGCGTATATACGAGGTACCTCTGTGTATATTGTAACCTATAGAAGCACGCACTGTGCACCCCTTACGATGACCAGCAGGCAGCAGCTACAGACTACTCCTCCTCTCTACCCCCCTTAAAAAGATCCTTGGTATTTTTTACCTTCCCTTATGGTGTTTTTTTCCAACGATCCGTCTAGGTATATATATGCGTATAGGTCCTATCTCGTGTACTCAAGGTCGACGATGTATATATACACTTAACGCTGACTTTTATACGTTGTAGGGAAGAAAGACGGGCGGTCTTCGGCAAGGAGACAGGAAGATTTTCTCAGAGAGAGAGAGAGAGAGAGAAAGAGCATGCAGGGTACATCCGTCCATCGTCACTCTGCTCACGTTTCGTTGTACAGCCGTGTGTCTCGTGAGGGCTTGAAACACGATCCCGGAATTTATTTTACGATGTTTGGATTTCCTATGTTCCAGTGGGAGAGTGAGAGAGAGGGTATACATATAAGACGAATTTGTGGTTTCTTTACGGATGTTTAATGAGAGAAATAGGATTGCTGGAGCACCTTTACAGGCGGATATTGCTCTGCCTTGGTGAGTGAAGTTTTTTTTTACGATGGGGATGTTGTCGGAACGTTTATTTCTCGACTATATAGGGTACTACAAAAACGTTTGAAGTTTTTATACGTGACTATAAATGATATAAATGCTCTTATATTAATATTTCAGCAAGTTTTTGTAGCAATTCAATTTATAATCAATTCATGAGATAAGTTAACAAGTGTAGATAACAGGTTGTTGTCGAATGAAACTATCCATGAAACTACTCATGAAAATTTTCCAAAGATCAAACAAAAGCATTATAACTCTTTAACGCTAATAAAAGATTATTAAATGAACAGGGGGGGAAAACAATGTCTTGTTAATGAAAAGTAAAGTACGTGTATGTATACCTCAGCGTAGGCTGTTGTAGAAACGATTTACCATTTATAGACGGCGTAAGTATATGATGAATAATGGATGGTACGGTCGGCTCATCGCCCGAGACTGCACTGCTGCCCGGCTGTGGCTTATAAGATTTCGCGTAATGCTTCGTAAATTGCTCGACCGCAACAACGAAATTGCTGCGTTTGTATCCCACTCCTAAACGGTACGTCATTACGTGTTTCTTTTCGCCTCAAGTACGCGGTTACGTCGTGCGCCGGTCTGAACTACATTTACGAATCTTGTGTTCACCAAAATTGCTCTGATATACATCGAAAAATCAAGATAATTGTTACTTTATTTATTGAAAAAAAAAAAATACTGTATATGTGTGTTACAGATAAAAAAAATTGTGTATTAAATAATAAATAGCAGGATTCTAAAAACATTTAAGTGTTTAGAAGTTTATAAAACATACATGTAGCAAAATGCGTTCCACATTTGTAATTCGAATTTATATGAGCGAAATACTTGTATATATATATACGGACATGTCAGCTGTAAATTTCCCATCGTCATTACTTGATAGTAAGGCGTAAAATATTTTCTCACAGTTATAAATTGTATTAGTAGAATTATTGCATTTGGAGAAAAACTATAATTGCGATTTATTTTCATTTACCACTCAGACGGTTCAGATAGCAAAGTCTTCTCGTATTTCCAATTTATCGCGTGTACATGTATATATACATACATACACATATATACTGCACAGCTCGAACCCAAGAGACATTGCAATATACTTGCTTTAACACCTTGGGTGTATCTACTAAGAATTTCTTCCCTTTCAATGTGATACTCAGATCAATAATCATAAATCTCGATTCGCGAATAAATCGTCGGTTGTGGGTACGAGCGAATAAATTGTTTGCTTATCAGTAGCCTTTTCTCGCGAGCGTATGTACGTGTAAGTCCATGAATCACGGTATTGGAGAGAAAGGATTTAACAAAAAGAAATCTTGAAGAATGATAATAAGAAAAATTATATTTTTAATGTAAATTGTATAAAGTACAATGTAATGTAAAATACATTGTTTATTATAATTTTCAGTTTATTCTGTAAAAAATATTTTATTTATTTCATTATGTGAAATTTAAAGAAAAAGGAATTTTTTAAGTTGACAAAAAGTTTATTAACGAAGAACATAATTAAAAAAATACTATCAATTGTCTATATATTGGAAAATAAAGGAACCAAAAATTATTTTAAATCAATATCATTAAACACATTTATTTAGGCAGTTCATTTGAAAGATTGGATGTTTGTGTGTTAAAAAGAATGAGGTCTCTAAAGATTACGTATTATTATCGAGATTCCTGGTACGAAAACGAGGTTCTCACATAATTACGGTGGAAGTTCATCCGAAAGGAAAGTCCATTCGATCTTCAATTACAGGTTGTAATACCCGGCGTTATTATGGGAAGTGCGCGAAGTTGATGAGATATTAAAAATTATTAACTTTATTTATTGCCCACAACACAGTATACACACACACTTACCAAAGATAACAATTCTAAATTCGCATACTCGGTGTATCGTACACACACGGGTAAATGCCCACAATGGCCATTGCGGCCTTCTCATTCGTCCCTCTCGCAAAGGTGGGCGGAGTTTCTCTTACCTGCTCGATCCGACGATCGAAATCTGCGAGTATATTATATATATATATACACACACATATATACCTGCGCGTATGTTTTCGCGTATTCCTCGAATTCGCCCCCCCCCTCCCATCGATATTACATGATACACCTTAAAAAAATTAACTTATCTTAATTACGGAAGCGCGTATACACACGCATGAATTATCCATTATTGTTTCCACGAATCGACTTGCTTAAAACAACAAATCCGTTCCACATTTAGCCGATTCGGTAAGACCCTGGCATTGTGCGCCATACCGACATTTCTTCACGCTTATTCTATACAGATAAGAGACGAGTCAAGGCTGAATTTGAATTCTTGCCACGCGAAGCTATACTGTATATCTATATACACGGCCAAAACATCAATAAATTTTGGACCAAAAAAGAAAGGCGCAACGCAAAAATACATTTCTCAATACTCTCGCACACGTCGATGCGCTGTCGAGATAATACAGGCGCGACTCTGATGTGTATACGTGTGGAGAAGAAAGCCGAGAAATCGATTACAGAGCGCAGAGGAAAAGGGGCAATCTCATCGCCGAAAAAGCTTTTAACAACGTTCATGCTCATGCTTCAACTCGTACCTCTTTCTTCATTCTTCCTTGCGTCGAATACGTATATATATACGAACGTACGATACTCTCGTCGATAGGTATATATATGTATATACACATATACACCGGCGCTGTTCGCGCGAAGATCGAAGCACGTTAACACGCAACGCGTCGCGTCCCACCCCTACCTCACGCGCGCGTGTATAATACACGCCAGCCGCGCTCTCTGCCTCTGGCCATAAGTAACATCTACTTAAATTATGACTATCTTATCGGCGCGGTTACTTACATCGCTCGCGCGAGCTCATATTTATGTGGGTGACCATGAGCAACATACATACATACATATACATATACATATATATACAGAGCAACGTGGTTTCGTGTCTCCCTTGTCGCGGTTCACCGACCGCCACTAGTGGCAGCACAAACACTCGCGCGACTCGATTTACGATTCGGCTTCTCGGTAAATTCGAAAGTTGACCAGCGAGGTATTGCCTGATGTCGCGAGAGACAGAGAGAGAGGGAGTTATTAATACCCTCGCGAGACGCAGCGACGACATATACACCATACTGGAAGAGGAATGTATGTCTATAGTGTGGGCAAGTGTGTGTGGAAGAGAGCGAATTTCGCGCGAATTGCGGACACGCACAACAGGGCAGAAAAGTTGGAAGTAAAACAAGATCGACGCACACGCGCTCACGGACCCAGTTCAACGCGAAACGGGAACGCACGTTGCTGGGGCAAGTTTATGGGTATATATATATGTGTATTGCGCGTGAAGGAAAAAGGTTGTCGCTTGAAGCGATATTTTTTCCGAGCGTATAACTTTGTGATTCAAAAGAAAGTTGCTGATTCGGAAAGCTTAGGAGAAATAGTATTATGGATAATACGAAGTAAAATGAATTATTATTGAAAATATATTCTTTATAATTTATTTGTTCAATAAATAATAGATATCTTCATTCATCTATTCACGTAGAACAATAGATTCAGCAGTCTCTATTTCCAAATGTTCCGCGTATACATTTCACTTCGAAACTCACACCTATAGCGACCCTTAACAACCCAAAATTTGAATATCCAGCTTTCCCTATAACACACACATACCCCCTGCCTATGTTAAACGCGAACAGGTACACATATACACACAGCAAGCAGCGATTCTTGTCAATTTCTCGCCTGACCGCCGTGAAAGCGACCTCCCGTCGCAATATTTGCCCTGAGACGTGGCGAGTGAGCGCGTGGCCCTAATTTTCCCGGATTCGCTATGCAAATAGGTGCTATTAGCACCTTCCTTATTGCGGCGTGGGCCTGTAGAGCCCATCGTGACAATGGCAAATGACTCGAGCAGTGGATAGCCTGCTTTCCCTCTCTTACTCTCTTGGTGGTATAGTATATAGACATGACTATACGGATATACACACCATACCATGACTATATATACGCCCGCGCGTGTTGCTGCACGCCGTGAATGCTTAACAGCCTGATCGTGTTTGTAACGCTGTATGGAGGTATGCTCTACGTGTGTTCGAAAACTTTGACCTGCGATTTCTGAGTCTCAGCTGGAAGGTATTTGGGTTTAGGTTTGTACTATTTATAGAGTGTTTATTGTTTAAATAGTTTTAATATTTATGTAATAGTGTAAGTAATTGGTAAACAGTCTGAAATTGGATTATTTTATGCAACTATTTATGGTAGAATTCGCATATAATTTCGTACACCTTACAGGTAAATTGTTAAAGCCGGCTCTGTCATCGTGCTTCAATGCCTACAAGTTTGACAAGTTGTTGACGAAATTCGTTACGATTTTCAGCAGCTGTGCAACCGGTCGTATAAGGTTATATGAAAAATAACTCCTTGAAAACTCAAACCCGTTTCTGTAACAATATTGTCTGCACGCAGTTCCTCATAAGATTACACGTAGCTTTTTCTTTTTTTTTTATTTAACACATCAAACTTTCCAAAAATTCGAATGTCTCACGTATACGACACATCAAAAAAATGCAACACACGACACTTTACGCGGCAAAAAAATGCACTTGCCGAGGTAAATTGATACGAATTACGCCATTATATTAAGTGCAGGTTATACATCGTCGAAGCGCGTGAAAGGTGAAAAAAAAACACATACACAGCGATTCTTGCAGGTGGCGACCCAAGAGCAGCAACAGCTCCCTCGCACAAAAACGAGAACGAGCTCTTATATACTCTATACCGCCGCTCTTTCTCAGTCAAAGAACGATGACGACGTACACGACGACGACGACGAGATGCAATTATTTTCCCTCGTATATACCTACTTAATGCAGGTACGTGGCGCGCACATTAACGACACCGCGCGATAACCCTGTGAGCGCGGCGCTGCATTATACGCTAACAAGTGCAAGCCGAAGCTCGCGCACGCACGCGCGTGCGGACCGTTTTACATATAGATTAGGCTGAGATAGTCCTGCACACACGCATACACGCATGCACGCATAAACACGTGTTGGCTTTGCGAGTATAGTGTACTTGTTATATATATACGTTTCGCCAAACGTATAATAATGTCCGCACAGAACACGCTATATAATATAGTCGAACTCGAACTCGCAAGAGACCAATACGTGCGGATGCTTCTTTCGTTTGTAAAGAGTGTATAGAGTGAGCACAGAGAGGTATAACAAGCGGCGAATATAGAGATTGCGCCTATTTATGAAATGACCTTCGTTGGTATAATAGCGAGTAGTAGGCGAGGATTAAACGAGCGCGTCTTACACGGTAACCTATTTCCTGTGTGTGTGTGTATATATATATATATATATGTGAATGTCTGCGCACGCGTTCATTGGGGCCGCCCGTGTTATTGTTATCTCGAGCGTATGCGCGAGCTTGTTAAACGCACGCAACGATTCTCTTCTCTCTCTCTCCTTTCTTTCTAGATGCCTCTTTAACGCGGCAAAAAGCTTGAGTGACTTTGGCAATAAATAGCCGTTAATTTGCTTGGAATAAATATCCGAGGTGTAAATGGTTGAACCGCGTACATACACATTCACATACGCGCTTTAATTATCGTCGAATAAATTGGAGCGGCGGTGTTGCGCGTGTACTGTTTCCAATTAAAGTGCATAATTTATTCACTGCGGTTCAGTCTATATATATATATATATATATATGTATGTATGTATATATATGCATTTTGTTTTTCTCTTGATGCTTAGTCGCTAATGATAAATTCTTAAATTGATACTTTTGACCATTTCGCTGACAAACGAGGGAATTGAATTGTCGCTTTTTAAAAATAGTCAATTTGCCGCTCTGCATATAACGTTCGGGTTAAATTTAGAACACGACGAGCGCGAGCGAGTGCGTTTGCAAGCTTCAAACGATATGTAAATAGAATTCTGCAGGCAACTTGTAATGCGATTTATGCGCGGTAAAATATCCTCGCTAGTGATTCTGATCTGCGCGCGCGTGCTTTCAAATTTACAATACCGATAAAGTAACGTAACTTTTTCGCCGCAATGAATTTATTATCTGTGTAAAACGCTCGACGCGCGCTAAGGGTTTCGAAATAGGAAAATATTTTATATGATTTACAATAACTTCGCTTGCTGGCATAATCACTTTCGGAGAGAGAGACAGAGAGAGAGAGAAAGAGAGGAAAAAAACGAAGAAAGGCTTATGTTTCTATTCGATTCAGCCATTATCCAACCCGCGGCGCACAAGAGATCGTATGGTTCAGATACGCGCGCGCACGCGGGGAGCTCTATAAAAGTCGTAAAAGCCTGTGGAAAGTGAAAAGGTGCATTCCAGCCCTGTCTCCGCTATGTATACTCAATGGCACAGTGACGACGTAATGATTTATCTCGGTGGGCATGCGCGAATTTTCAGAAAATACTTTTCAACCTCTCGGTAAATCTTCGATCGCGCAAGACTTATCTAAGTGAAACAATCTCTCACAGTTTCCCTTCCGATAAATACACAATCTGCCTTTTTTAGACTATATAGATTCCAAAAAAGAAGCTCGCACACCGGCTTATTCTCATCGGTTCTATCAGGAGAACCTGCAGCAGCGGTGCTCGCTCGCCAACGAAAAACATTGATTTATCGTCCGTTCCGTAATAAGTTCACGAGCCGCCCGCGCGTTCACTCGCTGCATGCGCTTCCTCTTCTCTCTTTCTCTCTCTCTCTCTCTCTCGCTCACTCTGGACGTACAGCAGAACCGGGCTCGCATACTCGGTGCATGTACAAAATAAATAACCTAAAGTCCGCGTGCGGCTCGCGCTTTAAATACTCGTAAATCCTCGATGTAATCAGAGAATAACGATCCGCGGGTTAGTTGCTCTCTCTCTCTCTCTCTCTCTTGCACCCAACCATGCACATACGTTCGCTCTATAGCGTTTAATATAAAATTTCCCTACGCCACTGATAAAAGTCACCTGGTGTGCCGTGCGCATGAATTCGATATCCCTCGCGTGTGATTATAAAAGAGCTTTTTTGCACGTTGCTACAGCGGTGGTGGTGGCGGAGAGAGAAAGAGAGAGAAAAATCCGTTGTGTACGGCATACGCGCGACTTTGCGAGTTTATAAAGCGCATTCGTCTTGGTGCTACGGAGTACGTGTTTGCCGAGTGGTTTCCTTCTATATGCTATAGGTATATAGCAAACCCAAGCGTGAGCATCAGCCGTGGTTTTAGTCGGTTCTTGTGGGGCTATAGGGGCAGAGGGAGACGAGCAAGAGAAGAAGGAGCCGAGTTGACTAGTTTATTTGGGGAACTTTCGAGTAAATTTTGCGGTTGGATTTATGTATGAATTTATGTAGGTAGATAGTAGACGAAATAATTTTCGCTGACGTTCCGAACAAATAGCGCGGAAATTTATTCTCAGTTCCCGGGATATATATTATATATGCGATGATTCTGTGACAAAAATTTGCTTATTTCGGTGAAAAACAAAAATGCTTATATTCTTGTGTTTAGATTAGTCATGCTTTTATAAAGTGGTGACGAAGTCAATTCGGTCGGATAAGGTGTAAAGATGGTGATTTAGCGAGAAAAATCTTTATATCGTAACGGTTCATCGACATGTTTTTTTTGTTAAACTATCAATAAGAAACATAAAATTCATATCGATTATAGTGAGAAAAGGTAAAACATTGATAAATTATGTTTTGGAATTTTCAAGCCAAAAAAAAGTAAGGAATTAAAAAAAAAAATATATTAATGGATGTGTTTCAGAATATAATACAAAATTATTTACGTCGAAAAATGGCATCCAAGTGGATTTTGTCATTAACACTTTATTTCAACATAAATAAATTTCCGAACGATGCATGAATATTAATAAAACCAGATGGACGCGACACATTCTTTCCTTTTAATAATTAAATCAAAAATAATGAATGCACCCACATAAATTCTAATAAATATTTAAAAAGTGTATATAATTATAACATTGGAGCGTCTCTCATGTTTTATTCAACGCGCGCAGAGTGACAAGCACGTGAAACATTTACTATCCAAAAATTGTAACGCGTATATAATACATATATAAAGAAATACTCTTCATCAAAACTTATCTAAATGTACATTCGAGCGTACAACTTTTAAACAATAAATAAATTCGAAAAAGCGGACCAAAAGTGTCTTTCCGCATTCGTTTGCATGTGAAAGTGAATCACGCCGGGCGACTCGCGAGAAGAAGCTTGCGCGCGAATATAAGCGGCGATGGCAACGGCAGGGCCTTATACGAGAACGGATACGTAGGCTGGCAAGGCGTTTCATCAAGTGGGTTCATCGGGGCCAAGTCGAGAAAGAGAGAAAGAGAGAAACAGAGTCTCGGGGAATGCGCGACCGCGTTCGTCGGCTCTGAAGAAGTATATACAACGGGGAGGCCTCGGACAAGGCGCTCGCGCGCCCGTAAAAACACGTTCCATCGCTTCTCTCTCTCTCTCTCTCTCTTCTTCTTTCCTCTGTCTCTGCTCTTCTTTATCTCTCTTCTTCTCTTTCTCCTTTCATTCTCATTTATTTCTCGTTGTCCGACGCTCTCTCTCTCTCCCTCCCTGTTCATTGTGCTGCGGCTCGCGTGCTTTTCTTTCCTCTGCGCGCGATTCGGCCGCGTCTATCTCTCTCTCTCTCTCTCTTGCTCTCCCCAGCTGATTAATATCCAGATTCTCTCCGTAAGATAGTTCTTGTTTGGATGAAGCAATTCCAGCCGGTTTTTCTGAGGATATCTCGCACCGCCACCGCGAGAGAGAAAAAGCGGCCGAGCATCGTTCGATCGCTTCGAATGGACTTGGCCGTCGGCTCTACGTTTCTCTCTCTCTCTCTCTCTCTCTCTCTGATACACGTCGGTTTGTCTTTTCCTCCGCGATTTTCTTCTTCTTCCCGTGCCGAGTATATATCGCGGAATGTGTAAAAGTTGGCTACAGCGCGACACCGTTTCCTCTCAGCTTTGTTTTGTCCTCTATATAAATGCTGTTGAGAGATTTTTATAAAAGAGTTCTAAGAGATCTTTACGGGAGAGCGATCGATTGGAGAGGTATAGAGAATAAGAGAATAAGAGAAAGAGACAGAGAGGACACGTTTGTCTGTTATATGCCACTGCTGCTGCTGTAGTTGTTCTACCGGCTGTGCGGCGTTTTCCTCTATCCCGAGAGAGGGAAACGAGCGAGAAAGAAGGACTGGAAAGTATTGATTTTCGCTTAAGGAAAACGTGAGTCACGATCGGCTGACGATTATTCTCACGCGATATAATTGTGTGCTCGCGAGAGAGAGAGAGAGAGAGAGAGAGAGAGAGAGAGAGAGAGAGAGAGAGAGAGAGAGAGAGAGAGAGAGAGA
>JAYJLV010000046.1:6859173-6876641 GCA_036873485.1 Torymus texanus
AAACGAGCGAGAAAGAAGGACGGGAAAGTATGGATTTTTGCTTAAGGAAAACGTGAGTCACGAGCGGCTGACGATTATTCTCACGCGATATAATTGTGTGCTCGCGGGAGAGAGAGAGAGAGAGAGAGAGAGAGAGAGAGAGAGAGAAAGGTAACTTTGCCATTCAGCAGTGAGACGCCGAGCTTTTTTTCTGACTCGCGTGATTGATATTCCCTCTGTGTAGAGAAGGTATACTGTAACGTAAGCTTTTTGAGGGAATTATTTGAAGTGGCATTGTTTTGTTTTAGATTTAAGATATTATAATAATGTATATGGAAGTAGGTGAAACAATGTATTCGATGCAAAGCTGATAATGGAAGAATGATATTTTAAGGAAATTGCTGAACCATTAAAAACGAAATAAACTTACAGAGGTGTAAGTCAGTAACGTAAAAAATCATAACAAAGTATTATCGAATATTTTTATTTTCTTTTTTCGTTTCTTAATAGCATTTATTTGAAAAGAAACACTTTATAAACAGCGAAGAATGAGAATACTATTTTATATATTATCGTTAACGCTTCCATGCCTATACGAGAGATAAAAAGAATTTAAGCCTACAAAGATATAACTTTTGAAAGAACTGTGAATGATACAGTCTTTTATCAATGAATGATATCTATTTAGCATCAGATGTCTATTTCAGATATTTGATTTTTTCACGAAATGCCTCATAATCTCTTCTTAATTGATGTTTCTATACAAGGACAAAGGAAACATATATGTACTCAACCGCAGCAGTGTCACGGGGAATTTTTTAAAATAGAGCATAAATAACGAAGATTAGATGAAGATATCGGCTAGCATAAATTTTGCAAAAGATCCCAGCACAAAAAGCAGAGTATGATTAACAGGCGGATTCTTTAGCGCGTTATTTGTCTTATAAAGCACATTCGCAGATAATCTCGAATATATACGCGAGCGCGTGGAATAAAAAACCGGATGGGCTAAGAAAATCGCACGTATAGTCTGCGTCTCTCTCTCTCTCTTGCGTATACGAAAGAGCTGCAACATATATACCGGAGGACGAGGACGCTTCCAAATAAACTGCCATCGCGAAAATAAATGAGCATTTCCATAAATACGCGGACCGAGCGTTTTTGTCACCTCGCTTCCTCTTTTTTTCGTTCCTCGCGCTCGCGCGCGCACTACTGCCACTGTCGTTCTCCTCTATATCTCTCTCGCCAAGTGGCAAAAGGCAACAGCAACAGGAGCAGCAGCAGCAGCTCGGCTTGAATTATACGAGGAACTGAGAGAGAGCGCAAAAGACGTCCTCGAGAAAGTCAAGGGAAAGTTAAAAATGTAACCTAAAAAATTGTCCCCGTGTGCGACTGAGGGATGGGCGGAGAGTACGCACAAGCTTTTCGAAGGGGGGACGTACGCACGTACAATCGAAGTGAAGATGGACGTCTTGGGAACCGGTTTTCTTGGTCCTCTCGGTCCGGGTGTATATAATGCATGCACGAAATCAACAAAGGAGCCGGAGATGAGATTGAAAAGCCAACAAATTTGAAAAACCACTTTAGTAGGATTTACGAATGAGACTTTACGATTGCGTCGTCTTTTGTATAAGCGAGAGAAGAGAGAGAGAACTTGTAGCTAATATCTGAGTTTGTTTGGCTACTTATAACGTGCGTTATGAGCTCGTGATCATTCTGTTATACAAGTCAATGGAATTTACAAGCTCTTGAAAGTCTGTTTTATTGACTTTTGCGCAAGCCATTTCTCAAAATTAATTGCACATTATTTACTCGTTGAAACATTTTTAGCGCAATGTAATTACAGAGAAACTATGAAAGTAACATTGCAGAGTTACTGGAAGAAGCAATTTTCATACGGATGTTATGAATTGATAACGCATTTATACAGATAACGTCAAATTTTATTTATCGGGGTTTAGTAATAATTACTTTTTATTAGATATCACACCATTAATACATGTCAGGGTGTGAAAAGAGTTGGCAAATACAAAGATAATGTATATACATTTAAGAATTATTATTGCACGTGATCAGAAATCAATTTTACAATTTTATAAATTAAGTTTATAATTAAAACAAATATTGTAATTTCAGTTTTTTATTCAGTGAAAAAGTAAATGACAGAATAGGGATAATCAGATGTAAGGTTTTCAATATTCATTCATGTTTTACTTTAAATAAGTAACTTTTGGATATAATTTAAATACAATTTATTTGAAAAAGTAATTTTATTTTCAAAAAGGTAAGAAACATCTTTGTTATTAAAGAATTTATTACAGCTTTCAAAAACTTAATTTTCAAAATATATTAGTATGTTCTTCTTTTATCTGAAAAATTTTAAAGGGTTGTTAAGGTTATATTTAGAAGTATTAATTTTATTTGATATTTTATTGCTTTTAGAATTTCCATTTACATATTTTACATTGCATTGCCGTTTTTCTGTTTTTTTTTTTTTTTTTTTTTTTTTTGAGGTTATGTTTTAGGTGGTTTTTCTTACATTACATCAGAAAATCCTTTTGCATATATTTAGAACATTCCAGTGATCATTAAAATGAAAATAACAATTTACATGTATGTATCACAATCATTGTTAGATAACACTATATACTACTGCATTATGGCATATCAATGATGAATTACAATACGAAGAAGTTTTTTACGTTCCACATAATCCACGTGAGAATTTGTAAAATCTTGATTTATTCCAGTTTTTAAATAACCATTGAATATTAAAACTTCAATTTCAAGTAGATCAAAAATGCAAATCAGCCATGTAGTTATCGTCTGTTGTGGCGATAACTTATAATTAAAGCCGAACTTTTTAACATCTCTGACAGAGCTTTCAACTTTTGCCATAATCTACATAAATTACTCCAACGTGTGCGGAACACCGATTTGCATACATTACAACGACTAATTTAATTACACACCTTCGTACAATACACAATCCTTCTTCTCGCGCTAAAGCAAAAAAAAAACACAGACGAAAGCTCGTCTTACCCCAAAGAGAACAACGTCTTACTTGCCCGCTAATTATTCGCGCCCTTGCGCTCGCATTGCTCATCAAACTTTCAAATTACACTCGCGAACCCTTCTCTCATCCATAAAAATAATAAATTCGTTCGCATTTACCTCGTAAAGCATGCCTCGTCGTAGCCATCATCATCATCATCATCATCATCATCACCAGCAGCGCGTCGTCGCAGAAAGTGAACGCGCGCTTATCGTCACTCTCTTACGTATCTTGATCATGCGCTCACGCTCGCTCGCGCGAAGAGGAAGCAATCCGCGTAATCGGATTCATCAAAGTTCTCGTTCTTATCGCGATGCTCTCATGCTCCCTCAAATTAGCGTAAAAATAAAATCGCGCCTGTGATCTCATCTCTTTCTCTCTGTCTCTCTCTCTTTCTTTTTCTCTCCCTCGCTCTCTCCTTGTCGACGTCGTCGTCGCCTTCAGCAGCATTGACTCGCGTCGTGCATCATCCAAGATGGCTGCGTCCCTGGGCGTGGCTCTGATTCTTGCGTGTGAGCTAAGCCCTTCGCTCGTTTCATCCTTGATTTTCCGCGGTTTGTACATATACGTATATCACTCGCGAGGATCACGTAATTTTTCAGTAACAACAATAACAACAACAACAAGAACAACACTTTTTTAAACGCAAGCTTCCTGGAGGTATCAACGAGTAGGCGACGTGCTGCTGCGGATGGGAAAGGCTAGGTCGCTGCTCTACGGCGGCCATGTTGGCATGCGAGAGCGCGCAGCGCGCGGGTTTCTTGATTCTCCCCTTCCTTCCACGCTACAGCCAGCCAGCCAGCCAGCCGGTTATGTCTGTGTGAGCTTTGTATGGGTGTGTGAGTGTCTGCCTTCCCGCATTCTCTACGGTCCATCTGCCAGCCTCCCTTGTGCGTTGCCTTTCTTTCACGCGTGATGGTATATAGAGTGTCATGGTGTGCGTGAATGTATATATGTGCGTGTAGTCGTTTTGAATCTATATAGTAAAAATGTTAGGAAAGGTTATTTTTAGGTAAACTTTGAGTGAAAATTTTATATTTTGTGATTTAGGTTTTAATACTTTTATAGTGTATACTTTAATTTTTTATACTTACTTCCGAAATGTTAGTGTATTAATTACTAGCAAATTATTAACATTATTAATATAATGTAATTTTTTATGTCGTTCAAAATTTTATCTTATCAATGAGAAAATGGAGAATTTTTGAAAATGAATCCAAAACCATTAGTTTTTTTTTTTATCTTATTCCCAAACAAATAAATCACTTGTCAAGTCTGATTTATTGCAAAAATACGCAGTAGGAAGATTTAGAGGAGACAGGGATATCTATTTCTAGAATAGAATATCATTCAGGGGGCTTACAGGGCCGCACGCACTATGCGAAGAAATCAATACAAAAGTATTCCTCTCGTTGAGTCAGTGACCTACCCTCAAAATTACACGGAATATTTAATGGACGAGCCACTAAAAACTTACAATATTACTTTTCTATACGCTTGCACTGAAGATTTTAGGATGCTAAAAATAAAAATTTTGTAACTAAATGTGCGACATTATACAAAAGTATAGTATTACGTTAATAAGAATTAAGCCATTTTATTGAAAAATTCAACAAACGTAGGATGAATGAACAGACGAATAATTAATTCAAATATTCAATTGAAAAAATCAATAAATATTATTATTAATGGTTTATATCACGGCAATAAATTAAATATCTTTTTATTACAGAAATGAAGCGATATAGCTGCCTTATTTATGCACATAAATTTCACCCACTAGAAAAGTAATAACCATTATTCTTTTTAGATTTATTACCATAGAAACGGCTCGTAAGAGAAAACTAGGTTATCTAAACTACCCGGCGTTATTCTTTCACCTGTAAACCTTGTTTAATCAATCACGATATTAATCGCAACTATATAAAATTACATAATTATACCGGTATAAATAAGCATCAACTCCGAATCACGAATAACTTACCAAAAAATTACCATTAATAAATCAATAATCGAAAACGATAACCACGAAAAAATACAAACAATTCGAAGGCTTCTCAAGATCATCAAACTCGTCAGCAAGGTCAGTCGATGTCGCAACCGTAATCTATTCTATAAATACGCTATCTCAACACGTCACAATATAACGTAGTCAAATGTATATATATAAAAATCTCCGCGGAGTACGCGTTGTATCATCGCAGCCCGTAAAAATCGAAGCTTTAAGCCCATCCAAAAACAAGACATTCGCGTTCGCTCCCTTTTACTTTTATATATATCGAGCCGCGCTTAAAAGCCGATTCTCATTCCTTCGTCCGCAAAAGGGCCGCTAAGGGATCAGGCCGATAAAATTCGATCCACCTTCGACGGATTGCTGGGCGGACCACGCACGCATATAAGAGAGAGGATGATTTTAACTCAGACCCTTTGGATTCTTATACACTCTTACGGGCCCTCTTTTTCTCAAAGCGTGCGAAATTTCTCGGAGAAGACGTCCCGAAATTCCGAGACCTGCATGTACGTATATACATATATATGTACCCCCTTTCCTGTGCCTATATGAACTCCCCTGAGCGCGTGCGGAATTTCTCTTTTCCCCTTGTCCCCACCGCAGAGCAGCAGTCAACGAACGCGTCGTCGTCGTCGTCGTCGTCGAGCGCTGTTCGTGCGGATATATCTAGTGCGTTCCGAGTTTCGCAGACCGGATGCCATACACATTCGCGCGTGCGACAAAGCCTCGCGGGAATTTGCGTCGGCGGCTTTTCGAGGGTGTCAAGAGACCAATGGTTCTTTTTTCCATATACTTGTCTCCGGTTATAAGCAGAGACAACTTCCTCGTTCCGTCTTCCTTCCTCTCTCGCCTACGTATACAGTTCTTCTTTATACATTGCTAAGAGAAAGAGAGAGAGAGAGAGAGAGAATGGCTAAAAATACTATATCGGTAAGTGCAAACGGCTTGTATATGTATATACGTTTATGTATGTGTCTATGTATTGTATGCGTATATATACACGCTGGGGATCGTATATACACGCGCGATGCTCGAGCTTTCGTTCCATACATCGTACGGAGGTCGAGAAGGGAAGGGGAACCCGAGAGAGAAAGGAACAGACGTAGCATGAGTGGAAGAGAGAGGGGACGAGGAGGTGGGGACGGCCTGTCGGCCATCTTGGCTACGCCGCGCATGCGCGCCGCTTCTCTTTGGGCTTTGACACGTGCCGCCGCCGCCAAGACTCGCATGGATTCCACGCTCTCTCTCTCCCCCCACTTCTATACTTCGCTCTGTCTCGCTTACTCTCGATGGCGCGGTGGTCGTTGTATTATAGCATAGTCGGCTTCTTCAATCGATGAACGCGCTTTTTACGATTGTTTACGCGATTAAACTTGTAATTTCAATTAGGACGATTGAGAATTCCGTCTTCTTATGCACAGTGTGCCGGCTGCCGCTTTTACCCGCGTGCTCGAACACCGTTACACTTCGGGATTTTTTTCTACCATCGAGTTTTTGCGTTCGACGCCATTATGTGTAATTAAATTGTTGACTTTTCGACTTTTATTGTTTAATGAGGAAGCTTTTAATGCGATCGGCTCGTTACGTGATCGTTTTGTAAATTAATGGCGCATGAAAATGCTGCCCGCGCCTAAGTAATTGCTTGTTTGGTAATTTTATGTTTGAATCTAAGTGTTTTTAATGGTCGATAAAAATGTCAGGATGTGTCTAACTCGAATTTTTTGTCGCGCATAAAATTCGAAACGATTCTATTGTAACATCTGAGTACAAAGAAACCATATAATTATATTGCACTATATATACTCATTTATATATATATCCTCTAATCGAGATTTAATTAAAATAGATTGAGAAATCGTTTACACTACATCTCCTGAACTATTATACAATTTCGAAATTACGCATCATCCCACAACTTTCAACCATCCTACCCCCCGCCCTACCCCTCTCCACTCTCTCTCTCTCTCTCTCTCGCCTCTCTGTGTGTACTGCAGCACCGCATTACCGAAACCTCGATTTATCAAGGCACACAAGACACACGCAACTAAAACTAACGCTCTGAACTACAATAACGGCCCTGCACGGTTGCAGAACAACAACGACTGTAACGTGCACCGCTACGTGCACAGGCACGTTCCAAAAGCTCACTCGCTCGCTCGGGCGAGAGGCAAATTCAATTTGGCGCATCAGTCCGAAAGAGTATTTGCAATAAGTGCATTTCCGCATCGAGAGAGCGAGTAGAGAGAGAGAGAGAGAGAGTTAGCTAGCTATACGAGAGCCAATAGCAGAAACGCCCGTAGGATAACGCATGGCGTTTGTTATGCGTCAGATAGAACTAGCGCGCGGTACGCGCTTACACGGCTCGTATGTGCGTATATGTACAGTAGTGTATATATACGCAGAGGTTGGTACAATAACGTTCAATTTATTCCGTCGCAAACAGGGCGAGCGAACGCGTAAATCACTCGATGCCCCCCGCATGGCTGACGTATCGCTTATGAGGTCTCTCGACCTACCGCTATACGGCTAATTCGACGCGCGTTTCAAATAATTAATAAACAATAGATGCGAGGTTTACGGCCGGCGCGCGGCTTGGTATTATCGAAGCGATCCGACGGAACGTTACGCGCGATGAAATTCAGAGGTTGCGAACAGGCCTGTATATATATATATATATATATATATATATATATAGTTTTGGACAATGTTTTTTTTAGATAAAAGTGTGATAAAGCGAGAGTTTTTTTACATATGAACAATTAATTAAAATGTTTTAAAATTTTATCACGAAGCTGGAAGTAAAATTTATAGTTGTAAAAAGAAAACAAGTAGTACGAGTAAGCGGTATGTTTCAGCATACAAAGAACAGTGTAATTTTTGTTAACAGAGTGAAAAAATTCACGTAACTCACGAAGAAGCTGGCAAAAACGTCTTCGTAAAAATCCATAAAACCAATTCGCCAGCGCGATAAGATCCATATACACAAAATCCCGACGATGCGCACGCGTGTCCGAATGCGCCCAATCTACTCGGGTTACCTTTTCACAACGATATAGCTTGGACCTGGCCGATATCTCTCCTAATTTCCGTCGGACACCGGGTATGCTTATAATCCCAAAAATATGCATCGATTTAGACATCGTCGCCGTGCGGCCTACCACCGCACCGCCACATACTTTACATATAGTCGTAAAAGCCATCGTCTAATTATTTCTTATAGACCATTACAACGCCATTCGCCACCGCGCAGCCGCATACGCACACGCGCACATCTCAGACCGATTTTTAACGCCACACAGTGAAATTCCACACGCGCGCGTGCACGGCAACTACGTTGAATTAAAAGAGAAGAAACCGGTTTGCTTACAAGAGAGAAAGAGAGAAGATACGCGTGCACCGCGGGCTGCTATCGTCGCTGCTATCTGCAAAAAACGAGGGTAAGAGGCGAGTCCCATCGACTCGAGCCGCCGGCGGCTGAAAATTAAAGCGGAATCCAAAGAGGGAAGAACACGTAGAATTGTTCCTTTGAGAGAGAGAGATTTTCGAAAATACAAGCTGGTGATATTTCGCGAGAGAACAGAAGCAAAAATGCTTGTATATATGGCTAAGGTATAAGAAGAATTGTATTGTTTTCGCGTGAGATTCGGGACAGGGAGAGGCTGTGGTACGAGATTTTCTCGCGCGCTTAAGCAAGTATATGTACGCTATAGCACGGTGCGCGTGCGCTTGCCGACGGCAGGCGATATTTCACTGCGTTACCGTAATAAGTGTTACGTGCTGCAATTGAAAATGATATTTCTGATGATGTATAGCGTGCTGTTGGGCGTTCCGCTCACTCGCTCGCCAAGTGGAGCACGTATATATATACATTCGCACTCTATTTTAATGCAAAATTAATTAGTTTTAACGTGTTTTATGCGATTTTAATTTTTTTTTTCTGTTGGACTTGAACCTGGCTCAAAGTTCGTTGTTCCACTTGTGTTTTTATATTATTATCATATTTTTTATGTTTAATGTAAATTTATATATTTTTTAAGTATTTAATTGTGTTGAAATGTTATTTTTATACTATAAGAATGAATGTAAAGCGTAATTCAAGCCCGCATCAAAACTCGATAAGCCCATTCTTCATTTTATTTTAACTTAAGCGTTATATTACAGCGATATTTCTTCCAAAGTTTGTATTAAATTCTTGTATTACTCCATATAAAATTAATCTACAATTTCTATTGGAAATATATTGTAAAAGAATTGTTACTTGAGATTTCTAAAACACTAATTTAACAAAACAAGGAATTAACTGTAATGCTAACACGTATACAATAACTCAGAAAATTGTAATTCTCAATTCCAAAACCAATCGCAATTAAACACTTCACTACTCTTAAACCCAACCACGCACTATATAGGATAAACAACGTAACAGCACCTCCATACACCCCATGTACATAAATAAACGTGCGAACGGCACTTGGCAAGCGAAAGGGTGTGCGGGTTATAAAAGGACACCGCGCGCCGCGAAATTACAGGTCCTCTCTCTCTCTCTCTCTCTCCTAGATACGCAATCACGCGTCGGCATACGCACAGTAGTCCATTCACTTTCACGTATGTGTACATATATATACATACATACGCAAGCATACTGTGTTTCGCATTCGGGCCGCGTATCTCGCACCTATATAAAACGCATAAAACGCGACCGGGGGTAGTAGTAGTAGTAGTAGTAGTAGCAGTAGCAGTAGCCGTCCACAGCCGCCGTCGGATCGTCCTCTCCTCCCTCTCGTCAAGTGCACGCGAGCTAGCTAGAACGAGAGAGAGAGAGAGAGAGAGAGAGAGAGAGAGCGAAAGCGAGAGTCAGCGGCGGGCCTCTTACGTGTTCGGGCCATCCAATAAAAGTTGCCTTTGTTTGATGGGCGACTAAATCGGGGCTAGCAGCCCCCTAATGCGTCATTACTGTCGGGCTTTACGGGCGCCTCGTATCATTTCACTTAGGTATATTGATATGGCAACGAGTTCTCTCTCTCTCTCTCGCTCTCTCGGTAACGCCACCACGGGCTGGCTGGCTTCCTTTAAATGTCCCGACGTTCAGCGTCAACGACTCTCTGGGAAACCCGCGCTGAGAGAGCAAGAGAGAGAAGAGAGTGAACTTGACTCTATGCTCTCGAGACTCCATCGCGTCGATGCTCCTGGATTATTGCTCTTATTAAAATCCTCTTTGCACTTCGTTTTCTTTTCGCCATGAGCTGGCAGTATAGTTGAGAGGATGCTCGATGATTTCGAGCGATTCTGTAGGAGATAGAAGAGAAATGCGAGCAAGCGCGATTTTCTGAGGACGTACTTTATGCGAGACGATGACTATGATGATGATGATGATGATGATGATGAGTGTAGGCAGTTTTATACCGCACGTATGATGCGGTTATTTCATAATTAAATGGAGATGAAAGAGTGGTGTTGTGTAATTTTTATCACATTGAAAGTATCAGGATCGTGATGCTCTGCAAAATAGCTTGTGAGATTGAAAGTTAAATATCTATCCGGAAATTGTTATATTGGAATGTTTAAGAGGAGTAAATTTTAGTACTTTTGTAAAAATGCGAAATGGAATTTTTTACATGTATTGGATATGACTTGATAGAGAAAGAGTCAAATATTAGATGAATTATTATTGTAAATTACGAGAGTAATATTATAAAATGTAACGTTGACAAAAGCAAATCTTTTCAAGTAGAAATAACATATATCATACACAGTGAATAAATGTTTTCGCGTACGAAAAAAAATTATTTATTGGTAGTTCAGGTTAAAATGTACGGTTTCATAATGACAATAAAGTAAAAAAAAGCATGATTTACATCTCGAAGCAGTTTATTTAGAGGCGCTCGCGCGAGACTTATGCTCATCAAAAGCAGTTTTATGATAAAAGTATTTTTATGTCTCCATCATTAGTGAAATTCTCGTTTCGCGTGACACTCGCGAAGATCGTTTTATCGTTTTCCGGCCCGATGTTGATATTTTGTTAGTCAAACATTCGTCACGGCTTTTAAAGCTTATAACGGTGAATCTGAATTTTTTTTTTCTCTAAAATAGTTTTATTGCGCGCTACTCGTGAGGCCCTAAAACGATGCTTACGCTCATAAAAATGCGCTCGTAAAAGCGAGCGCGCGCGCACACGAGATTACTTTTTACGATTTCGCTACCTGTCCTACGAAAAATGAGGACAGGTATTTGTGAAATTTGCGAGTTCCCGTACGTTCGTTCTTTCTCTCTCGTACTGCCCGTAATCGAACATTTTTCACGACTTGCTCACCGTCCCGAGTTTTCAAGTATTCTCTGGCAATTTATTTTCAGGTGAAAATTGCGACACTGATTTTCAAAGCGGATTTTCACTTCGATCTATACGCTAGAAATTGATTTTATATGGAATGAAATTTTCGCGCGAGAAAAGATGATGGTATAAATTTGTTCTAGAAAGATTGATTACTATTCCCTAATATTTTTTAATTTTAAACGATAGTTTTCCTGAAAATTATTTTAATCTTAACTAAAAGCTTACTATATAAGCATATCTTACAACGATTTATATACGTAAGACATGCCAACACAGTAATCCGAAATTAAAAATATACGCGTTGGTAATCCTCTAGCTTTACATAACATTATGTCATCTCCGTTATCTCAACATTAACACTATTCTTCTACACGGAAAAAATATTAATTTTTCCTCATTCCCACCAAAATTTCTATTGCCACTCAAGAGAACAAGCATACACAGTTATTCTATCGCACCAAAAATCCAATCGTTTTCACAATTGTTTTTCCTACTGATATAGCCACTACAGATGTGTATATTTTATCATCAAAAACACACATATACGGCACTTGAAATTTCGATAACACAGTTACACATATACACACACTTTTCCAGCATGTTTCTGATCCACAACACTCGCGAGATACACTTCCAGTCAGACGGCGCCGACCGACATTCGCCGTCCGTCGGCAGGCGAAAGCTCAACTCTCTCTCGTACTCGCGGCCGCGTCGTCTCGCCTCCGTCTAACCCCGTTTTATCGATTCGTATAAAGCGTTATACTACTACAGCAATCTGGCTTTACTCGTCTAGCCGTATACGTGAACTCATCGCTATATACGGGAATCGTACGGAAGTGTTGGAAAGCCTCGGAGGCTCTTGTTGGCGGAACGTCTGGAAGGAAACTGAGGGAATCGACGTGGGAGTTAACCCCGTCAGTGTATAGCAGTCTCTTGTCGGCAACCCGACCATCCGCATGTGTCCTTCGGGGCCCAAAGGCGCACCCCGGCATTAAAAAAAAAAAGGATCTTAAAAGTGCGCAAAGCAAGGGAGAGCGAGAGAGAAAGAAGGTAGAAATGGGCCCTCCTAAAGTAGGTATTTGTAGGCTTTACGAGGTCAGAAGCAAAAAAATAGAGAGAGAGAGGCCCGACGGTTGTCGGCGTCCGACGGACAGCAAGCGAACGCTTGTATACGCGAAAGCATGTGCACGCATACAAGACAGGGGCTGTATATGGTCACCCCGTTAAACCAGCGTCTCTTTTCTCTCGCCACTACTTTTTTTTTTAACCTGCGAGCGTGTCACATAGTCAACCCTTAGGCCCGTAGCCGCACTGTTGCAGGAAACGCGTGCGGTGCTATTGTCCGATGTGTAGCCACAGCCTTGGCCGCGGCAATTTTCGCGACGGGTTGCCACCTCGACTTTTTTAAGGCCCATCTCTCGCCTTTTTTAACCTCTCGGGAAAGGGGACTCGTGTCGTAGGTATTTGACTTTTTTCTGTGATGGCCTATACGAGTGTATATACAGTGCGTATATATATATATAAGATAGCCTCTTGGGTTTTGGGATAGACGAGACCTTGGGCCGAAGGTGCGTGGTTGATTTTTTTATGGCGGAAATCGACACTGAAGCGTGACTCCGGAAGGTAATTGGGGGTCTAGTCGGCTAGAGTATAGGCGAGTTTTGAGAGAGACAGGTAAAGAAGTGAAAAATGTATGGACGCGCGCGCGTGTGCGTCGGTGGATGAAGCAGGCACGCGCGTTCATGGTGGAAAATATCGCCAGTACGTGTCGCGATTTTCAGTGGTGCGTATATATAGTATATATATACGTATACCCAGCGATTGCTCGTAAGTTTATCGCAAAAGATTTTACTTGCCGGAGAGAGAAGGGTCTGACTACTTTACGAGGCCGTTCCCGAACAAGGTATATGGCATAAATTTTATTTCCTTTTTCTCTCTCTCTTTCGAGATTTTAATGGAATTCTAATATTTTATTGGCGACTTTGTACATTGAGCACGTAATATTACTTATTCAGACTTTGTACTACATATATACTTGGTAATAGCTGTTTTAATAAAGTAGTTAAACTGTGGTTGTAATACAGCATCGGTATCTAAGTGTTCTAAAAAAGATTGTAACCTCCAAAGAACAGAATAAAAGTATAAAATTAACGAGTAAAAAATATTTTGGAGGTAAAGTATATGTAGTTTAATGAATATAAATATGTAATCTTTAAATACGTTTAAACGTATCATATAGGTATAAAATATATCAATTGAATACATTGGAATGTTCATTGTGTGGAATTTCAAGATCAATTTTACTTTTTTAGTGGGTCATTTCAAAATCTGAAAATGTTTAAGATTCAAATATTTACATTTAAAACATACTAAAGAGCATAAAAAATTATGCAATAAACAATATTGAATAAGTACTACAAGTACACATCCCTTCTTACAACGGAAGCTTCTAAAAACGAAAATGCCCCTCTAAAGTAGTTTGAAAAGCCAAAACAAGCTACCCACAAATTTACGATATTTTGACTTTGGAAGAAAGAACACGACGCTTATTTCAAAGCATATACTCGCGCCCCTTCAGCTCCAAATGTGTACTGCCCTCTCTCTCTCTTTCTCTCTCGTACTTTTCGCTCGTATAATCGCTTCATCCTAAGACATTCACGGCGCAGTTGGCTGTCTCCGAAACGCGCGCTTGCCTCGCAGAGCATCGCATTATCGCAACTCAGCGCGATGCTTTAATAAATCCGTAACTTATCCAAGACGATAAACAAGAAGCATTTTTGCTCGCGGCGGAAAATCTCGCGAAAACACTAGCGCGAGCAAAATCCTCGTTGCCGACAAATAACCTAAAGGGTGTGTGTATGTATGTGTGTTGCGAAGGCGGTGGTATATATCGCACGAGTATACACGCGAGTGAGTATAAAATCCGTCGGAGACTGCGCGCGCGAGTGATGAATTTAATTATTCCCATCGCGTGCGCATACGCGGGCTACGAGAGTCGCGCGCGAGTAGAGTATATTTACGAGGCAGATAAAAGTTCGAGCGTCTAAGGTTTATCGGGAGCCCCGATCGCCGTAGTCCTTCTTTGTATACACATTGCGAGGAGCTTCGGAGTCTTCTACTGTGCCGTCGCTGCTGCTGTTGTTGCTGCTTAGCTGTTCTGGGGGGATTTTCTGTGGGTTATAGCGTGGGAAGGATAATGTTTTATTTTGCATATCTGTGGTCGCGGTGCGGTATCGTGATTTATTTGGGTCTTGCGCCTTGTTATTTCGAAAATTGAGATTTTCTGGAGAGAGATAGAGGTCAACTTATATATTTTATAAAGGGATAATAATATGAAATGCAAATCGTTGTCAAAAATTAGAAATATAAGATTAATTTTATTTAATTATAAGTAAGATGAAGAATTTTTCTCATGCAAATTAGTGATTCTGTCCAAATAAAACTAGGTTGCGAAAACGATTTCTGATAAAACATTTATTTTCCCTTATTTTATAGTAAGGTATATGTTTAAATTTTTCTATTATAACAAAACTATGTGATCAATAGAGTATACGAAAACAATCGTACTGCACAGTTATATAAAGAAATATATTTTAGGATGCATAGTTTTTACTTACAATTTAAAAGAATTTGATCATCTCTTAAAAAATAGTGACCTGGAACAAAAAAGAAATTTATAATTAAATGATTAAATATAATTTAATTGTATTCATATAAAGATAAATATTATTTACTAAAGCAGAAAAATACTTTGTACAGTATTCTATATAGATAGAAAAATTCCACAGACATTTAGAATACAGTCTGGAATTTTAATATATAGATTAAATTAAATGAATTAAAATAACAATTTCTCGCCAGATTATCAAGAACACATTTCCATGTGCGTACGACGGTTATGGATTGTTTCCACAAACATTGAATAACCAATTTGATGAAGTAAAAAGCACGTTAAAGTTACTTTTATTAGCAAAAAGACACGGAAATGTCTAATTTCGTGCAAAAAGTTATTTAATATGTACATATTACCGACATAATTAAACTGAATTAACTATAATTAAGTTCCTGGGTTTTTAGCAATAGCATATTTTCTAAAGAGAATTTTAATAGTACGTTGATTTAATTGCGCGTATTACAGAAGCCATTCATAAATTCCATATTCATTTGCTTTGCACACATTGATATTGCAAGTCGAATAGTCATTAAAATGAAAATATAATGAATGAGTAAACATACTTGGTACAATAGGATACTTAGCATTGAAACATGTACTTAAAACTAACTATGGTTCTGTAGCTATGAATTTGATTAAAATAGGAACTCACTGAATTTAGAAAGAATCACATATAAAAATCTTCCAAGATTTTTAAAAAACTGTAATGACAGTTTTCGTATATAATAAAGTAGTTAATTTTATGAATTTTATGAAGTGAAATAAATAAAACATTTGATAGTTGTTACGTTAATTCTCACATTATCAAATAGATAACTATAATATTCAACAACTACTATATACCTACATTAAAATGTTTAAATCCAATTTACAGACTAGCTCTTATAGTTACAGACGATTACTTTATCCATTAACGTTCAGTAGCAAACCAGCATAGCAACAGAACCATTATACTTCTTAAAAGGAAGCTCTAATATTTCTCTAACAAGCCATTACTAACGTTATCCAGATACAAAGCACTTTTACGATCATATACGAATGCCACACTTTTCTCTCCTTCACTACGATTACCACTATTCCTACTACTGCTGCGCCCACGACACGATCGCCGCCCAGTCTTTTCCCGTAGAAGGTGATGCCCCGGTAGATCGCCACTCTCTCTCTCTCTCTCGCACTTTTAATTCGATCCCCCCGGAGCCGCGGATTAAGATATCTCGCTTGCTTCGCTCGGAGAGCGAAAGAGAGACGGATCATACGAGCGAGTCATCTAGATAAGCAGCTGATTGATAACTGCGATAAAGCGTTATGCGGACTTTATGTCAGGCAGAGATCGCCCGAGATTGTTTCCCGCTGCGCTCGCGCGCGCTGCACACTTTGCGAAACCTCCGAGATACGTAATAAAATCTCCTTCTCTGCTCATGCTCATTCTCTCTCTTTAGCGCGATGCATGTGCTTATTTTTTTTCCGGAGGCATTGAGAAATTGGAATTTTTACACCATTCGAGTGGAGATTGCGTCATGTGGACGCTGATTCGCGAGGATAGATTATTGTATGTATAAGTACACTGAGGGCGCGGGTTTGGGTTTCGCGCAGTGTAATACAGCGTATGAGAATGGATGGTAAATATATATAATATACATGTGTGTGTATATGCGCGAAGCGAGGTTGAAAGTTGGATTTCGAGGATTGTTTCTCGTAGCGTGCTTTATCGGATAATTAATAGCTACGTATAAATTGTATGACTATCGGCACCCCGTGCGTTCCGTTGCGAGAAACATTATATTGTGTCGATAGCGTGGGTGAATGTAGTGCAAAATTAATTAAAGAGATAAGGAGCATAATTCTATTGATGTACCGACCTGAGCAAGGGACGCACGCGGAGCACACCGAGAGAGAAAATATCTTAACGACGACGATATTTTCGCGAAACGAGACATTTTCGTTCACGAATGCTACGCGTTCTCCTTGTCATGTAAAAATGGAGTTTATGCAGGAAAAAAGAAACACGCGAATAAACGAGATTGTCGTGTATCTCTAATGCGAATCTGCGCGGGAAAAAAAGAAAAACAATTTTCTTGCGCGTATAGTCTGACTAATAATAAAATCTTTTTGTTTGTATTTATGATTTTAACATTAGTAAAGCATGAGTAGATAAGTTCTATTTTTGTATACCAATTTTGCTATACATGTAGAATTTTCGTCGAAATAACACGGAATATAAATTTGGTATTTTTTTGACATATAGTATACACCGTAATACGCAAATACATTAAAATTTTTCTTCGAAAAAGAAAAACGTATAAAAAAGAATGTTTTTCATTAAGATGATATATTCTGTAATCTTATGTGTATGTTTTTTAGTTAAAATCCTATAAAATGATCAACCTTATTAAAAAAGGTGTGTTTAATTTCAACTAAT
>JAYJLV010000046.1:6913531-6925005 GCA_036873485.1 Torymus texanus
GGCAGTAATAAGCTGTGAATTTTATTATGGATATATTGACTTTGGATTTTAGCTGGCGCTGCTTATGGCGTATGCGGGAATTGACTGTAGGTGTATAGAGTTGCAGAGTACTTTTTTTTTCAGAGTATCGGGGTTAAACGTTGTAGTGATTGCTGTTACGGTGATTTTTGTTGCTTTTACAGTCGACGTTTTGAAAATAAATATAATATTTTTTATATAGCAAAGGTTTAAACACATTTATTTCTAAGAAAATGTATTATCCTTATTTTGAAGTAAACGAAAACTTTTATACGTACACAAATATATAAAATTAACAGTATTTATTCTCACTAAAAGCGAGCACAAAAATAATCTCTTTCTCTCTTTCTGCCCTCGCCCATTCTCATAACTCTCGCTCGTTCGGTCAATTTACAAGATACCTATACCAAGATAAACGCAAACGTCTGCCTGGCGAATCTCTCTCGCATAAACCACAGCCACTTGCCGGAAGTCTCATCCTTGTACACTCTCTTATATACGAAAAAATCTCCACAGCAAATCCCTATACGACCACTGTCTTTTTTTGTCGTATACCACATAGACCTTAACAAGTCATGCGTCCCCATTCGCTATATTTTCGCGTGGACAGTCGCGTTAACGCGTATATACGTTCCCTACTCTCTCACCCCCTAACGCTATGTATATATACATATATATACGTGTCGCCGCACTTTATGCACAGCATTATCCCGACATTACCTGCCAGAGCTCTCGCCTCTCCCCCACACCCAGCCGCACGTAAAACCTAGGCGCCACCACCACTGCTGCTGCTGCTGCTGCTGCGGAACTCGGCTTGTTTACCGGGGGCTACTGCAGCAGTAGCAGCAGCACGCCGACGCGAATGATTAATGGGCTGCGGCTGCGGTGGTGCGTCGGCCATTGGCCGCTAGCAAGCGAGCAACCACCACCGCTGTGTCGTTGACCAATATATATCCCATGCGCGTAGCCAGCGTTGGTTAATTAATCAGATATCCGTGAGAAATTAGCAATGCCAAACGCGAGAGCTTCGATCAAAATGTATATATATATATATATATATACACGCGTAGTATGTATGTGTGTGAGTTTGTGCATGTTTATGTTTTTAGCACGTACTTCCAATCGGCCGTACTCTAATTAGCATACGGGCGTGATGGCGATTCTATCGGCGCGTCGTGCGCATTATTTTATGCATTACTGGGTGTAAAGGTTTTGGGTTTAATCGCCGTGCGATATTCATTTCTGGGATGCGCGCGTGTGTGGCTCTGGTTTATAGTATATATGTATATATACGCGTTGCGATGATTTGAATTTTTAATGCCACAGTGCACGCGCGTGCGCTTTGAATAATTATGTATGTGCGCGAAGGTAGGTGATTGCAGTTGCTATAGCATGAGCAAGAGAGAGAGAAAAATAGGTAGTTGCTGTGTGATAAGATGTTATTGCCGGCCTTGGATTAATATTTTAATGTGATTTGTGAGCTTTAATGGTTGCTTGAGTGTAAAAGTAAATGTTTAAGTAGGACGGAAAGAGGCAAAGTGCTTTTATGGATTGAAATCATAAAAGCAAACAAATTAAGTTGAGTTATTATTAATTTATGTCTGTTGAGAAAGTTAACGTTAAAAAAAAAAGTTTTATAATATTTATATACGTACGCGGGGAAAAAGTTCTTTGATCTAGTGTTATATGAAAGGTAAAGTAAATGTTGAAGCACCTACAGAATATACCATAAAGAATTCACTGTGGTGTAACGGATCGCTTCTACCAAATCACGTGGTGTTTTATATGGGAGGGAGGGGAGATGGGTCTGGAAAGACATCACGATTCCTGTCACGTAAAGAGAAAAAAAATTGTACGTAAAAGTTATCTGGCTATACTATGAGAGGGAATGGGGACTTAAAATATCATAAAATTTGTAACACACCATTCGTGAATTGCTCTAATAGGTAGTTTCTATGTATTTCGATCTTAAAATTTTATACAGAATATGTTGAATACAGTTATTATAATATTTATATAATGTGATAAATATGAAATTTAGAAAGTAATTGATCTACTGTATTAAATATTTCTCCATACTATCTTTCTAAATATAGGTCAATGGATTTAAAAGTATACTGTAAACTTACTATAAATTAAAAAAATTATATTACCAAATCAAGTGAACTATTGGAATTATTGTCATACTAAAATATAAAAATATAGAACAATAAATAGCCGCGTATACCGTCAACCAGCACTACAAATAATATAAAAAATTTTATTTCGAAAAAAAAAACCATAAGCCATATAAAAAAAATCACCATAAAAAGCCATTCACAGACAATAAAACTGACGTTGAGTTGAAGACAACGACAGGCCATCGATAAATATAAGCTTATAAAATAAATACGCATTTTGCAATGAAGAAGAAAAAAAAAAGAAGGCGCCCATCGCGAGTATAGAACATCGTCTGCGGGGGTGAATATCGCTCTTTCTCTCTCTTAGGCAGCCTGCACACAGACCCGATGCAATGATGGCTCTTGTATAGTTTTAGGGGTAGTTTCGCGAAGGACGGTTACAGGGGAAGTTGCTGCCGCGATTCGACGCGCTCCCCGAGTGAGCTGATGCTACTGCTACCCCTACAACAGAGTGGGGAGCGGCTAGACTATCTAGTCTAGTCTACTGGCAGCCAGGAGCATCGCCTCCCCTGTATATATATATACCCTTGTGTATATACATACATACCACCGTGAGATCGTATTAGTACAAGGTTAAGCTAGTGTTGGCGCAGGGAGGGGCGGCAAAGAGGTAGTAGGGGTATAGAAGCCTAGGCAAGAGCGGCAGTTGAGGCGCATGAGCACCACTTTTATTGATTCCGTAACTGCCGCCATGATACTGGCGCGTTGCCGCGGTAGAGGGGGGTGAAAGCGAGAGAGAGCTCGACGACGACGGGGGTGGAGTGAGCAGAGCGAGAGAGAGAGAGAGAGATGCGGAGGGTGAGGCTGATGGGGTGGAAACTCTGCGGAGATAAAAAGGAACGAGGGTCGCGAGCGCGGGGATGGAGGAGGTAGAGGTAGAGGAGGAGGAGGGCTTGATGAGGAGGAAAGAGAATGGAGAAGGACGGGGGATACTGCGCGTGTGTATCTTACGTGCAAAATAAAAATGCAGAGGAGGCAGAAAACGAGCTTACCTGCACGCTGCGCTGCTGCTGCTGCTGCTGCTGCAGTTCATATTGTCCGAAAATGCGATTACGGCTGAAATGAAAAATATACGTTTCTATTAGTTGTCGAGCATGTTGTAAGTTTCGGAATTAGGGTTATCGAGTGTTATAGATAATATAGACGTGTGAAAAATTTTTAGGGTATTATAAGTATATTTTGAAAACTGCAAGCTTTTAAAATAATTTTTTGCTGGGCTGCAGCTTATATATATATATATATATATATACTTTTAATATTTTCATCTTAATGTTATATCTCTAGTAGTGTAAGCAGTTTGCGCTGCGTCTAAAAAGAGTTTAGGCCATTATTTTCCTTTAGCGTTGTATGAAACTATATGCTGGTTCAGGAGAAACGAAAGTCTTTATTATAAATTAAAAGGGGGGAAAAAAAGAAAGGAAAACGATTCGAGGTGAAAATGGGTTTCATTGTAGACAATTCAACGAATATTGTCGCCTTATATTGGACCGCAGTGCCTCGGTAGGCGAAAAAATTCACTACACGTGTTCAGTTTAATACAAAGAACAGTCCCAATAGGCCACTAGCTGGTAACACCATTGTAAGAGAAGGAAAACTCGCTACTTGGCTATATTCCCGGAATAGCCATACTGCCCATTCTCGTTTTATATTATATATATAATTTAAATATTTATTCAGTGCTTCATTTTTTCGTATTCAAAATAAAAATCATGCTCCTAACGCAAATGGGTTACATAACTGCCCATTTTCAAGCCGATTACAATACAATACAAAATTCTAAATGTTATTAGCAGGTGAAATATTTTCAAAGGTTTCCGACACTTTTTAATCTGGAAAAACAGTTTCTTTTTTTTCTCGAATGAAGATATTTAAAATATTATAGTTACAAACTAACTGTATCTCCACGTAACTTTCTCATGATGACATTTCCCACCACTCTTATACTTGCGCAAGCCTGAATGTAAGCCCGGAAAATATTGACACCCAGTAAAAAAACTCAGTAGCGTCCTCGATGATCTTATACACCCATCCAGTACCATTTTATTTACACAAGAGATATACCAGCTCGTCCAACATCCAGTCCCGCCTTCGTGAATCCCATTATTCCTACGGTACACCCATATATATATATATATATATACACACATGAGGAATGAGGCAGCCAGTCAGATTAAAAAGAGCCGTGGAGGCTAAAAGTCACCGAGCGACCATTCGATGGCGTTAGCGGCGTTGGATCACTCGCGCGGGATTCCTTTGGGGGAAAGGCTTAACGAATGGTCAAATCGGCTTAACTCCGTTCGAGGGCACCCCCACGTATATGCAGCACATCCAATAGGGGAGTACAACGGCAATGCGTAGAGATAATTAAGCCGCTTGATCTATGGTCGTTTCGCGAGTTCGCTCGTTATCTCCTCTCTCCTCTCTCTTCGTCTCTCGTGCACTCTCTCCCTGGTATTTAGTTCAGTTTCGGTCGCAGAATCCCCGACGGAGAGGGATAGAGAGAGGGGTTCCGATGATATTGTATTCTGCGAATGCCGCCAACGCCGCCGGCAGCAACGGTCAAGATAAAGAGAGCACGAGAAGCGAGAGAGATAGAGGGATGGATAGAGAAAGAGAGAGGGGGGGGAGAGCGTATACATATACCCAAAAGCCCAGAGGTCGACGTTCAATGGTCGAACCTTTTCCGTCTCCATCCCCGATCCCTTTATCGCGAATCTCTCTTTCTCTCCCTCACTATGTGTGCGTGCGCGTGTAACCCTCCCGGCTCTGTCTGTCTCTCCTCTTCTTTGTCGAATTTCTCTCTCCCTCTCCCTCGCTCGTTCTCTATCTCTCCCTCGACCTCTATGTGTACGTGTACATATACATATATATATATATATATATACACGCGATCACGTCCTCCTCTCTCTCTCTCCACTCTTTCTGTCTCTCTTGGCTGCTTTATTGTCTGGAGCCGCTCCATCGAGGGTGCATCCCATTCCCCTGGCTTTAATTGAGACATAAATAAGGTTTGTTTGGCTTTACCATCCCAGCCAGCCAGCCAGTAGAGTGAGTGAGGCGAGGCCATCCCTGGGAATTGGGATTGAGGCTTTACCGATACAACTCGTTCTGCATAATGGCCGCGTTAAATTTCCACCGTGTAAAAGTGAGAGGGAAAAACATTTTTATACGTTTTTCTAGCCAATCTCCATATAGGCCGCACTCGTACATATATATATATATCCCCTGTCGAGGTTCGAAAGACAAGTTGTACGCCATCGCGACAGAGTGAGAGAGCCTTCCTTTTTCCATCTTCTCGTATTCGCGTGTTCTCTCGCATGCACACATCTGTGTGTGTAGATATATCTACACGAGCGCGCAGGACAAGGCAAGCAACTTGAAAGAACGAGAGAGACCTCGTCAATTTCTAGACCCGGAGAGATATCGGCGAGGCCGACGCGAGTTATTGCGAGCATTCCGTAACAAAGAGTGCGCGGCGTTAACAAACCCGTTTCCTCTCTTTCTCTCTCTCCTTCGAGATGCGAGTAGGCGTTAGTCTCACTCTCTCTCTCTCTCTCTCTCTCTTTGGCTGCACTGCATCATGGGCGTAGGCAGGCGCCGCTGTCGCGGTCCCGACAACAAGATGGAACGAACGAACGAACGCGAACGAGGAGAAAAATAAATGCTAGTAAGATCGTAAGTTATCCGACGCAGTGAGCGAGAGAGAGAGAAAAAGAGAGAGAGGACAACCTCGTATATACATATATCTCTCCCTGCGAGCCGGACTTACGAGCTTTTACGTGGCGCGGCTACAAGTTAATCCAACGCGTATACGCACGTCGTACACCTAAATCTCGAGCTCTCGAGTGGACGGCGCATGCTTTTCAACCCCCTCGTATACATATAGCAGCGATTCGACACGAGAGAGAGAGAGCGAGAGCGAGAGAGAGAGTGAGTGAAGGACCCCGTGGGTGGGAATTTTTATTTCGCGCGAGCGACCGCAAGCGCGTTTATCTATACGACTTTAATGCGCGAGGTTCGAGAGCGGTTATCGTTTTAACAACTTGCCGGCACTTTATTCGCACCGAGGGCTTTTAAAATTTCGGATCTTTGTGGGCAGTATATAGCTCGCGTTGTGTATGTATGTATGTGTGTACGTTCGTGTGTATATATATAGAGATACGTGGTGGCGCCGAAAATATTTAGATCGCTGTGCGGTTGAATGTGATTCCGATCGCTTTGGTGATAGCGCAAATGTACCTTTCGAGCGAGGATTTATTGGAGGAAGTTTTTAATAAGTTTTGAAATGAAGTACACGCTTGTATTGTGATAGGAATCTTATAGTAATAATCATAAATTTCGATATATAATTTTTTTTCTTTTAGATGTATTTTACAAAGTGTTCTTTAGAATTTTAATTAGAAAAAGTATTCGAATACTTGGTAGAATTTGTATATCAACGTATACTTTATACATATACGTTATCGTATACACTGATATAAAATTGTCGTTTGGAAGACAATATAGCTTTTTAAATAAAACTTTATAAATAATCTAATATCTCGCTCGAAAAAGCACATTTATAGCTACGTGCATAAACCAGGCTCGGATTTTCGCCGGAAAAGAGAAATTAAAGCTTAATTTATTTAAAAAGTAATCAAGGTATTATATGTGCGTTCCAACTTTTTTTCCCCTCCCTTATACTACGCTACTACCATTTTTCACTCCTCTATATTTGTCCTCTCATTTAACCGTTCCACCGACCAACCTCGGATTCGGTCAGTATATTTCGTCGTCGTTGGCATGGCAGGCTGGGGGGACCAGGAGGGGTAGAAAAAAAGGGTTGACTATCTAAAACGCTGGAGCGTCGAAAAAAGCCCGGGGAGAGCAACGCCAACCATATAGCGAGCGCGAAAAAACAGGGCTGGAAGAGCGACGCGTGTCATACGTCACCCCCGTTTAATCTCGCCTCTCTCATTTACTCGACTGCGAAACGGCCGAACGATGCCCGGCCCACTCTCTCTCTCTATGTATGCATGTGTGTGTATGGTTCTCTCTCCACCCGCGCGCCCGCACAGCGTGTCCGCGCGGTTATTTTACATCTACACTCGACCATTGTTTTACGCGGAACAAAAGGAGAGCGCGTAGTCTCTCTCTCCCTCTCTCTCTCTCTGCTTTATTTCGAGATTGGTCTTTTGTGCGACTAACAAAAGGGATATGTATAGTTACTATGGATAGCGAATTGTTCTAAAAGACATTTTTTAGAAAAATATTTAAATTTATATGTGCATTTGGTTGACTTTTATAGTAATTTTCAATGAGAATACGATATTTTTTAAATATATACTTGATTATTATTTATTCTTTTCGATGAAAAAGCGATAGTTATCCTCATAGAAAGTAAACGATATTTTATACTTATACATGTTAATGGAATGGAGGCATATTTAACAAAAATTAATATATAACAATAAGATAATAATGTACCTAAAAAGTACTACTAGTCGTTAAAATATAAACGTTATCAAATATAAAGGCCAAAATATTTACTTGATATTCGTACATTATTATTAAATAAAATCAAAATGTTGTTTTTATCTATAAAGTTAGATAAAAAAATTGATAGTTTGTAGATAAGAATTCTAGCAGGGTAACGTTATGAAAAAAAATAATGCTCATGTAGTATATTGAAATAACAGCTTAAGCATTTTATATTTTCTATCATAATTTTTATACGATTATATCCAATTTCTATATATTTTTCATATAGAATTAATTATTTTTATGCAAGAAAATTTTAATATTTCATAACATCCATTATAAATATTTATCATTAAGAATATTCATATGCCCCCGCCCCCACCACACTTCAAATTCGTTCTTCTAATTCGTTTAATTTTTGTAAACTTGTTAAAATGTTATTTTTTTCAAATAAGTCTACCCAGAACTGAGTATAAAGAGTATTTAAATAGTTTCGGAGCAGAGTCTACTACTAGACAACAGAGGAAAGTATATGGAAATAGGAGAGTATAAATATTAAATTTTTTACAATTTTTTAGAAACATCAACCTAGCTACTGTCATTTAACTATTGAATTTATAAAATTTTTGAGTATTTTCGGCTTAATTCTTTCTTATATTAGACAAATTAAAACTATAAATTACATTAATAATTCAATCCACTCAAAAAACATCTACACTGCTTTACACGCTAACGCTTGTGAATATTCAACCAGTACTCGAAAGAAACTAAAGCAATCCAGCAGATTTTTAAATTCCATATCTCGCATACCTCCTCTTAATTTCCTCGTCAAATTCTTCAGAATCTCATCTAACTTTGCAATTTCTTACACAACTACTATAACGCCACGGCGGCAGCGTACGGAGGCGTGAAATATTGACCACTCCGCGCACGACCTCGCACTAAGGAGCATAGAACGCCAGCGCAGCAGCAGCAGCAGCAGCAGAACTCGAAGTCGGGCCATGAGCCGCGCAGAATTCTAATCTAGTTCGCCTTCTTCCTCTTCCTTCCTCTTGCGCTATATAAGACAGACTCGAAGCTAATGTCCTATCTCTCTCTCTCTCTTGCTCCTCCCTTCCTCTACCGTCCCGCCTTCCACCCCCGCGGGAGCATCTTCCGCTAATGAAACGCGGCGGTGAGCTACCGGCGCCGCGTGCCTCCGCGTACGGCCGGAAAATCGCGCGACTACGACTCGCTCTCTCTCTCTCTTCGTATATACGCGCGTAGTATGTGAGAGTATATAGATATAGGCACGTTATATACATAATACGCACGCGAGCAGCTCACGCGCCGAGGGCGATTCTGAATATTATATTGGATTTCCTTCCATTCGACGACTTCCCTCTGGGTGTGCGGACTAATATGCGCGGGAGAGAGACGAGCTGTACGGTATGGCGCGCGCGTCTGGCACGCAAAGCTATCACGAGGAGTCTTACGTATATATTATATACGTGTTGTACGTCTGTCTCCTGTGCGTGAGGATATGGAAAGCGTTCGTTATTTCGAACTATATAGATTTGCTACGATGCTCTCCCTCCCCCCGCTTTTTCTTTCGTGATATTTATGCCGTCGTTATGTTTTCAATAATATAACTACGTATGTATATTTAAATTGGTTGTGAGGTTTCCCTCGGCAATATAGACGAACATTAACAATTTTTTTTCGTAACCGCGTATATAAATCTGAGCGGTTTCTAATATTTTTGGGGATACGAGAGGAATATGTAATGAGGGATTCGTGTGTGGGTTAGGTATATTTTTATGAAACGGCAGACAGTTGTTATGGCGAATCGAGGTAGTAAAATTCAATATAAGTAAAAGAATTGGAATTACTAATATTTCAAGACAATATGTCGGTTATTAGTTTTTACATAAATAATTGGAATATATATGTAGAGATTTCTTCTTTTAACTTCAAACTTCATTGCTCTATTTTTAAAATCATACCACAGTATTATACAAAAGGTTCATAGATTTTTAAAATTGTAATAAAATTATATATAAGTAGTTTCTATTAAAATTATGAAGAAAAGTAATATTGACATCTGTATTTTATAATAATGTTTTAACTTGCGGCTATGACTCCTATTATATTTAATTTTATTGGAGATATTATACATGGATTGAAAGTCGAACTGTAAAACAATTACTGTACTACCTCTTTACCATTTTTTGGCATTTGATGAGAAATAAATTCATAATAATAATAATAATAAATTTACTGAACAAGCACCAACGACACAAGAAAATTAATTGTCGCTAAGAAATTCCCATCCCCCTCACCGACCTCTAAATAACAAATATTTATCTACAACCACATAACTACCATCGCTGTAGCTCGCCAATTTACATCTAACCAGCAGATCGAAGCTCGCGCGTACACTTCTTTATGAACGTGTACGCGTGTTTGTGCACTTGCTCACGAATGCTTCGAAACGAGATGCGCGCGCAACGCCGCTCTGTTATAACCTGTGTAATTCGATCACGTATAGTAGTAACACAGCAGCGGCAGCAGCGGACACGCCTGCTATATATATATATACACACGCGCAACTGGATTTGATCATGGGATGCCTCGGTATATAGATGATGAATGGGCCCTCGTTGCATTATACACACGAGCGAAATTTATGTGACGGCTAACCGAAGTAACTGCGGTCGCGCGTGAAGATTCCTATCGATTTAGAAAAATGCAATTTCGCGTTTGGTTTTTTGTTCTCTCATACACACACTCTCTCTCTCTCTCTCCTTTCTCGGTCTTGTCCTCAATCTCGATTTGCATTTTCCATTATCTTTAATGGCGCTCGAGGGCTGTTCATCACGATCGGAATCAATTTTATACTAGATATGTCACGTGTTGATGTATATTTTTTGCGTACGGTATTTTGGCTTTTTTTTTCGTTGTTTACAGAGTTTACCGTTGATAGATGGGATTCTATTTGAATATATACTGTAATGGAATGAGAGGATGGTATCTTTGGTTATTTATGTATTTTAAGAGAGTGCACTTGAATTTTTATACATTACTTTATTAATGTGGCTTGTAGTTATTTGACTACTGCAAAGAAAATAATAAAAATATTGTAGCTTCGTAATTACGATTGCGAAATACGCATTAATGCTGATCATGATTATTTCATTGACCATATAACGATATCTTGTATCTTTGTTTTTTAGTTATGAGCTATGACATAATATCTAACATCAGCTTATTAATATCAGTATTATTATATGTTTGTTTTAGTGCGAGTACTAAACTTTACTAACAAGGAGACCATCATCTACAACGGTTATTGCTGCCACTCGCGGAAAGGCGCAGAATTACGCAGCGCGATAGCATCGATGGATTGAGTTTCTTGTAATGGAAAGTAGTTCTTCAACCAGCTGCATCATTAATTTTTCTAAGAATTAAAATGTAAGATTAAGAATTTCTCAAAATTTCATTTTTCAAATATATACTCGACTGCTTTAAAATGTTTCTTTTTACTACTAATAATATCACCAAACTGCACTAAAGCTGTTAGCGATAAATATCACTACATTAAAGCAATACAAGTATTTACTAATCTACCAAATATTAATCCAAATCTCAAAATGCTAGATATTATGAAAAATTATAATAAAAAAAAGTTGAAGAAATGGATCAGTTTTAATATATTTTAAATAAAATCATCAAATGAGCAGAGTTATCACTTTTGCTTTTGAATTCATGCTTTTCATATTAGTTTGTAAGTTAGTTTGTAAGATAGTTTCTAGTTTTATGATATTTTATGCCGGT
>JAYJLV010000046.1:6928345-6953286 GCA_036873485.1 Torymus texanus
TCATGTTTTTGAATAAAGTTTGTATAATTATGTCTAGAAATTGATAAGTATGCAAGATTCATATAGTAAGTTATAAATCCATACATGAAGTACTTTACATTACATGAAAAAAAAAAATTATAATTTTATACATGTCTGCTTCATCTTATGTGAAATTGCACACCATAATTAATTCTATACTATATTGTACTCGAGATATAACATTATTATCCGAATTATACAAAGGATCAAGACAAGTGGACGTGTTAAATAATTCTCACAAGTAAAAAGACATTCTAAAATAAACATCATAGAACGAGAATTTTAATGTCGAGAACAGTCTGCTACCACTGTACCATCACCTAAAAGTGGCAGCGCTTCCAGCCAACGAAAGCCTGCGAAATTCGTAAACCCAATCCATCCTCTTGATAAACGATCTGGGACCAAGATCTCCTCTGGTATCCCGAGAATATTCATAAATCGCATTCCTCGCACAAAGAAAACAACTGAAAAGAAAAGAGAGTCAGCCCTTGGAAGCAGGACTAGATAAAACCCGCGCGTGCGTGCAAGAAAGAGAGAGAGAGTGAGAGAGTGAGTGGACTCGCAAACGTCGCATCAGTATTCAAAGTGCCCGGGACGCGCGGGGAGAGAAGGAGGGCGCGGCTTCTGCTTCTGCTACTGCCGCTGATGCTGATGCTGCTGCTGCTGTTCGCTCTCCGGGACAGAGAAGATAGAGAGAGAGAGAGAGAGAGAGAGAGAGGAACAAAAACGCCCGAGAGGAGGATGTTGCATTAATATTTATACGGGAAAGGGGAATACGACGGAGTAGGCGAGGGGTCGAGGCTATACTGGAAGAGAGTGTGTATATATATAGGTGGAGGAGGGCGAAATGAAATGCAAATGTCTTAACGAGCCACTGAGGGACTGTCGGCGAGTACCTTCCCCATGCGCTAGCGCGTGCGAGCGAGCGAGACTCCCGGTCACGAATGTACCTTTGTCTCATCAACGTCCTGGTGATAATGCGGAGCTTGGAACTGATCTCTCTCGCCCTCTCTCTCGCTCTCTCTCTTTCTCTCACAGGCGCGTTCGCCCCTGCGCTTGCATGCAGGACCCGAGTTGCGAGGATAATCAAGTCGGGTACTGTAAGGGCTATTCTGTAAGGGAGAAGTTTCAATGGGGTGGTCGTTTCGGTGATTTTTTTCAAAATGTTGCGTGTCGGTTTGTGTTGGTTTTATGGTTATGGAAAGTTCGGTTAGATTTTTTACTTTTATTCTAGAAGAAAAATTTATAATATACAAAATTTTTGGAATATTTGGAATTATTATTTTTTGAATGATGCTATTTGTGTGACAGTAATCCAGTGCATTCATTCAGTGTATAAGTTCCAAAACACCTTGTTGTGATGTTTGTTTTGTTTTGATAACTGATTAGATAACTTATGTCCCGATGTATATGTTATACGTGGTGTAACATAAAACTGTTGTACAAGCGTTAACCAAGGCGTTATTTTTATTCGTTCTAAGTTGTTGAACATTTAAGAGTAAATTTTTTCACGTTGGTCATGGTATTTTCGTTACAATAGCATACTTGCAAAAATCGCATATAAAATTACAAGATATCAAAACAAATAATATTAAAAATGATATCAATTTTCAAAGTTTCACTAAAAAAATATAAAAATAAAATTATTTATGTTCGGAAAATTTTTAGTTCATCCGTATTACGCAACACTCGTAAATTTCTGAAAAAGATAGTTACGTAAAAGCAAATAAACTCAGCAATATCACCATAAACTTATCACAGTCATATTTTACGATACAATAGACTTTGACTTTTTAACAAACGTTTTTTCCCCGTTTCGCTAGATTTCCAGGTAGAAAAAGTTACCTCCCTAACTATAAGGAAACTTCGCTCGAGCGACGAGGGTGCACGCGCGCGCGCAAACACGCCCGGCGGGCAAACGTCAACAATGTTACCGAGCGCGCGGTAATTATCGTTTGTCCTGTCGTAAACCTTAATTGAACGACTCCCTCATAAAAATCCATAGTCCATAGAGAATTTTATGCATAAAAAAAGGTTTCAGGAAGAGCATCATGCGCTCACGCGCCAGCTCTTAATTAGCCTATACGCTATACGTCCCTCTTTTTCTCTATACCTGCGTATACATGAATTTTCTCGTGCTGTTGTCCGTCAGGTGTCCGTTCCTCCGTACAGTCTAATTTTCATAGTACCGCACGTAACATTCACGATAGTCGCGCGTTAGTTACTTGCGAATGGCTTAGCAAGAGCATTAAACAGATCACGCGGTGATTGGATTCTGCCCTGTAATTTCCTCTCTCTCTCTGTCTCTCTCTTACTCTCTTAGTCTCTCCTGGCGCGGAAGCTTTCCAGAGGGTGTGTGCTTTCTCTTTGGCGTAACCCTCACAAATCCAAGTCCAACTCTACAGCTTTCATTATAAATCCACCCACCCCTGCGGTATCTCTCTCTCTCTCTCTCTCTCACTCTTGGCCTCCCTTTCCGAATTCCCAAAGTCGCTCGCTCGCTAGCTCTTGTGCCGCCGCCGCCGTCGCCTCGGCGTAAGCAGTATATCTCGGAGAGCGAGAACCCCCTTGAACCCCTAAGTTTCAAGCCCCATTCCCTGCGATTCATTATATCGCTCCTACGTTACCACCCCCTTTCGCCCTGCCATTTTCCCTCTCTCTCTCTCTCTCTCTCTCCCGGGAAGAGAGAGAGAGATCTCGCTTTCTTTCCTCTCCCTCGTATTCTCGAAAGATCTGTGAGTGAGACAGAGACGCGCAAAGAAAACATCGCGAATGTGTTTTTCAATTTGGAAGACTGCCAGGAACGAGCTCGCTTTTCTATCTTTCTCTCTCTCCTGCACTCCCATCCTCTGTCTTTCTACCAAGCATTATTCTTCTTCTTTTTTTGTGCGTCTGCTGCTTTTTTCTCCGTACGTCTACGATGCGCATGGATCGGAAAAACTTCCCTTTCTCAGCGGCACATCGAGCAACTTTTCTCTCCAGGCTGGCGAAGAAAAACAGACAGAGAGGCCAGTCAGCAGCACGCACAGCTACGAGGCAACGAGCGCGCGAGCATTAACGGAATTAAACGGTGAGTGAAATTTGTTGGAAGGGTAGGCGGGGAGAGAGAAAGAAAGAGAGAGAGACGCACGGAAGGCAAGCTAAGAGGCGAAGTTCCTCCTAAGCTCTAATACGATTAGAATTCCAACGCGAATACGCGCACGAGTCTGAAAGCAATGCAATGACATGAAACTCGGCAATGGGAACGGCGATTTTCAATTTGGTTCGCTGCCAATCGCAGCCGACTCGCAAAACTCTATACTATATACAACACTGCTGCTGTCGTAATGTATTTTAATATCCTCGAGGCCGGATGATTTAAGCCTTACATAGACGTTCGCCTCCTTTTTTTCCTTAGCGATACTTCTTCTACGCTTTGTGAAAGAAGAGAAAAAAGAAGCGAGCGAGCAAGCAGGCAAGCGAAGGGAGCAAAGTTAAGTTTGATTTTGAAAGCACGAGTGTGTGCCGGATGCGCGTAACGACGTCTTACCTACTCCGTTATTTTTCCACTCGCGTGAGCGAGCGAGGAGAACAGTCGAACACGTGTTCCGCCTTCCACTAATCTACCGCGTGTGTTCTCTCTCTCTCGCCCTATATATATATATATATATATATATAATATCTTCGCTGACTTCCCGGTTTCTAAGGTCGCGCAGATGCTGCGCCTGCTGCAGCCGTCGCGTATGCGTACCCGACGGCTACCAAGCGACCTCAACTTTGTACTTTGGCCTGCTTGGGATGAGAAGTTGGAGGCGCGTGTGTGCCAAGTTCAGGGTAGTGCCAGAAAAAGAGTCAGCCAAGATTCGTGGATTATATTATACAATGGTTTCGAGAATGGTAAGAGAGATCGTGGTAATTGAGTTTCCATGGGAACCTGGTATATATTTTAATTTTGAAATGTGTGAGAAAACTTTGTTATATATGCAGAAAAATAATATATGCTTATATGAAGTTCATTAAAACAAATAGCAAATGATTATGATACAATCGTATTCCAAAACCATTTCTGATTTATTTTTATCTCTGCCAAGCTGGTTATTACAGTAGCTTGAAAAAAAAAATAATTCTTTATTTACTCTTATAATTTTATACGCATATATAAAATGCATAAGCAATAATTTATTATGTGCGAACTGAGAAAATAAAAGCAGTTATTTTAATAATTTTACAAAAACGTTTTCTCCGCGCGCTCATATATATAGCCTTGAAGCGAAAATTTTCCTTCGCTTCTCTACCTTTCTTATAAAATAACAGGTCGTGGAGATTTCTCACACGTACGCGCGCTATATTATAAAAACACTCCATAGGTCCATAAAATTCCAGAAAAACCTGCGAGAAGCTCTCAGCTCACCAGCGGCACCAGCAGCAGCAGCAGCCGTTGGCCTCGTTGCAATACCTCTTAGCCTCGTTACATCTCTAAGTAGAACATTGCAAAAAGCGATATAAAAGATAAGATTCCTTACACTCGCCTCGCGCTCTCTTATCCTTGCCGATCGTGTTTCGCGTAACTACGAGCCTCAAGTTCGTGAAGCTGTTAATTGGGACCTCCCTCCTCCCTAGCTGCTTATCTAATGCGAAAGACGAGTAGAACGTGCACCACCGTCTCTATATACCCTTTGTACCTCGCACCATACTCAGGTATTATACGTACACCTACCCTCCTCGTGCAAAATGCGTAGCCGCAGGGCTGATCGCTCTACTGCTGCTGCTGCTGCTACACTGCCCACGGGCTGCACGTGAAGATGTCGCTCGAATGTCCTCCACTAAAACCAAATGGCTCGTTTGATTTCGAGGCGATATCTCCATGGTGTATATATATATATATAAACGTTGATCTAGCAGCATGGCTGGTGCATGCCTCGCGGCGGCGACATAGCCACACGCGTGTGCGTGTGTATATGGGGGTAGAGATACAGGCGAGAATCCGGCGAAATATATGCAACGACCAATATCCAAGGAGTTATCACATGCGAGGGTGGCCAGAGGCTCGGTGTTATTTCGTTATCACGCATTTATCCAGCGTGAATATTGCATGCGTGTATGTGGGAGAGAGAGAGAGAGGGATGAACGCGTACGTAATTAAGATGTCTGAGAAAGAGTTATGCCGAATGATGCGCGCATTGCAACGTTTATTAAGCGGGGTGGGTGCTCAGCATTGTGTGTTTTTAAATTTTACGAACAGGTCTAGTGGAATTGCAGGTTATAATTTGTTTTTAGTGAGAATTTCATCATTTCGGGGAAGTTGTGTGGGATGAAAAGGGATTATTTTCATGCAAATTATTTTTCTATATAACTTGTGCTCTGTTAATTTATTTTAAAACATTAGTTGTCTTAAAAATTTAATGAAAAAACTAACTTGACCTGTATTTTAATATTCTTAAAATCATAAAATTCTCCCAGGTAGAAAATTAACGATAGTTTTATAGTTAATGTGCTAATTAAATGGGATCATTTTAAACAAAAACTCGATCTGTAATAATAACATAATGTATGTGAAAAGATTACTAATAAGTACAATAAAACATCAATGTTGTCAAATTTAAATATCATTTTCACGAGGGCTTCTTCTGTACCGTTTAAAAATTTTTCACTCTCCAACTTTTCCACTTCATCAATATATTTTCAAAGCAATATTTGCCCTACGAATCTTGAGCTGAAGAGAGCCAATCACGACGTGAGGTCGGCTAAGCTCTGTGGCTGGGGTTAAAATGGCGTAGTTGCAGCAGCAACAGCAGCAGCAGCAGGAGCGCGTAGAGTAACGCAGTGTTTATCGGACCATATCCCGAATCCCATATAGCCTATTGCCGATCCGGATGCTTAGGAGGGGGGATAGCTTGCTACACGACGTCACACGTAATCCTCCTTCCTCCCCTTTGCTCTCTCTCTCTCTCTCTCTTGGCCAACTCCATAAACGTAATTTGTTTGAGCTTCGCTGCGACGCAATTGCCGCGCGCCAGCGTGTTATTTGTGGTGCAATCGAGTCGAATCTATGGGTCAATATTTTTTATTATAACTCTATTGGATAACGAATGCATTAAGTGGTCGCTGTGGTAACGAGATTTATATTGACTATTCGGGATAAATAGTTGATTAGAATGGAGGTGAGGTCGTTATAGGGAGTACAATGGAGTGGGATTTGATTAGTTTCGATAAAATAGAGATTCCCTTTTGTTGAAAATTTAATGAACGGCCAAATGAAATTATTCGAATTGCTAAATATTTCACATTTTTTGCCATAGTATAAAACATTTTTCAGGTTATTCGAAAAACGTTATTGTCCGATTTTTCATTTTACGCATCATTTACTTTTATGAAATGAAGCGTCGTAAAGTTTTATTTTACTACTACGTGGACTCGATCTATGATTGAATAATTTCTAAGAATCAATTTTTTAATTAATTCATTATCATGGGTAATTTAACGAGTAATACATAAAATTCAATTAAGAAAAAAAAGTTGAACAAACTTGTAATTTTAAATTGGTGAAGCGTTGCTTATATATTAAAAAAATTAAAATAGAATTTATGAATATCAAATAAGTATATAATATTAATCTAATTATATTTAAATAATTTAATAATATAGATTTGTTAATTTATCACGAGTTATAAGTATAATTAAAATAGGATAAAAGCATTAAAAGTAGTATACGGATCGAACGTTTTTATATCTAATTAATCATTTTTATTTTCTGAGCATATCGTATTTCCAAGCCGAATCTATATAAAATCACCTCATTAAGGAGCATTTCTGCTGCTGAATGCCCGCAATAATTAAGCTCGCCTCTTTCTAAACTTTGGGAAGAATCTGCGGCTGAACGCGAATCGACGATTACTATCGCCATTTGAAAAAATTTATATGCTAATAACGAAGCGGACTATAAGGCGACTTTTAGATTCGTTTTTGGAAGAAATATTTAACGATTATTTCTTCGAAACGTTGCTGGAATACCGAACTTTATTGGTTAATAAATAATTCATGTAATATGTTACAGCTTACATAGCACATTTTTAATTAACTTGTAATTTTAGAAGCTCGTTGACGGTCAATTTGCATGCACAACGGCCAGTAAAAGCGCCAAACATCCATAAAAAAACGATTTATGATTATGTTTTGCAAATTCTGCGATGTGCATCGAAACACAACTTCCGACTTCCGTTTTATGCACTAAATCTCAACAAAGACAATAATTACAAATTGACTTTAATTAATCGTTCAATAAATACAGCGCGCAACATTGCCCACCTGCATACTTGAAAACCGTTAAATAAAACCTTTATATTCTATCACACGGACATAAAAAGAAAAGGTAATACCATTTTTATATACGTAAACGAAATGTTTATTATCGATTAAAATCCGCATATTTTTTTTTATCATCGAATTCCCAACTAACAATATATACACACACTCACATACATACACCAACAAACATTGTTTACCATCGAATTTCAATTTCGGTGCGGGCCGATAGATAGCGCTGCTTTTGCAGTTTCACCCCGCGCCATTACCGGGAAATACTTTTCTATCTTGATTATTTACATGGGCTCCCTATCGGTGGGCGGGCAGCAAAGAGGATGGAAGGAGGGGAGGGGGGATGCAGTGACGCCGTGCGGCAAGTTCGGCGAAGGGAAAATTCTCGTGATCTTGCCAGGCGTGCGTACGACTCCCTGGGTGCTCTTTCGGCGCGCCGAGAGAACTCTGGGCCCGGGAGAGAGAAAGAGAAAGAGAGAGAGAGAAAGAGGAGAGCGCGTAACACGCATTTTTATCAAACGTTACGACCCCTGAAACGACCCGGATGAAAACCAATATCTTACCGTCCCTGGAGAATTTGTTTTTTTTCCCTCTTCCTTTTTTTTGTACCTCCCGAATAGTTTCTCAGCCGACGTTTTGTTTCTTTTTGCACACTGTGAGAGAAAAACAATTTGGATTTGGAAAAGTGTAGGTTGTATTTGATGTGACGATGAAATACAAAGTTCAATTTCGTAAAGTTAATTTTTATGTTAGTTTATAGGTTTGGAGTACTTTTATACGCTGTGAATTTAATTCACTTACTTGGGTTTGTAGCTTTAGCAAACGTTTTTAGTAGCTGAAATTACAATTTCCAGTACCGCTTTTATTATAATTTTTATTCATTTTTTAAATCACTCAATCTTTCATATTGTTTTAAACATTATAATAGGCGAGATTTTGCATTGCATCTATGTCAGTATTTTTATCGATTTCTTTCTAGATCTTTTACTAGAGATTATTTTTGTAAAGTAATTAATTTCACAAATATTGTACGAAAACCAGAAAAGCCATTTACTAATAAATATAAAGGACCATTTTCATGAAGTTTATTCTCCAGGAAAACTACATGCTAACGGTACGGCCCATAAAATAGCCCCTTAGCCACACGAATACGCGCCGAGGCTTTAATATTTCATATGATTGATTAGAAGACAATACTCGGCAATTTTATTGGGCTCCAGATACGTTTCCGCAGCCTATAATATTTATAGGCACGAAGCGGTGAGCCATAAGAAAAACTGGCGAACGGAATAAAATTAAACCATCAAAGTGCATAATTTAGCGAAGAGATTTCTATTGAATTTTCATGTGGACGCTCGCGCGCGCGTGCGAGGCGCTAATGAAATTTTTATTTTAAGGAAAAAAAAAGGCGGGAGCAGCGGCGGATGGGAATTGCCGCATGAATTCGAGTGCCTTTAAAGAATAATATTCACGACACCTACGGGGGCGGGGCGTCGAGTGCTGCGAGGGTTTTATCTTTCTCTCTTACTCTCCCGCGTCTTTACATGCAATCCTTTTGCGCACACTGCCACCCAACGCCCCTGCGTAAAGCCTTGCGCGGGTGCTCCGCGAGGATTTAAACTCAAGCGTGGAAAGCTTATACAAAGCTCCAAATTTATTGGATGGAAATCCTCCAGGCATAAGCGCGCAAGTTCTCTATAGACGCAAAGTTGCTCGGCCGGGATTAACACTTTCCTATCTTCACTTCAATGCGAGAGACCGAGAGAGAGAGAGAGAGAGAGAGAAAGCAACCCGGCTATTCCCGGCAAGCCTTTGCAAACTTCCCGCGCCGCCGCTACCATACCACCGCCTCTCATCTCAAGTGTATATATATACATGCGGGGAGAGCGGCTCGCCTCGCTACTTTTTATTTTATCGTTTCAAATGAAAATAAATGTCGTATAATTAGTTCGTTAAAGGGTAATGAATATTTTACGCACCATCGCTGGCAGTGTAATTTTGCATTAGAAACTTTCGTTTGCGAAGAAGTTGAATTGATATTTTTCTTATACTGAGAATAATCCGAACACAATATCTATGGAGTATATAAAAGACCATTTTAATATTTGATTTCAGATTATACACTTTTACTCCAATACTTTTTAATAGAGTGCATTTTATTTTGAGTTAAAAAAAATTTCTTACACATTCAGCACTTTTCCGCTACACGCGTATAGGTGCATTTTAGAATACCAGGCAGATTTTAATTACAAGCGGTGTGTATGCAGAATCTTTTGCGAAACTATTTTCCAAAAGAAAATGCTCACGCGCCGGCAAACAACGCCAAGCTGCGCGTATAGAGTGTATTATCATCCATAACAATTATTGCGCTAAATATCTCACTATATACGCTGAGTCGCTTGTACGATAGTAAAATAAATTCGATAATTCCCTTCTGCAACATTTACATGCGCACGTGTATATACACTCTTTCTCTCTCCGCCTCCGCTAGAAAAATACTAAGAGACTTTACTTCTAATATCCATAAAATCTCATTTCACCTTATACAAATATTCTACGTTATTTATCGCGCCATCGCGCCCACCGCCGACGGTCGTTGCAATAAACAAGAGAAATTACCAAGAATGCACACGCGAGTAGAGAAAGAGAGAGAGAGAGAGAGAGAGAGAGAGAGTAGCTACGCGTTCGCGCAGCTTTTTACCGTTAAAAGCGTCATTGGAAAATTTGCTTCAACGCGTACTCGCCCGCTCGCACGCGCGATGCATATATACTTTGTGCCGCTGCTATATATATTCTACTACGCGTGCGCGCGCGGGCGCAGAGAGAATAAACAAGATTTGCGCGCACTCCGCACATACAATTATCGTTATAATCGTATATTTCGCGAAAGCTTCTGCGTAGAGAGGGAGGGTGAAACTTTTGCGCTGCCGTCGCGCATGGGATTTGGGCGAGGGTGTGAGCGCGAGTTTTTCCGTGAAATAATGCGAGAAAAGATGGCCTTGCGGAAAAAGGAGAAACGCTTGCTGGGGACCTTCTATTTTACGAGGCCATTGCGAGAACGAAAGACGCGGAAAGAGGAAATTCTTTCTTTTTTTTTTTGTAAAGTACCATCGATTCTGTTTTCTTTCAAATGGTTTTCGAAAATTATTACTTCTATTTCCGTTTATGGCCTGAGGTGCTTATAATGTAGCAATTGTCCAAAGTTGGATTTTGTTAAAATTTTTCGATAACCTTTAAAGTTTAAAATGAAGTTTGAACGTTTTTAAGACTTTAAAGTCTTTTATAAAAGTTGGTATTGGTAAATAGGTTCGAACTTTTAAAATTTTTATTTGTGTTATGAATAAAAAGTGAATATATTTTTTGTGATAGTTAAATTTCTACTTTTTACACGTATATTTGAAAGAAAGAATGTTTTGACATCAACCTTACAATCTTGATTTTTCATTTGTATCTCTAAATTTGAATTTTTCAAGATTACATATTATTCTTATAATATTTTATCTTCAAATATAGTACTATAGTTTACAACAGCCATTCTAATTCTTGCAACGAGTAAAACCAAAATCTAACTCTCTCAAAAATATTGATTTCTCCAACAACCCAACTCCCGCTCCTTCTATAACCCCCATCATAATACAACAAACCATTCCCGCGTTTCGATCTCACAATAGTCCCTCTTTAATTACACCACCCCATTGCAGACGCACACCTCTATTGCACACCCTTCGAACTTCTTTATAACGCCAGCCGCACTCCCCCTTCATTTTTCCCTGCACCCCATACCCCATTCTCCACTTTTCTTTTCCCACCTCTCTTTCTCTTTCACTCTCACAACCGAGGTCGTAGCCTGAGGGGCCAACTCATGGCTGGCATTTATGGAGTTAACATTTCTGAAACTCGCCAGCAGCAGCAGCAGCCGCGTCCCTGGACCTCGCGCATGCTTCTCTGTATATATATCTATACGTATATATATATAGGTGTACGCGGAAGGAGCAAACCGAGCCAGGAGCAAAAAAGATAGTCGTCCGGAGGGTAGAGAGAGAGAGCAGAGCACAGCGCCGCTCTCGTTTGGCCGCCCGTCGGTGGGTGGGGTAATGGCAGTCTTGGAATTGCGTTATCAATCTCCGAACCCCTCGCGGCTCTCCCACCCTCTCTATGCGCGCGCGCGCGACTCTATTCCATTCCACCGCCCCTCAACGACGGCGGCAGCGGCGGTGGCAAGCACACCGGAAGCTGAACCCGCCCCCGTTGCCAAAGCGAGAGAGAGAGAGAGAGAGAGAGAGAGAGTGCGCCACATCAAGCGGCAGCAGCTTCCGGCCGGCCCCCGCGCAAGCTCTGTCCCCACTTTCTCGGTAGTGGTGGTGGTGCTGCTGCAGCGTATAGCGCTCCATTCCCTGCGATATATGCATGCTATCTCGGCTTCCTCGTCTCTCTCTCTCTCTCTAGTGTGCAATTTTTCCGCAGCTTCTTTCTCTCTTGCACGCTTGCTGTGCGACGCTACGTGTATATGTATATATATGTGTACAAGCATACCCTCGCACCCTCGTGTATACACATACACTTCCGGGTTTCTCTCATGCGCTACCCGCCCTCGAGTTGGTCGTTATTGCATTTTACATAGCGCGACTGTATGTGTTCCTTTTCTATCTCAGTATTCTGCAGTCGCAGAGAAGAGAAAGAGAGAAGGGGGAAAAGATTCGCGAATTCTCTAGATCGAACTTACGCTCGTGCATACACATAGCCTTTGCGACCTTCCACTCTCTGACCAGTTCGCCCATTATCGTTTCTCGCATTATTAGCTGCACTCTCAACGATTGCGACTCTATAGAATCAATTTTCCTGCTCGCACGCGCGTATGGCCTGCAAACGAACCGCGCGATGTATTTACGACAACCGCGCAGAATATTATCGAGGTATAGTAGTAGTAGTAGTAGTGTAGTAGTAGAGGACTCAAAGTAGCCGCATGAACCGCTATCGCAATCGGAGCGACGTATAAGTGTAAGTACTTTCATGTTGAAGTATATATAAGCTGAGTTGAGAGATTGTTAAGTAGGGCTGATAGCGCATGTTTTGCCGTTGAAGAAGAAGTTATAAAAAGAAGCAAGCACGCGCGGGTGTGTTTATTGAAATGTCTTTATCGTGCGTCGTTATAAAAGCGCGTTGGAGAAAGTGAAAACGTGAATTGAGATTCGCTCGTTAGAAGTGTATATGAAGCTCAATGAACTTTCCTGGTGTATACTGACAATGATAACGCCTTTATTATTCGATTATTTTGAAAATGATTGATTTTACGCACTGTAAAAATAGATGCGATAAGGGGAATTAAAATATTGACTTATTTTAGTAGTATCTGTCACAGACATCGAAAATATTTGTATGAGATATAACTAAAAAAAACGAATGTTTTTATCATACCACGTGCCGATAAATTTACAAGTTATAGCAGAGTTTTCACTTTATAAAGTGTCTTTTTCCATATATAGTGAACGTAACGGCGATTGATAAAAAAGACCGAACGAAAATTTTAAAACAAAAGCAAAAACGGGACGCGGAAATGGGAAAGGAGCAAGAGACGATCGAAAGAGGCTGCTAGATTGCCGCAGACTCCAAAGAAGAAGAAGAAGAAGAAGAAGAGGAAGCAAAGCAACAGCAAAGGCATAGCTACATATATACACGAAAGGGAACGTGCGCGAAGAGGGGGTATAGGGCATTGTTCACGAAAATGCCGGCAGCTCAGTTCGCTCTCTCGGCAGCCGAGTCGATAGCGTATATCGCTTTCGGAGACCCAGAGGTTACCGAATCGTTCCGGGACTATCTTAATGGCTGGATAGATCGTTCGATACTATGGCTCAGTCGTAAAGGCTATTGCCTCGCTGTGTGTGCCAGTACGCGCGCCCCCTTCCATCCTTTTCCCCCGTTGCTGCCGTCACCCCCTACTCTATACCACGACACATCGCGCCATAAGGTTTCTATACGAGAGAGAAAGAGAAAGAGAGAGCGCAGTAGCAACAGCAGTAACCCTTCGAGACCTCGGAAAACCTTCGTCGCCGTGAAAGAAATATGTATTACGTAAGGCATACGTTTGGTAAGGGTGGGTTAGTGCTGAGGTCTATCTTTCTATACCCCGTTGGGGCTGATGGCTAATCAACTTCGTTATAGAAGTTCGCGCGTTGTTGAGATTGAGCAATTAACCGGCACTTCCTTCTCGAGAGTTTCGGGCGAGAGACGATCGAAGGGTGCCCTGGAGGTGGAGGAAGAGGTTATATGGGGTAGTATTCGTTTGGTTGAGAACGCGATGGAATAATGCTATTGGGTGGGGGGAAAGTTGGTTGGGGAAGTGTTAAGAAGAGTTATTTTATTGATCGTTAAAGGTTTTATTTTGTAGTGAAAATTAATTTTTCTCGTAGCTATAGATTGGCTTTCGGAAATTTTTAGATACTATAAAGGCAACCAAATTTTGTTGAATTGAAGTCTCCTTTAAAGAAGGCTTCATTATTGTAGATAAACTATAAAATAATTTTCCTGATTTAAAGTTTGTTTAATTATTTTAATGAAATTTTTTCTTAATATCTTCCCATTTTTAGTAGAATATTTATATACTGTAGTGAAACTTTTTGAAAGTCATTAATAAAAACATTTTATAGATGAAAATTAAATTTTTTATTTCCGTGTGTTGAATTAATTTGAAATATTATAAGACTCATCATTTAAAAGGCACTTCTCATTTTATCTGAAACTTAAAAGATATTCTTGAGAATAAGCAGATGTCATCAAAATTTGTAGATCCCATATACTTTGAATTTTCAGTAAGTCGTCATCCTAAAAGACGCGAATTGCGCATTGAATGATACGATGAATTTTTCATCAATGAAACGTAAATGTTCATGTAGGCCATTTCCCAAACTTATATGTAAGTATTTATTGAAACGCTGAATCGTCAGAAGGACAGAGGGTGAAGAAGGTCTTAGGGGAAGAGGGGGGGGGGATCTTTTCGAGAACGGAAGAAAAGTAAGGGAGAGAGAGAGGACACACGAGCTGGGCTTATTCGGGTAGCCCCACGTACGTACACGAAAAACGAAAAGATACGATATTGCGCCTCATTTGTGGGTAACGTACAGTGTTTTTATGTGCGGTAAATTGGTACGAAAAAAAATTCATGGAGCAGTCTTGTAACAAATGTCTCGTCGTCGAGGGACGCGAGAGTGCGGCGAATGAGAGTTAAGGCTACGATTCTACTACTCATTACGAGAGCATTATTGCGACTATACAATGTGTTACGCGAGATTTAAGTGCAATTGTTTGTCTTATTTACTTTTGATTTGTAATACACCAAAGTGCCGTCGAAGTTTTTGTCACATCTTTATGCGTATTTACTATCCAATAAATATGGAAATAAAGTTTATTTTATGTACTCAGGGTGATATAAATGATATCTATGTACCATATTTTGCTTAATTTATTGCCAACCATTACATAAAATATTACTAAAACTATATTATATACAAAAATAACTACATATGAAGTGGATGGATATAAATACTGTTTGAATGTAGTGAATATTATCGACATACAATAAACATATAATAACGGATGATTTTAACTTGAATGTTCAAAATGTTTTAATTATTTCACTTCTAATGGAAAACATACCCTGTACACATATAGTAAGTAAAAATATATCAAAAAATTATAAAATAATACTATAGAAATATACACAAACAACAAATTTAACAAAAAATCAAACTCCAGACGGCGTTTTTCCACCTCTGATGACTTCAGTATTTTTTAATCAACATCTTATACCCAAGCGTTAATTAAACCACCGTCTCAAGTTTATTTCACCGCTGCTAAACCTCCCATTATTAGATTTTTGCATGCCAAGAGCATTTGCGCGCCACCGGTTCAAGAGAGGATCCCTGCAGTACTCGCTCTATATATACACACACGTGAACCGAATCCCTCGCGCCACCGCACACAACCCTCTCTTCTCTTTTCACTCCCTCCTCTCCCTATATATACACCGATACTCACACACACACACACTCGTAGGCTCTACTACACGTTGCGGCGGCGGCAAGAGTATTGAAAGTAATTAATATCCCCTCTTTGCAGTGACATTTATGCACGCGGGGAGGGAACAATGCGACCGGCGTGTAACTTAATTAAGGCAACGACGCGGAGACCCAACCGCGGCTTTGCGGCCAACGCGCGTTCCTATACACACACATACACGCGAGAGAGAGAGAAAGACAGAATCGCTCGCGCGCAATATTATCTAGTCTATACCCTCTCTCACTCTCTCTCGCGCGCACAACCATGGAAGCCGCAATGGCCCGGCGTTGGAATTGTATTTGTTGCCCTGTGCGCGCGCGCGCAAAACGACCACCTTTCGGAAGATACATATCCTCGACGAATAGTGTGTATATGTGTGTGTGTGTATTCCACGTTCACTGGAGAATGCGCGCCGTCACTGCGGGTATATGGTTGGGAGGGCTTTGGTACGCTAGCGGCGGTAGAAGAGAGAGAGAGAGAGAGAGAGAGAGAACGCGTATAATGGCGTCAAAAACGAAATAATAAGGAACGTCGGTATACGCGCGAGGAAATGGCCGTGTTAAATTTTATTAAGGCGCTCGGTGTACGCTTTGTGGTTTGAGAGGCGGAGTACGCATGTGTGTATGTGAGATCTCGGTGCTTTGGGATCAAGTCGATCGCCTGGTCTTGAAGACGAAAGTTGCTTGGTTGACCTAGCTGATTAGTGGTTTTGGCCGAGGTTTCGGTAGTTTGCATAAGACCAGGGTAAAGATTCGAAAACGTTACTGTAATTTTAGTTGAATTTTCTGCCTTTAGTTTAATTAAGGTTAATTGTCTAATTTACTGAAAATTCTATTAGGATTTTGTTGGTTCATTGAAACATTAGTATAATTTATATATGTTCCATAAGATAATGCAATTATAAATCACATTTAAGTCAAGTATAATTGTAGAGAAATTCAGTTATGTAAAATATTCTGAATTATAAATTGTTATTCATAATTTTCACAGAGAAAATATACAATCGTTTCTTGCACAACATATATACATCAAATGTAATAACAAAAAAATCTCATCAACTTATTTATTCAAACCATATACCCAATCATAACGTTTATCTAAAATCTCAAATCATAAAGAGCTAATTCATGCAGAACCTCAAAAGCGTTTCAGATAATCGACAAGGATCATCCTCGTTCCATTTACGCAACATCCTCTTAACATCGAATACACCGACATCCTCGTAAATCACTCGCGTGAAGCATGCGCTAACCTACGCCAACTACGAAAAAAAAAAACGAACAGCGTAAAGAATGTATATATATATAAACGAGGAAAAATCCCGCGGTGCACAATTCCACATTCAAGGCGATGATTTACAAGCAACGCACGTCTACCTTGTGTTGGCTGTGTAGAGAACGCGTAAACTTCTACTCTTGCAAACGCGAAAGACACATCAGACAGCAACAAGGATTTCGCGTGACCATCATTGCGCATAACTGCCTGATTAAAAGTAACGGTCGGAGTATAAACAAAATTTATGGTCAATCACAGCGCTCGGTCACACGCGCGCCTCGTTGCCCGCTATATAACCAACTCGAATGCATGCCTAACTGCGGTTACGTGCCGCGACGTTTATACTCGTACGCGTAGTTTTTTTTCCTCGTCTCGTACTCCGAAACCGATGGATATATATATGTATATATATATATATGTCTCGTTCCTTCCGGGGACCTCTACGTCGTGTTGTCCCCGTCATTCAAAAAGGTGTCGACAGCAATCGCTTTTACGAGGATACTTATTAATTGTTACTGCGCTTTTACGATGACATAAAAGCGCAACTATACGAGCGTTTGAGTGCCTGCGCGGCCGTCGGCTGCTATGCCGAGCGCCAGTGTAGGTATATATATATATATATATGTGTGTGTATACGAGAGACGACGGGAAACGGTTGGGTGTACGAGTAAGGGAGAGGGAAGGGAAAAGCCGACGTCTCAGAGACTCTATGGGAGGGGTGAACGTGAAGGTGTCGCGTTAGAGGCGGGGGTGTCCCCGTGCGGATTATTGCCGTAGTGGTTGGGCTCTTCGAGGCCTCACTGCCGTCGGAGCTCTTGAGGATTTCGTTTGGAGTAAAAGGCACATACCCTCGGTGATTCAGTCGCATCAGTGGCTTGGTATGTGCGCTTAGAGGAGAACAGAATCGCTCGTATAGTTGGTTACGTGTAAGTGTATAGGATGAAGGAGACGGTGAGTGTGCAGGTTGAGGTGGACTGTAGACGGGCAGCTACTCGTGCATTACTGTACGACGGGTTGCGTGTATGCAGGGGCGGAGGTTGTTTGGATGTGGTTTTATAGCTAGTTTGTTTTATTTTATTTGATGTTTGGGTGGTGAATTATATATTTTTGGGGTTCATGGTTTTTAAGTGCGAAAATAAATACATTAAAAGTTAATAATATGAAGTAACATTAATAAGAATTAATCGGTAATTCCTACTGAACGTGGAATTAAGTTTTCATACGCTACAATAGAATTATATTAAAGAGAGATATTTAATTAAAAATTTTGCATAGTAAAAGTTACAAATTTCAGTATTTTGTTAGTATATTTACGAATTTTCTTCTTTTATCAAATGTGCATTTGCTCTTAAAACAAAACTCATTCAAATGTCAACAATGAGGAAGACTTATTGATTCATTTCGAGAAATAATAAAAACCAATGTTACTTAGAGTTCCCGTGATATCGTTTTGCAAACAATGTTAATTTTAAAACATCATCCTACTATTGACATATTATAACATAGTTTCGAGCGATAACGAATACATGAAGAAAAAAATTATCAATGCGATTCACTGAATTTTAACAAACAACTTTTCCAAATCTTAAATTTTTATTAGAATTTATCATTATAACGTTAACAACATTTGAATAACCTTTCCGAATGAACGAAGAGCATCTGTTCCTTTGCGACCCTTCATGTTCACTCTAAAAAAGAAGAGTTTATTTACAAATATTTACATTTTTTCCGGGAATTGTGTAATATATGCAATTGTTATTACTGCATTCAATTTAATAATATATTCTAAAATCATTCACGTAGATGTTATAGGTACCCAATTTTTTAAAGAAAAAATTATATTCAAAGATTTGCGACAATATTCTCTATATATTCATTTCTAATCATATGAATATACCCAAATCATAAAAATTCATAAAACGATCGCTCCATCAAAACCAAACTTTCGCAATCGCCTCGTTTCTCAGCCTCAAACTCTCTTTCTTTCTCCCTCGCTCACCCAGAACAAAAATAAAATACGCCTAGAGACAGAAATAAAGATAACCGTTTCGGCTGAAAAGCTTCGCGTTCGCGTTCTGGGTAAAAGAGAAAACGAACCCTTACGTCGCACTTGCGGATTTCTCTCCCTTCTACCCTAGTAAACTTCCACTTTTCTTCTCCTCTACACAGTTTCGCGCTTCGCGTATAAGTATCTGTATATACACGCACTCTCTCTCTCTCTCTCTCTCTTACTTGCGTAGTAGTGACGCAACACACCGTTTGTTTGCAGTGAGCGTCATCGTCGAGAAATACACGAGTGCGCGCTCACGTTCCGGAGAAAAAGAACGAAAACTCTTCGTGGGCGCGACTTAAATGATGCGAGCGTTAAGGGCTGGAAATCGAGGGAAGGTGTTGCAGGAGTGTGAGTCGCTCGCGTGGAGGCTTTGGATAACGGCGCGACGGTAATGCGCGCTCGCGCAAAGAAAAGAGAGCGGAAGGAATCGAGTTTTCTCTACTATAGCCACCCCCGCGTGCCTCTCGCTATGGCTCCTTTTCATCTCTTTTTCCTCCCCTTCTACAGAGAAGAAGGGAGCTTCCTTTTTCATACAGCTTTTTTTGCTTTCTCTCTCTCTCTCTCTCTCTCTCTTACCACCGGTTGGAAGCCAAGGCAGTCCTCGGCTTATCTGCCCAGTAAATCCGGCGATTTTAATACGCGCTTTCTTGGCAATTTCCAAGCTACGCATTCCTCGAGCGCAAGCTGCAGGTCTTAGCGGCTTGCGTGCTTCCTTTCTCCTTCCCTTAGCTTTCTTATATTTTCTTTCTCCCCTTTTTTTTGCGCTCCCCCTGTACCTCTGGGTGCGCTTTTTACGTGGCAGCGAATACGCGCCTTTATTTTTACAGCGCTATTTAAAGCAATTTCTGATTTCCCTTAATTCATTACAGCGTCATTCCAGGCAGCCGCTTAATGCTACTCGTCTGCTCTCTCTCTCTCTCTCTCTCTCTCTCTCTCCTAGGGGTGAGAGGGTAGAAAATAGCTGGCACTTTTCATCAGTTGAATTTCGTCACCCTCGTCGCCTCGACGTCGCGGCGTGTTTGGAATGTTGAGTACTGTGAGCGAAGTATGCACGAACAGAGAAGCGAGGAGTATGCAAGCGCTTTAGATATTAAAAACTTTAAGCGTTTTTCGCCAGCGTCGTTCCGCTTGTGTTTATTTTAATTAAACACGTTGTGAGAGAATCGGATAAGAGTAGTGTCAAATATTTGCACAATTCCTGACTTTTGTGCCATTCCCGGAACACAATAATTGTTATAACCATTCATATATCTTTAATGTATATTTGTTACAGTTATTATATCTTTTAATAATTGTTGAATCAAAGATAAAGCTCACGATGATAACTGAACATAACTTCGAAGAAAGAATAAACAAGTAATTTAGAGCAAATAAGCCGACATAAAAACTGTATTTAAAGAGAGTTTAATTTTATACAATAATGTATAATCTTCCCAATTTTTCCAAACCGCTAAACCTTATTACATCAAACTTCTTTTCTTAAAAAAGAAAAAACAAACAAACAAGATGATTCATCCAGAAAGAAAAGACAAAATAATTGGATTAACACGACATATGCTACAACACACTTAATAGAGCGGAAAGTCAAGCAGCTCTCCGTGATAGGGAAAAAACTACTCCTATAAAAACGACAAAATATAAGGAGTTGGCAGTTTTATCGCAAATATAAAGTCCCTAGAAACGCGCGCGTATGGGCGCCTGCTCTCGAGTGCGCGCTAGTATAGTATACACTCGCTCTCTCCCGTCGCCGGCTTACAATAATCGACCGTAAAGCATCGCGTTAATAAAGCGTCGCGACGCTCGTCGTACTATACACACATACACACACTACCCACTGTTATACCCACCCACACTCAACGCGGCTTATATACATGACCGCGGTGAGTATATAGAGACGAGCTGTATACACATACTTGTATCCAACAGGGTGGCGACGTCGGAGCGGCTACCCTTCTCGTTCACGAAGAGCAAACTTTCTTCTCGGGAAATTGAGCCGGATTTGAGTTATTGAATGGCGTACATCCTGCCTCTCTCTCTCTCTACTGCTATTGCGAGTTGGAGTATAGCTGCAACCCAACCCCCGCGGTGTGTACGTGTATATGTATGTGTGTGTGTATAAATCGAGTATGACCCACCCCAGCGAGTGCGTGGGTCTAGCTCTTATATGCGCGATACATTCATCGCGCGGCCATCGCCGGAACAAAGGGGAGGAAAACTTGTAAATAAAGAGGATGCGGAGAGTGAGAGAGAGAGAGGCGGAAAGGACCACGACGGAAGCGAGTGTGTATAGCAGTCGGGATGAAAGCTATAGGCGCCACCCCATATCGTCAATCTGGATGAGGGTTAATAAAAATCAACAATAATGCTAGCAACTCGCTCTCTTTCGCTCTGTCTGGCCCTCTTCTTTCTCTTTTTCCCGTGTTCGGGACCCGTAATTGTCACATATACCGCTCCGTTCAATTGGCGAGAATCCGACATGCGCGTATGTAGAGAAAGGGAAAAAGAGAGAGAGAAAGAGAGACTTGTGTGAATTATTGACTATTTTTGCGGCACGCGCGACAATCGTCCGCCCATGGAGCATTAGCGCGATCATGGGAAAGCTGCTGACTCGTATAGGGTTTTCTTTGTCTGCACCAGTGAACTGATGTCTCTAGCCGCAGTAATAACTTTTGTCAGTTTCCGGTTTGATGAATGCAAAGCTCACGATCATTCGTCAGCGTCGCCCCGAGTCATGCAAATGGAGAACGTGTAAGACCGGAGAATGGCTTCCATATTTTCTTGGGAATTTATTGGTCCTGGTATATAATGGCGTCGAATGAATGTAAGCATTGGATTAAATGTATTGTTGAGCGTTGTGATATTTCTATTAGCCCTTGAAGTACAATTTAATTAATCATAACTGTAGAGAGTGAAACGAGTCTTCGTCGTAAAGTGACGTTGTGTATATAAAATAAAATAATATGAATAAATAAAGATAAAAATTTATGTTAAACGAGTTTATCATTTTTATTATACCAACAAACAATTGCAAAACTCTAATTAAGATATTAAAAATACGTTAAAAAGAGATTTCCAATTCATTGATTCAGTTTTTACGTATATCGTATCAAAGTAACCGCGATAATTATTTGTTTATATATCCCGATTGCATACAAAAGCGCATGAATTGAATTTAATTGGAAACCGAAACGTGTTCCGCGCGGTATCGGAGGGCAAAAACGAAAAACCGAGAGTCGAAAAAGTCGTCCCCGAGGGGCAAAATTTATCTCTCAACACGCTTTATATCGACTTTCATGTGTGGCATTTCGTATTAAGAACGGCCATTTCAGCCGATAAAAGTGAGTTTTATTTAGTGTAAATTACTAAAATTCAGCATTAATTTTTGCATAATTGCGTTATAAAGAACATCGTCCCGACAAGTTAATCTTCTCCATTCCCACGTCCTTCCATAATACTCACCGGTGTCTCTTCTTTCCCTATCCCTCCTCTCTTCTGCACACCAGTATGTGTGTCTGTATGTATACACATATACAAAACGAAGAAACAGGGGATAAGCCCAGGACATGAGAGACGACGCCATCAGTCGTACATTCATAGCTAATCAACTGCCGTCCGTTTCCATCCCTGAAACAACTCTCCTAGCCCCAATAAATTTGCCCCGTCGAGGCAATTACTCCAGGCGCGAGCGCGCACACGAGACCGTATAAACTGCCTCCTTTTTCTTCTTCCCTCCGCGCCTCTCTCGGATCCGTGGAAACAGTTTGTGCCGACTCTCTTGCGGACATTATCGTGCAGGAAAAAAGGCGACGAGAGAGAAAGAGACAGCAGGTAGGCGGCACGATAAATATTAGCCGTTCGTTTTTCTCTTCTTTTCGACGCTATCCTCTGTGTTTTTTTTCCTGTCTTTGCCGGAAAAAGAAAGAGACACAACGTTGAAGACACGCGGCTTATACGAAATCGAGGGTGGTCCCGCGAGCGAGCTCGATCGTTGCTCAATTTCAGTATGGCTCCACCCCTCGAAAGTGCGCACATAAGGTGATCGGAGAGAGAGAGAGAAAGAGAGAAAGGTGTATGGGAAGGATTCCGAAGAAAGTTTATATACGTGTCGTTGGGATGAATGAGAAAGAGAGACAGAGAGAGGTTCAAAGTGCTATGCCGCCGCCAGTCGCTATAGCGGCTGGATATGGGCTCGTTTGTCATGGCCGCGAAAACGTATATAACACGGTCGCCACCTTTTCACGGATGTCTTCGTCTGCTCGCGAGACTGGCCTTTACGTGGCTTTTTTTTCAAGTATGTGCCAGCTGTACGATTTGATTTCTTAATCTCGAAATGAATGGAGATATTAGCTTTATTAATGGTTCTTTATAATAATGAATATTCACTCGCGGAATCTTTGCCTTGCTGGTTCGTGGAAAAATTTTAATGAGCTTATAAATCAGTTTCTTCATAATTTTGTATCTTTTTTATTTGGAAATTTACTTTCTTTGTCATTAAGTTTCTTTGCTTTGGAAGCGATAAGTCTTATCGCGATTTTGTTAATTCAACTAGGTACACTAAGCACATACATGTTTAAGTTTCTCTTATTGTCTTTCATAGATCATAGTAGTATCTTTCGTAAAAATAATAATTTCATTATGAACAATACATGGTCACCTTGTATATCAAGCTTAATAAATTAATGCAGTAACACTGATAACAAGTTTATAATTAAGTATGAATTTAGAAGTTATCATACCAATGACATACTTTACACATTGCATAAAACATCCCGTATAATTTAGTTATCAGCTGATTAAATATTTAAAGTTACACTTATCGCTACATGATTTTATAGTTTCTCTAATTGGGCCTGAAATGCATATACGTGTGTTTTAAGAAAAATGAACTTCAAAAGGTATTTACAATTTCGGAGTATTGCGGAATCACAACTGAAATAATATAATGGTACTACTGAACCATTTCTTTTGTTAATCAGTTTTTTAACTTGAAATCTTTGAATTTTCATATTTTTCAGGATGATTTATGCACATCAATTTTTATGTATTTTCTTCGTTTTTGGCATTTCTTATAGCTTAAAAGTACCAAAAGTAAAACTTTCAGATGAAAATGAGATGTCCGTTGTCGGATTGGGAGCTTATCTAGTAAAGTTATATATTTTTGATAATAAATACATAGATTTATATTAATAACTGTTTACTTTTTAGCTAACACCAGAACAAATAGATACTGCAGTAACAGCTGTGCTTGAAAATGATTACAGACGCATTGATACAACGTTCCTGTATTCGAATGAAAAATATATTGGAAAAGCTCTAAAAAAAATGGTTTGCTAATGGTGGTCGTCGTGAAGATGTTTTTATTACAACCAAAGTGAGTGATCTTCATCTTGTTTTATAAAATATTATGTTATACCATTAATACGATTCTACTTTTTTGTTGAATATTTACAGGTTCCACCAGAAGCAGGACGACCTTCAGATGTTTCAAAAGCTTTTGAGTTGTCTCTAAGTAGACTGGGATTAGATTATATTGATATGATCTTATTCACCAACCTTTCTCTATATTACCTGCAACTGATTTTGAGACACGTCGCTATGAAAATGGGTTAATAGCATTTGAATTGACAACAAATCATGTTGAAATTTGGAAAGTGAGTTTATGATTTTTTTATTATTTACTTTCAGTTATTGAAAATTAATTTTTCTTACTTTATATAATTTTTAGGAAACGGAAAAATGAGTCAGATCTGGCAAAGTGAAGTCTATTGGATTAAGTAATTTTAACAAAACTCAAATATTAAAACTTTGGGAGAAAGCAGAAATTAAACCAGCTAATCTTCAAGTAATTCTAATTATTTTGGTAATCTATTGACCGTTATAAACGTAGCTAAAATTATATAATTTTATAGGTAGAATCAAACGCTTATATACAACAGGATGAACTGGTTAAACTAAGCAAGACATTGCCAAAGTATTATTACGATTTAATCTACAACGAGGTCTAGTTATTGTACCAAAGAGTTCGAACTCCAAAAGAATTAAGGAAAATATTGATGTTTTCGATTTCACATTAACAAAGAAAGATATGAAACAACTAAAAACTCTGGATCAACATGGAAAGTACCGTAAATTTGACTTTCAAAGTTTTTATCCGGGGTAAGAATTTTTTTTTTAATTGTCTCTATATATTAAGTATAATATACAAAAATTCAATAATGATTTTTTCGTGTTTTATTTTCAGATCTCA
>JAYJLV010000046.1:6953386-6980886 GCA_036873485.1 Torymus texanus
TTTAATTGTCTCTATATATTAAGTATAATATACAAAAATTCAATAATGATTTTTTCGTGTTTTATTTTCAGATCTCAGTACCATCCTGAATATCCATTCGCTGATAGAATACCTAAGTAAACTTAACAATTCCTAACACGCATAATGTATGCGTAAAGAATTAAAGTGTTGTATATCATATTTTTTCGTAAATAAATTGATCTAAAAAGGATCATTTTATTAGATATTTAGTGTGAATTTTACTCATGTAGAAATTTTTCTATGAAATTGTAAGAAAGTCAGTAAAAAGGTAGAATAAATGGCTAATTATTGGACATTTAAAACCGAATTTTTCACTATTATTCCTCCATTTAATAGATTGAGCGAAAAATTTCGTGACGTAAACATAATTTTTTTTTTTTAATTTATCTATTAATTTGATGTTACATTTTAGAGCATCAAATTGAAACAGTTTATAAAAATATAAACGATAACCGTAGATTAAAAAAATTTATACAGCACTCGCATTTCTTAGACATTAATCGAAACCCAAGAAATATCCAAGAAAAGTGACTAGTTTTTAACTATTTACCACTAAAACTAGCTGTTTATTAAATAAATAATAAAGTCGGTTTCCAACAGGGTTAATTACCCAATATCATACGCGTATTTTTTAGTTTCTGTCTATAAGTTATTAAAAAACTAGTAAAAAAGATCTATTCTTTTCAACAAAATTTTTCAAAATTTTGTTATGTTATAATGCACGTAAATTATACATAAGCACACGTTGATTAATAATTTTTTTTAATATATTAAAATACGAAAAAGTTAAATGTCTTCTTATTATATCAATTATATTTACCAACTTTATATAATCAAACATAGAAAAATCATATTTCAGAGAAAACAGCTCAGAACCTTTGAGATTAAAACACCTCATTCGGTATTTTGTTTCTTTCTAAAAATACCTAAGCGAACAAACGTCCACCGCCTGCATACTAAATTTTAATACCCGAAAACAAAACATTTGATATCTTACTATAGTCGCATGCCGGAGGCGGCCATCTCTCCTTTTATTCAAAAACGCAGTAAATTTGATTCATCTATTTATCTCCAGTTCTTCTCTCCCTCTTTCTCCTCTTTTTTCGTCCCCCTCGCCGCATTTATCTCACCGGCCTATCTCCGACGACCTCTCCACCTTCTTTGACCTCCACCTCCGCTTGCGTCACACGCACATACCCCCACGAAAGCGTATACGTGAGTCAATGTGTTTGTAACGCATCTCAATCAAGATGTGGCCCAAACTCGCGTCTGAGGCTATCCTAAACCCATTTTTTCCGGGAGAGACCTTTCTCCGCCCTTACTTTCTTTCTTTCTTTCTTTCTTCCCCCTTTTTTCTACCATTACTCTAGCTTTTCCACACGAGCATCGTTCTTTTTCTTCAATCCGAGGGCTCGGCAGGTTTCCAAACTTGTTCTCCTCTTTGCTTTTAGGTGTGTCTTGGATTCCTCCTTATTCTCTCCTTAACATCGCCATCGTATATTTATCGGCGAACAAGCGACTGCAGCACACACATACACCACCACTACTACTATGCCATCAGCAGAAAAGGGCAACAGCGGCAGCTCGCTCCTCTCCTGCAGTTCGAGCTATGGTGCGAGAAAGGGAGACAAAGATCTTAACGGCCTCGACTCTTTTACGGCTATTGGCGATCAAGAGACTTCTCTCTCTCTCTCTCTCTCTCTCGCTCTCTTGCTCTTCTGAGGTACGAAACGATCGTCGTAGCTGTCGGGCTGGGATTTTTTACGGGCTCGAATTTTCCGTAGCTTCGATGCCTGAGAGAAGAGGAGGAAGAGAGAAAGAAAGAGGCTTCGAGACGCTTAAACGTCGTCACCGCAGAAACGGCGTATTGCTGTCGTGCTCTCGTCGAGGGACTGCACTATCGTGTCTCTATCGAGCTGAAGGACTTTACAGCGAGAGATAAAGATTTCACAGTGGGGTGAGGAAGATTGGTCGCGGGACCTTATCTCTAGCGTTGATTGTAAGTTATTGATTTCTGAAGAGCGGCTCATCGAACGGAATAGCAAGTGTCCCCCTCTTGATTGATTCCGACGGTAGTGATGTTACTTGAGGCCATATCGTCAAAATGAATTGAGTGTTCGGGATGATGAAGAGACTCGAATAAATTCTAGATTAACAAGGGTTTTTATCTTATTTCCGGCTAGCATAAATGAGGGTGGACGTATAATAAATCTCTTTGACCATTTCCTCTTGGTGACATATTTCTCATAGCATTATCACTTAATAAAATCTTTTGTCTGTCAACATGGGAAGAAATATTTTCTTAGATTCCGCAAAAATAATAATATTGCAAAAGACATAACAAAACTTTGCCACATTTTATGTGGATTTCAAAATTTCAAGGATGACACCTATTTTAAAGGAGAGTTTTACTATAATATGAATTATTTTACATTTATTTAAAAAATATTATATGTCGTTATTTGAGGTATGTTATAGATATATACAAGAATAAAATTTACGGAATTCTCAAGATTTTTTGTAACAACAATGTACTTGTTAAATTTATAAAGTTAAAATAAAGAGTAAACCATTTTGAAGTGCGTTACAATTTATTACTGGACAATACAAATTTTAAATGGATATTACTTTTCTTTAATTGTTATTGGTCTTTTCTTCTTTTCGATTAAGGAACAAAGGTATTTACTGTGCCAGAATAAATATCGGAGGAGATTACAGGCAGAGTCACTTTAAGTTTTAACGAGGTTTCCTCTGCGCAATGCCGGTGGCATTATCAAATAATTGAGAGGTGTAATTCAGCCCTATCTCTTCTTCATCCCTAGGTCTTTCCTTCCCAAATACTTTTTACTTTAGCGTTCTCTTTCTCATCTCCCTCTCCTATTTGCTCTTTCTGAATTTTCAATTCATTCTCAGCTGCATTAAAAATTTAATTACAAAATCCTATTAGCTCTCGGCAAACGATGTTTATTTAAACATCCTTTAATGAATTTTTTACGTTAATATCTACGAAATTAGTAAATAAATTTGCAGGTGAGATTAAATATTCGTTAAAAGTAATTGTCACGGAAAATCCCAGGGTAAAAGCAATTAAAATTTTTTTCTGTTCGTACTCTTTGTGCTGTTATCTTTTAAAAAGCTTTGCAGACTATTACACGTACCTAAGAAACATTTTATATATACTTGCCAGAATTTTCCAATTATTTATCGCAAGTAGAGAAAACCAAGTAACAATTCCGTTAACATTTTACAGTATGATATACATTTTTTGCACATTTACAAACATAGTCTCTACAATAAACACATTTTATCGGTTTAGAAACATTCCATCGCTCACCCAGCACTGTGCAATCCCGTGAGAAACGTCGCTTCTCTAAGCACTACAGAAATTTTTACTACCATGCTCCGCTCGAAACTCGAACACCTCTCTTTCTCTCTCTCTCTCTCTCTCTCTCTCTCTCTCCTTGGCGCATAATAATATTTCCTGCTTGCGCCCTCGTATCGCACCGGAGCGACGGGGCAATTTCAGAAAGGGTTCGGCCAGAAAACCAAGGCGCCGCTGCATGCAGTTATAAGTCGACAGAGAAAGAGAGCAAGTGAGAGAGAGAGAAGCATACTATCGCTTCCATACCTAGCTGCGAAAATTCTGCAACTCCTTGCGCACATACACACACCCTTACGTGAAGCGTATAACGAAAGTGCTCGCTTCTCTCTCTCCCTCTTACTCCGAAAAGAAGAAGAAGAAGCGTGGTAGCCTCGATCTCTCTCTCCCTCTCTGCCGTGCGGCAGCCAGACGAAATAAACAAGCCCCCGCGTAATGCGCTCGTACGTCTCGCGGAAAGATTAAACAGTTAATAAGAATAAGAGTCCCGGGGGAGGCCCGAGGGGTTCTAGGCGCGGGGGGTGGAGGGAAGGGGGCGAGGAGATATCTCGCGTCCCCCCTTATATTCCGCGAAAGTGCAGAGGCGAGAGGTGGTATATAGAGGTGTTCTCTCTCTCCAGCCACCCACCTACAGAGAGAGAGAGAGAGAGAGAGATAGAACGAGAAGCGAAGGAGAAAACCAAGGGGGGTTTCTTGCCTTTCTCGCGCGCGACTCGCGAGACCGTGAGCGTGTATAGTGAGCGCAAGCAGCGCGCGAGAGAGGCCGTAGGAGGAAGACGGGGGCGGGGGAAGGGGAGAGATTTCCCTGGGTAGTTGGAGGGAAATGGCGGCCATCTTTCCCGCGAGCTCTCCTCGAGAACCAATCGCCTCTCTCCCTGGGCCATTAAGGCGGCAACTTCGGCTGAAGAATTGCCGCTGCCACGTTAGACACATTTTTCTTACTTTTCCTTTATTCCTCGGCTTCTTGGCCCTCTCTCTCTTTCTCTCTCTCTTACTCTCTTGCTTCTTCTCTCTCGCTCCTAGGTCGGGATATACAGGACCCCGCGGCGCACGGGTACCTTTCTTTCTCTCCCTCTCTCTCTCTCTTTCTCTTTCTATCCTTCTCGATCTCCGTCTTCCAAGGAGAGCCTTTCTTTTCTTTCCCTTCTTCTTTCGACTCCTTTTTTAAACCCCGTGCTCGCGCGAGCGCTCTTTCCTCCACTCCCGCGGCCCTGGAACGTTCTACTAGCGCGCGAGCGCTACGTTTTTCGCATCCCTTGCTTTTCTTCTTTTGTTCAACCCCCTCGAGGAAGAAAGGAAAATTCAGCCCCTCGCCTCTCTCTCTCTCTCTCCCCTGTATATGCCAAGCTGCGCGCGTGCAGCGTCCGCATACTGCCGTAATAGTGTTCATCCCTCGACTGCTGCTGCTGCTGCCGTGGCTTTGGGCATCGAGTTTAGCTCCATTGAGCTTCGACGAACGACGGCAGGTGGCTGATCTTAATAACGCGACCGGCGTATATGTATAACGCACGCGTGCGAGCTGCTGCTGCTGCTGCTGTTCGTTGAGAGATACCGGGAATGAGGATGATGAAGGTGGAATCAAAGGAAAATGGGGGAGGATGCACGTGGATGCGTTAAAAAAGCAACAAATGTTGTTGAGAGGTTCAAGGAAGCTGAGAAAGGTGGAGAAAGAAGAAAACAAGGGTTCGATACAGGATTGAAAATGGGATTCAAGGATGGCTGAACACTTTGGGAGAATCGAAAATGTCTTGTTGAGAGTGAAATGGAAATTCTTGATTTATGTTCTTAAACACTTGAAATAAATTAAAAATTGCAAATAATAAATATTTTAATGTATGCTGTTCAAAGTTAGATGAATTTCTAAGAAAAATGATGTGTAATATAAAAGTTCATTATTATTTTTGTTAATTCAGATATACTATAAAAAATGTAGTCGTTATATAATCATGTTAATGTTATGGAATATTTTATGATTTTCATTAAAACGTAATATATAAGATGAAAATATATAAATGATATCAATTTTCAAAGTAAATATACTTGAATAAAGTATTCTGAAAAACATTGTTAGTTAATAATAAACACGATATCAAATTAATTTACGATGTGTTAATTTAAGAATTCAACACTAAATTTCATAAGTGCATCAAGTACAGTGATTCAATTTCTATTATTTACCAAGAATTTTTATTTATATTATCCCAAGTAGAAAATTAACCAGCTTTTCTGCCAAAGTTGTTATAAATTATATAGTTCTTAGCTATAAATAAGCTACTCTATTAACTACAAAATAATTTTTTTATCTAAAAATCGATTAAGATTTGAATACTGATTTTATTTTTACAAATTGGTTTTTCAAGGTGTTCACAAATTTCATATTTTTATAGGGAGTATATAGATATTAGTCACAAAAAATTATCTTTATGATATCAGAGAAAAGAAAAATTAAGAAACTAAGAAAAATTGTTTGAATTGTTAAGTTAGACAGTACATTATTGCAATAAAAACATATTCACTTTTCTATATCATTTTCACCCTTTTGCGTTTGATTTCACTTGGCCGAAATTATTAATAATTCAAAATACTTATAACATAAAATTAGTTTTAGCGACAATTAATAGGATCTACACGATGTCTATAATAAGCGTTATTTTATTTATAGCCATAAAGTTATAGCTAGATAGCTAATAAATAATTTATGGTTAGTCGTTTAATAACCAAAACTAATAATATTCAACAATTATATCATAATTATTATAATTACTGAATAAATTAGTTTTCGTTCTCGAATCATTATTATTAAATTACTTGTTTATATAAATATATTTCTTTATAAGCCAAAAGAAAAAAAAAGAAAAAGTATGCGAAGAATCCACATCTACAAAAGATATTCTGTATATCACTCCGTCACACACTTGTACCTATATCGAACACAATAGCGCAAGCACGCAGTATCGAAGTAAATGTACCGACTTTAAGTGCGTCAATTACAATAAAAATGATGTTCTCCAGCGAAACCGCGGCATAAAAATTATACCATCTATAAACTTTCATCTTCCACGGCACATGAAGCAGCCGTGAATAATGCCGAAGAAAGGCGCCACACACTTCGCGAGAAGAAAGCAAAAGAAATGATCAAACTCGTACACCATATATAGATACATATTCTACCAAGAGCCACACACGTAGGGGTTGGCTTTCTAATAATGCAAAGCGCTCCAGGTAGAGACGCGTTCTTTGAGCGATTTACGCGCTCGGCGCGCGTCGACTTCCGTGCTTTCGCTGCGTATCACTCACTCTCTCTCTCTCTCTCTCTCTCTCCTCTCTTGCTCTCGTTCTCTCCTATGGTCCCTGTGGGAAACGGCTGAAGGAACAATGGCCGCTCGTAACTCTCCACCGAGACTAATGCGACTGATATTATTGCGCTCGTAGGTAAGTGTAAATAAGAGAGGAGAGTAAGATCAAGAGGGGAGGACTTAGAGAGAGAGAGAGAGGGGGAGAGAGAAGAAATAGCGCACGCGATTAAGTGGTAACACTCGCCATGTGCGTGCCAATGAGAACGCGCGTACATTTTCGAGAAGACCTGCGCCTTGTAATACAATGATACAATATAACAATGACGGGCAACGTGGGTCCTCGACGCGATTCGCTTCGTAGTTGAAAGAAAGTAAAGCACGCGATAGGTGAATGAGAGAAATGGAGTGCAGTCCTCGCTTGGAGAAAGAGAGACATCACTGTCGCGCGCAGCCTGCTGGGTTATATGTAGCATCTGCGCGAGTTTTGCTTCCTCCTTCATTTTTTTTTTTGTTGTGTTCGTTCTTTCTTTGGCTGCTCCCGGGGATGCCAAATGGCGTCATGAATCCTGAGAGTTTCTTTGAGAATGGACGAGAGCGACGGCTGTTAGATGACGACGTTGTATATAGATATATTTATTTTTTTTTTCGGTGTATGGCGGATGATGGTTGAGACACACACGCGGCAAAACGGGAGCGAGATGAAATGATGGTGAAGGAATGGCCCACATTTTGATGTGTAATAGCTTGTCTCGATTCTTTTTGCAGTGGAAATATTTTTTGATCTCGTCTTTGTTATTCATTGCCATATCGTCGTATACATTTTCTACACTGTTGCTTTATGAGTTCGAGGTAATTTATGTTATATTCTGGGCCATGCATCTGTTGTTATAGGAGAATGTATGTATCATTTTGCTGCATGGCATAATGCAAATATTAATTTGTAATGAGTACGTATAACTGTTTAATAAAAAGGTTCAACATTGTGTTAAACTAGAAAATGTGTTATCAAGAATATCATAAAAAGTTAAAGAAGTATTCACAAGTACTTCTTCATATAAAATATGTTAATACCTTTTTTTTTTACAAATGTTCCATTTTAAATAAGCTTCCAAAGAGATAAATCTTACCGGAGTCCAATAAAAAATATAATAATCGAAAAACCCATGAAATTCATTCACAGCATTAGAACTCAACTAAAATCCCAGCAGCTATATATATATATATATATATATATATATAATACACGCGCAACACCTTGCAGATTCACCGAATCATCACGCAACAATACCCATAGTCACCGCATACTTCGACATTGCTGCACAACGCGCGCGCGCACGAGCTCTTGGGTAATAAGAAACGGCTCTTAAAACGGTTAAACACACACGCGAATGCGCACTAAAAGTATGTACCTGAATTCAAGTAGCGCCCCTAATGATCTTTTCCTTCCTCTCGTCGTCTTCTCCAAGCCCTTCCTCGTTCCCTCTCCCTCCCTCCCTGAAACCATTCCGCGTCCTCACCGCTATCTCTATTTTACTCGTCGTGTCGCATTCGCAAGTGCGGTTTTATGCACCGGGCGCAAACGGGCCGTACACGACGTCCTCGTGTATACATATACACAGAGAGACTCACTCGTTCTCAGAGCGCCGGTTTTATTTCTTTTATGGGTTGTTTCGTCGCAGCGCACGAGCTATTTCCAATTCATGAACGACCTCGACGCTCGCGCTTACGTATGTAAGTGACTTCGCTACGTGGCTGACTTATGATTATAATGCTAGGACTGTAACCAACCACCATCGTCGTCGACGCCACGCTACTCGCGGAATTTCGACTCGCACGGGTATTTTCGCGAGTAAACGCGCTTTTTCGTTGTTTCCGTTCCGCAGTTGGTGGAGAGTAGTTGTTGGAGATACGAGGTAGAAAAAGAAGAAGACAAAAAAAAAAAGGAACGAGAGAAGGAGAGACACACAGACACATGGAACTCGAATGCCGTCATGGGCTTTAATTGGATGCCGATCGCACACGTAGGCGAGGTGGAATTCCTCCGCGCGGCTGACACGGACGAGACGAGGAACCGGTCGACCACGAAAACTCAGATAATTTCTCTCTCTCTCTCTCTCTTTCTTGGTCTATCTGATTTAAGGGGTCTGTACTGTGGGTTGCCTCCGCTTCGGACATTTTGTAAAAATGCCATTCCAGTCACGTGTTAGTTAGTCGAGCTCTCATATTATTATTCGTCCGACTCGCTCTTTGTCGAGGAGGGAAACAGAGCGAGAACATTCGTCTATGGATATTTTCGAGCTAATTGGGCGATAATTCTACGAGAATTGGTAATTAAACGTTGCGATTGAAAAGTTTTAATGTATATAAGCGAAGTATGAACATTTGTTATTAAAGAACGCGGTTGTTTCGGGCCGTGTTACGTGATTGTTTATGGTGGAATAGATTTTTTTTCCAGGGACGAATTTTAAAATATAACGTTTCAAAAGAGTTGTATAATAATTTTTTTACCAGACATTATTTGAAAGAATATACGTGCTATAAATTTTCAAAAACATTCGAACACGTTTTCAAATTATAAGGGACCATTGAAATTGATCATTATAAAAAGCATATAACGGTGACAAAATTCTAATAAACAAATTTATTCCTAACAATAATACAATCTTCTAACCCATTAGCGTTCACTCGACAGTTAATTAACCTTTACTGCCCCGAAAAGTCACACCAAAAATTAAGATAAACCATCGACGATCATAAAACCGTTCCATTATACAAATTTCAAGTAATTAGAACAGGTTCTAAAGCCCGCATCCACGCCGAGCAAACGGCACGAAGCCGGGCGTTAAAATAATCATTGTAGCAATAAAGTTGAGGCGGTGAACGCGCTTCCCAAATTGGCCCGCAAATAGAAAGGCGTATAGATAGTTATAGGCACTTATCAGTCCGTGGCCTGTCCGACAGTTTGTACACAATTACCGAAAAGACCTTTTATATAAACGCACGATGGTCCCCTGGATTTATGGTAACGAGCGTTGGCGGGTGGCCGCTCCTCTCTTCCGTATATAGCCAATGAAAGAGATCATCGAAAAGTGGCAGAGTATAACGTCGCAATGTCAAGCCCTTTGAAGGCTTTTAAGGGTAGGTATATATATATATATATATATATAGGTATAGAAGAGAGACAGAAAGGAAGGTAGCACAGTTCAAGCTATATATACCACTGTAGTACTACAGACAGGGGGAGAGAAAGAGAGAGAGAGAGAGAAACGAAGTACGCGAGTCGGGTTTATGGCAATGAGAGCGAGAGAGAAAGTAAGAGCCGTAGTGGTAGCAGAAGCAGCAGCAGCGGCGACGGTGGCGGCGGAAGCTCCCGACGAAGTCGTCAAAGACTTTTACGAGCGGGTAACGGGATTTAAAGTGACGATGATGCAACCTCAAGGTGCTCACTTTATCCTTCACGGCCTCGTAAATGTAACCGATGTCATTGTCAGATACGTTTGACTCTGCTCGTTTTTCTCCCTTCGCTTCTTCCCTCTCTCTCTCTCACTCTCTTCGTCTCCTCTTCGTCTGTCCCTTTTGCGAGTACGCGTATAGTGAAGCGCACACCCACGTGCACACGTAGAGCATATAGTCGATATGTACGCGCAGGACCACACGTTTCGTTCTATATTGACAGATTTAACTGAATAGAACATAACAGAGACAAGTGTGGGAGTCGTAAAAATTTTAGAGTTTGTATTATATGGCCCGTGAGCGTGTACAACTCTCTGCTTATGGGAAAGTCGTAACTCTAATATTTTGATTGCTTTGGGAGTTTTCGGTCAGTGGGTCGGACGATGTATTATGAGTCGTTTGGTAAATACAATGCATTTGGTATGCCAGACAATCCGTTTTACGAGTGGATGAATTAGGATTTTTTTTTCTTAGCTACAGCGACGCACTCTTGTAAAAGGACGAGGAACTAACTGTACGGCGTACAGCTGAGATGGTAAGGGTCTCGGGTCCTTTCACGTACCCTCCGAGTTGTTTTCAGTTTTACCTGGTGGTCTACTTTCTCCGAATGTATTCTTCTTTTAGAATAATGGAACATGAACATTGAAATTTTATGGAATCAGTTTAGCATTGAAATAAATGAATAGATATATGTTGTTTGTTTTTTCTTCAAATTAATATGAATTTATACATTATAATCGTACTTTTACGACTTTGTATTGACAGCAGATAAATTTGTTGTTATCGTTTACTGGTATATTGTTGTTGATAAATTTATTTATTTAATCATATTAATAATATTCGAAAAAATAAAGTATATTCACTATTTGTTATCAATTAATTTCATTTGAGGGATAAAGAAAATATAAATATATGTTTATTATATCAATTAATTATTTAAATATCAGAATTAATTTTCATTTTATTATTAGCGAATATTTAAAACAAAATGAATAAAACATTGAATAGGATTTTAAAATGGATAGGAATACATATACAACCAGAATAAATACCTGTAAACGGTAAATATTCTAAACCTTCCATCTTAAATCAATACTTTAAGTGGGCGTGGTCATTGACAAAAAAACAAATATTACTATATTGATGGTACAATGTTATAAATTCGTTTATAGTTATTTTAGCAACTATTTTATAATAATGTAAAATTTAAAAATAACGATTTCATGTTTTAGTAAATAAAAAAAGTATTTTTTAAACAATTCCGTAAAAATAATTATCATATTTGAAAATATCAATAAATATTTGTGTTATTATAATAAACAAAAAATATACACGTATATGACGATCTAAAAATACTAAGAGAATTCGATAAAGAGATAGCAATTCCCCTATACGCAGATACACATCCATCTGAAAAACATCGACCCCAGCGAAACACCCCAAAAAGGACAATAATCCCGCCTCTTACTACTGAAAATTTGAGCCTCGAAACTCGTGCATCAGTGGCACCATCTACGGGCATTAACGCGAAGCTGATTGAACAAAGATTCCCCGCTCGGTAAGACTATACCCACTTCTGCTCCAAAGCATGAGCTGCAGCTGCTTTCTCTGGCTCTCTTTATCTCCACCTCACTTCCCTTACTCTACCTTGCTCTCTTTCTCCAAAGCGCTCGAAATCTCTTCAACGATCTTTCCCTCGTCTTCATATTTCCCAGCAGCGACGACAGATGGCTCGGCACTACTTCAACGGCGCGTGTGTTCAAACATTCTCTTTCTCTCTTACTCTCTTACGTTTGCGAATTTCTTCTCGCACAGTGTATATATATGTATATACCATACGACGACGACGACGCGCTCGCGGCGCGGATTTACGAGCGAATTAAAACTGACAATTATTGTTATTGTAGCGCTCATATAAGGAGGTAACAGATAATAAATTCGGCCGTAAAACCGTTAAACTAGTGGCTGCGTTTTGTAGGGCTGCTTTAGTGCCGAGTCGCGTGCGCGCAACACGGCGCTCGTTAAAACAGGCCGTAAACCGACGCCACACCGCCGCAGCCACAGCAGCAGCAGCACGCGGACGAGACCTTGCGACGTCGCGCGTTTAACCCACGTGCTCGTGTACCGAGTGTGCGAACGATGGACCGCGCCAAAACCGAAAAAACCTGTTCTTCCTTTTTCGGGCGACTCAACTGGAGGTGCTTTTTTTATTGCCGCGTGAAATTCCGCTGCCGTAGCATACGTTCTTGGAGTACGTATATATATACTATGCCACGCGCATAACAAAGAGTCTCCGCATACGTTTCTTTATTTACTTTTTGCTTGGTGTACGCACACGACTCTTTATCTTTCTTCGTGGCACACTCACTTATATATGCAGTGCAAAAGAGCAATACACCCGTACGAGAGCACGCATAGTTTCTGAAAGGGGGGTACGTATAAGAGCGACGTGAGTTTCGACGTTTACCGCCTTTTCGTGTCCCGTTTATTGTACGCGCGGTTATACGGTACGCGTTTGTGGATTTTATACGCGAGCGTCGGTGTAAAAGAGTTAACGGGAGACGAATGAAGATGTTACTTTGTAGGCGTATATATATGTACATGCCGAAAGAGAGAGAGAGAGCGATGTTATAAAAGTTTCCACTCCTCCCGGCGGATGATAATTGCCTGTTGTTACCATCGAAGCGCTCGGCGTGCGGTGAGAGCGAGAGAGTAGAAGCAGCGGCCGCGCGCCACGCTAGCGCCACGCGATCTAGTTTAAGGGGCGACCGTAAGAGTGGATTAGGTGCCACTTCCCTTTCCTCGTTCCTGCCCACTGCTGTAGCTTCTATATACATGTCTGCAAGCCACGCACGGGCTGGGTTTCCGGTAAACTTTACTCACAGAGGGTGTGTTTACTGTTTGTCGGAGCATCTGTGTGTAATGCAAATGAAGGATTGTTAATTGTTACGATTGTTTCGTACCATTATTCATAAGATGAAAAAATTCATGTGGCTTATATATAGGATGTTGAATGTTAATATTTTTACTTAATAATTTTTATAAATTGCCCAATAGCTAGTAATATTTTTTCTCACCTAAAATGAAAACTTTTTAACAACTTTGCAACCGAAAATGAATATATCAAAGCTGGTGAAAATTCGTTAAAACTTTCTAATGAAAATGACTTATTAATTTCAATTAATCATCAAAACTTGCTAGTGAGAGCAGCTTGGTTGTACTATATAGTACCGCACTAAAAATTTCAGAGATCTCCTATTTTCATTGCTCTTCTCTTGCCCATATCGCACCGTGCTCGGAAAACTCGCACTCCCACACATACACACACACACACACATATTCTCCCGCATCGTCTCCCACTATTTGCACCTCGCTTCGATTGGCCAAATATAGATTTACCGCTGGCATCAAGTTCGCGTGCTGCATCGCCCGCTATATACTTACACTACACAGTCCAAGATACTATACCCTGTCTCTCTCTCTCTCTCTCTTAACAGCACATACATATACCCTATCTTTGCAAAATTATTGCAAACGACATACTTCTCCAGCTCTCTGGTAATCATCGATACACCTCAGCGTTAACAATCTTCAAAATTCCCCAAAAAAAGATCATTATAGAGCGAGTAGTATATATAGTATATAGCGCTATTGCGCGGGCGAGAGCAAGCGAGCGAGGCGCCAGTTAGAGGCTCGTTTGATTAGCGCAGTAGTGCGGCGTCCAGTATCTCAGCCAATCATGGGATCGTAATGGCCTCCGGCTCCGGGGCTCGTGGTTTTAGCCGGCCGGACGCCAGATGCCGCCAGTGCAGCTGCTCGTAAATCCTCGGGGATTCCCGCCCATCGCACGGCCCGAGGGGCGGTGCTTAAACCGTGACGTCACTCCTCCCCGCTCTTGTACGTTCTATACGGTCGAGCGTAGCTCTCATGCTGTTGTACACAGACACGCACACATACATATAGAAGTGTATGGGAGCGCTCGCGTCCCCTCCTTCGTCCGAGCGATTCCCGCCTCCCCGCCGCCGCCGCCATCCGTCGCTCGCACACATAGATACACATATACACACTGGTATACTACAAGTGTATAAGAGAAAGAGAGAGACTATACAGCACAGAAAGATGCTCGGTGCTCAGTGTCTCCGTCTTACGAACGATATCGACATTGTCTTCTTCTTGTTTTCTCCTCGTGTGTCTTACACACGCACAAGATTCCCCCTTTTTACATTTTTTTCGGAGTTTCCGACCTTCTCTATGCGTCGCTCGCTTTCTCTCCTTCTTTCTCGCACACATGAAACCCCCACAACATTTTCTCTCCCTTTCTCAGACACACACACACACACACACACACGATTTTCTCTTTCTTTTTTGACTTTTCTCTGTCTCCTTTCCACATCCAAAAACTCTCTCACTCGTATTTTCGTAAGCCGTTCGTCTTCCACTTCTTGCCGTGTTTTCTTTCCCATCCTCTTTTACACGCACCTATATATACTGATACGATATGTCGTACGAAAAATTTCCCCCTTCGTGTCTTTGATGTTTCTCCAACTTGCCGCTATGAATGAATGAAAGAAGAAGAATACATCAAAACCTTAGATCAAAACTTATACCCATACAACACATATACCTCGTCGCATAACGCATGGCACGCGTAGCTTGCTATAAGTACGCCAAGAGCTACTCTATACTATACTACTACTGCTACTACTGTGCGCACGCAGGCGCTTGCGAAGCCGTTTCGAACGGTATTAAAACTAATTTAAGCATCGCTTATACACGCGATACGGCCTTTGTTTATTGCTTGTTAAAGCGGCCTGTGCTCACGCGCGGATTAAATATAAAACGTCGACGGGAACGCACGCGCATAAGCAGACATAGACGCTGGCTAGACGGAGTGGCGGGGACGTATAGTGTAGAGTACGCAGTAGTAGTATAGTTGAGCTTCTCGAGGGGATCCTCTTCATCTCCGTGTTCCGTCGGACGACTCTCTTTCGCTCCCTCTGAACGTGCACCGCAACGTTATATACCCGCGAATAAAACTTTCGCGGCCGTTTGACTTCTGCGTGTCGCATGCCGTGCGCCTGCGCCTTCTTTTTTACACTTTCCGGGGTATATTATATATCCTTTGAGTCTTATCTGACTCGAGCCTCTTTGTTCCCTTGTAAGGAACGAGGGAATTTGTTTACGGCCGCTTAGATTTAGTACGGGCAACTCTTGGGTTATTGCACCACTTGAGTTTGTGTATATATACGCATTTTTCGGAGTGTATATATATATGTATATGTAGGATAATATATATTATTTGTTCACTGATTGAGTTCGCAATATCTTAATGCTCCTGCCGTGTTGTTATGTGTGTCCGCGCGTGCGCAGAGAATTTCGCAAGGATATTATATTGTACGTAATGGAGGACGCGATAAAGGAATTATTCGACTGTATAATATACAATTGTATATATACGTGAGGGAGAAAGAGAAAGAAACGCACTTTACAGGGAATAACTCAGATAATGTCGATGGACTGTACGTGTATATATATAAGACTATGAGCGAGCGTTGTAATTTATCATTTTCGGCGTTGTGTGGTTTAAAACAAAAAAAAAAGGCTAATGCGTTTGCATTTTAATAATTGCGTCGTAAAGTACCTACTCAGCCGGCGAAACGAATGGAACGCGCTCGCTATGCGGCGCGTGGGTAATATGTATGCGTCTAGACGAATAATTCTTGCGAATTGCCGCGATAAATAAGATAATACGTTTGTCTCTATTTGTTTTCAGCTTCGAAATCAGAAAGCAGAAAAATGTTGATAATTTTTATATGTGAAAAGGTAAATAAATGTCTTAGTGTCCTAATAAAAGTGTACATTGTGTGTGTGTATTTTATTTAAATTTGATATTATGAAATATAATGGAACGAATATAATTTTTTTTTTCTCGAGGAAAAAGTCTTCAATGACATGATAAATTCTATACGTCCAATATGTGAATACACACACACACATACTCTAAAAGTATGTCGATAACTTTTGTTTTTCGATTAAGTTTCGAAGTGGGCTTTTAAAATAATTAATGGCCCATCGATAGGCAGAAAAAAATCCCATCGCACGCGTTATTTTTATTGCGTATCCGTGTGCGCCAATCGTTTATTGAGTATTTTTTCATCGCGAATAAATAACATGTATCTATACACACATACACGGCACAGAAGAAAAGTCTCCTCAGTATATTCAGTGAAAAAAAAAGAGAAATCAGCATATATAGAACTATTCGCAACGTTCGTGTCGGTATATTATTATAAATCATAAGCGAGGGAATTAATTCCTCGAGTTCACCGCTTGATCAAAGCCGAATATAACCATTTTTTCTATCGAAACGTTCTATATTAGGCGATCGTCGTCGATGAGCGCGCGTATAGCTATGGCCTAATCGCACATAGTATCATCTGCTCTCTTCGTGATGGTCCTAACAAATAGCCACATAGCGCAAATATCACGTCCCCAACTCTCCTTCCACCATACATTTATATACATATATACATATAATATCCAAGCGTATGCCATCTTCGTATTATACGCACATATGTATATATAGACACAGTTATACACGCGCGGAAAGAAGAAAGAAGGCAAGAGAGTCGTACGTATTCCAGGCACAATATTCCCCGGGAAATTGTGTTTATAGGAATAGTGAAACGTATCTGTCCCCGGGGAAATATAGACCTTTAGTCTGGGCGCGTTCGCCTCTGGGTTGGATTGCGCACGAGATACGCGCGGCGCGCCGCCACTAAAAAGATCAATACGCCATCCTCTCCTCTCGTTTCGCGCGCGTTCTTTTTCTCCCCGAAAGAGAGCGAGAGAGAGAGAGCAGGAGAATCCAACGAAACCTTCGCGACAACGCCAATAACGCGCGCGCGCGTGGACGAGGACGCGCGTTTTTCGTCGATGGCAGCTGTCGCCATTTCTAATAATAAAAGAGATTAGAGGGAAAGAGAAAGAGAAAGGAGCCCTCTAATGACACGCGCAACGTGCAAGCCGCTCTGGGTGTTCCGCATAATGAAGACGAACGGCAAGATATTGCGAACGAAAGCTAATCGCGTCCGACGCGCTTTAGGGAATTTTCATCTATATGTGTATATATATATATGCGAGCGAACGCGAGCAACGCTAATTTGATTTGCTCTATGCGATTGTAGCCAGCACGTTGGTAAACAGAAAGTAATTCAACGCGAGATTAGGATAGAGAGAGAGCGAGCTGTACAACACACGGGCCATTTGAATTGTAAAAATGGCTTGTTTGAGTAAGTGGGCGCTGTATATATAGTGTGGATATATATATATGTGTACAGAGCATTAAAGTCACGATGACGACGAGGACAACGACGTGCTTGAATTATGGCGAGAGAATCTTTGGCATTTTTATTCGATGAGTAATTTCGACGAATAAAAGAATTCGAATGGCGTGTGTGTGTGTGCGACGGTATAGAGCACTTTCAGCTGATTTATAAGTTCATTCGACTGTGTTTTATCGCGAGATAAAGTGCTTTTAAAAGCCCGCGCCTTTATTTTTAACGCGTATTTAAACATTTAGCTGAGACTTTGTTTACTCCCGAATCTTTCAAAGAAAACATTGTTTAACAAGTTTGTCCTCAGTCGTGCATCTTCTGTACGATAAAGCTGATTGTTGCGGAAAACGTTGGGATGTCTATGCCATTGCCCCACGATTATACTATTAATAAATACGTATAGAACAAGTGAATTTATGCGCGATTATATTAGCAGATTACCATTCGCTTCTCATTGTACGAGAATTATGCGAAAAATACGTCAGTACACTTATGAGTACATCGTGTATATATACACGTCTACGCAACTGTCTCGACGCGATTCTTAATTATCACGTGACTGTGCGGAGTAAGCCTAAAAATACACTCGCGGCGTGCTTCTCTTTAGAACGGAATAAAGAATTCAGGTTACGTTGAAAAAGAGAAGCGCTATATACTCTCTTCCGGAATTCAATGGAATTTCGCATGAGCCCTGGTCTCGAGAAAGAGAGCATGAGTACACACATATACACACATATATATACACTATAGCTTGTATACACATATATATATACGAAGAATAAGGCGAATGACACTACCAGAGGAGAGAAAGAAAGAGAAACCAGCAGAGATCATCGTACTTCGCATATATACGTTCCGTGTGTAAGTGTATAGATCATGTGAGTAGATTTGTTTACGCATCGCATAAGAACGGGAGCGTTACGTTGTGCGTAATAATACGAGAACTGAGGCACGTGAACGTGAGGGCCATTATTCCAATGCCGCGTAAAGACTCGCAGTAAATGTGTGTATCAAACGGGTATACGTATATATATATACCCGTAGGCGTGCAAAAAATTGTTTCTTTATCACGCGTTTGCAATGCACGAGTTTGCGGTGGAAGCGTCGAGACATACAATGTGTTGTATATATATGGACTGCAGTAGAAAAGGCACGAACGCGTTTGTAAAGAGATACGGAGTCATACTGTGGGAGCGATTATTCATTTGAGAGATGGCGTAATTACGGTTATGAAATGCACGTAGAGTATGATTTATAGAGGTCGTTTACTGCGATGCCTCCGGTTTTGTTTCGACTTCACAGTAGCTAAATTCTAATTGCCTGATGAATAGTTATTTTTTTTTTTTTTGTTTTTGAATTTTTGAATTTTGAAGCAAAATTTATTTTTTTTTTTTATAAAGAATTATTATGTGTTTGATCTCTTATCTCTTTACTTGCGTCATAATAAAACTGTAAATACTCCAATGAATATTTTTACATAAGATCCACCTCCATTTTATATTGTATACACTTGTAAAACATGTTAATCAGCGCGACCGCGTGACAATGGAATTACGTAAAGCAGATGTGATAGCTATACGACGCCGATTGTCTTACTATACCCGTGTAAATTTTTGTCGAATTACACCGGCGCGACGAATAAATTTCCAATCTTTGAAACCACCATCAAGAAATAAAAGATTTAAATTAACGACGATCGCGCTGAAAGCCGCGAATACGATTATAAACAGCGCGCATCTGCTGCTGCGCTTTACATTCAAATTGTATAAAAAATACAAACTTATGCGCCACGTCGAGACATGTGCGCGCATCTGCCGTCGGAATGCCGAAGCGTGTGTACGGTAGTCAAGTGAGAGAAAGAGCAGACGGGCTCGTCCGTCCGAATGTTTATTATGCGAGTCGCGAGGATGACGAGCTGGGCGGCGATTTCCTCGATTGGATTTGTTATTGATCGACCTGTACGCGCGTTCGAGATATAGCAAGTAGTTATACGATGTAGTTTTTAATAATTACAGTATAATATGTAGACTTTGAAGAGCAGTTGATTCGTGGATGATGTTTGTGAAGTCGAGTTTATGGTTTGAGGAAATTGAAAATTGAAATATTTGAATTTAATTTAATTATGACGAAGAGGATTATTAATTAAGAGGAGCTAATATAAATAGATTTTTGTAATTGCTTTTTAAGTTTATAATAGAGCTGCTGGTAAATTATGTACAGAGAGTGTATACCGGATATTGAAAAAAAAGTATATACGTAAGTTGGAATTATCAATTTTAAGACTACAGAAATAAAACGGAAACTACAGAAACGAGCATATAAATGTTCATACAAATGGTTTATAAAGAACGAGGCTATTTATGAAATACTTTCCCACAGAATAGCTAAACAAACGATAAAAATACTCTACTTGTACGTCATTACAACGATAAAGCCTCGACTTGAACGCAGACGCGGCACGTGCAATCCTTATTAACGGCTGTCGAAATGGTTCTCCTTCTTTAACAACAACAAAAAAATGTGAACTACGACGTTCAAAGAAGGAAAAAAAACTACCTCCCAGCAGTTGCAAAACGATGCGAGCGAGAGAAAATCATTTTTTAATTTCGCTTCGGGTTCCCCGAAGGTCATACACGCGTGCGCCAACGCCACTCGTCATTACATAAGTCCACAAAGGGGGACTTTTCTCTCTTTCTCTTTCTATATACCATATATACTCCTTCTCTCGCGTTCGTTTCTTTTTTCCCTTCTTTTTTTTATCGAGAAATCTGCACTTGTACCTCGCCCATTACTCCGTCGCAGCGGCTCCGATGCGTTTACGGATAAGCTCGCGACTATGCGTATATATACACACATACATGTATTCTCTCTACTCTACTGTATATATATATACTCGTTGAAAACGCGCGTGCGCGCTCTGCGTGTCCCTGTAATCTGGATGCGAACAATTTACTCCCGGTGTGGCCAGCGGCAGTGTAATTACGTGAAAAGTGCTGCAGTAGCCGAAGGATTTGCAGTTCTGAAAGTGCATTATACGTATATATACACACGCCTATCCATCGTATACATATACATACACAAGGCAGTATTGCGAATATATATATAATGGTAGCGATGCTTCGCAACCGGTCACGTGCGACCTGCACACAGATGCGTGTATATGTATACATATACACACAGGGACGCGAAGTTAATTATCGAAGACAATCGGCCCTCCCTATCTTTTTTTTTTTGCCTTCTCTCTTTCCTTTCGTTTATTTGCTTTTTTTTTGTTCGTCCCCAACGTGGAGGAGAAGGAGGACCCCGAGGAATTACACAACCCGTGCGAAGGAGAATCAGTCCCTTCTCCCTCTCTGCAACGCGACGCGACGTTGGGAACGAGGATAAATTGCGCTAATTTGCACCGGCCTCGATCGCTATATATATATAGACAGATAGAGGCAGCATGGAGCCGAGAACTTTTTCGTGTAATTTCATTCGCGAATGTATATGTATAACTTTCTACATTATTAATGAGCGGATAATGCGTTTGTGTTTTCACGTGGCGAGCGCGCTTTTTATTATACGAGCGCGCGCGAGACGAGCGTGTGCGGTCGGAGCTTTCAAAGTACGAAATGGCCCAGTAGTGGATAATTTTAATAACTATATACTATCTGATTTTCGAAATGTCCTACTTTAGATGTTGAGTTGTCAGAAGAAACAAAAAAAAAAGTATGGTCGATAATCGATTTTCCGTTAAGTGTGTTAATTCCTGGTTTTTTAGGTTCACGCGAGGACAGTTAATGTACGGGAGGAAAATTGCTTTTCATTACTCGCGAAGCTAATGATAATGAGGACGATGAATATTTAACGTGGAGCGTATATTCAACGTATACGTGTAGAAATGTTACTTAACGTTGCAAATTGGTAAACTAATTTTAAATATATGAATAATGAAGAATAGCATCATTATTGTTCTACAAAGTGTGTGTGTAGATATATTATAAATTAATTTTAATTAAGTTCTGCAGCGATTGCATATAATATTTTGATAACACAATGTCTATAAGTAAAATTTATTGGCAATGTTTGAAAAAGATTTATTTATTTGTAATCTTAAAAATTTTTAAAACATAGAATTAGAGGTATGATAAGTATTTTAAAAAGAAACAATGCTTTTGCAAGTGGAAAATATAATGTTTAATTTTATTTTTCAAATAATCAATAAGTAATTCAACTTAATTATTTTATTCACGGAATTCTTGCCTTCGTCAATATTAGTTGGTTTTAAAACTATGATTATCTTTAAAAATGTATGTTCATTCAGTTCGAAGTAGATCCGACGGCAAAATACACTGGCAGTAAAGGCTCAAGGGACACCTCATTTCCTCTGAATAGAATTGTAAATTGTAAAATAGCATATAAGTATTTAAAATGAGACCTGTGTAAATAATACTAAAATTTACGAATTTGACAATTGACAGAAGATATAAAAAAGTATAATTGTATGTACAGTTTTTATAAGATAATTCGTTAAATAGAAATAATTTTTTTACTTTTACTGTAGTCAATATTGTTATATAAAAACTTATTATCTGTAATATTTCTATATTTCTGCTACAGTATATTACTTGAAAAACTACAGCGTTGAAATAATATTTACGCTGTTATTGTTCAAAACAATGACATAATTATTAGTTTAGAATTGTATACGTAAAAGCATTACAGCTATTTAACATATTTTTGTTATTTTTCTAATTTTATTGATTTTATTGCTGGAAAAGAGGAAATAAGGTACCCTTGTTATTTAAAGTACGTGAAACTATTATATTGAATTTGAGTGGAAGTTAATAGTAGGTTTTAATTTATATGTGAATAGTAGAACATCGACTAAATTATTTGCTATTTTGACTATTTAAGAAACAGTTAAACATCTAAGTTGTCTTTTTTAAGCCAGTATAGACGAATATCATTTATTTGCACATCACTTAATTGTTCACTACCCACTATCACTTTTTAAAACACTAGTAATTTTTCACTATCACGTAGTAGCTTCAGAACTTCCAACACGTATGACCATATATTCCAAATCATTTCTCCATACCGAAACACCGATTCACTCAATCCCGATCTTTTTCAACTTCTCGCAAGACGACAACGGTAAATTCACGCGTAGGGTTGACTTTCGTAACTGCGATGACGATTCTCGCTAGACTTTTCCAAAGTCGAAGTGAAAGCCTTTCTCCCGCCAGTAACTGCGGCCGCAGCGGCAAAAAAATCATAGTTCGAACGGTCAAAACTAGCCGCTTCCTTCGTAAGAGTGGCCAGAAGGCCCGGTGGAGTGGGGACTATGCAAGGGAGGAAACTGTCCGCTTCCTCTCTTTCTTTCTTTCTCTCTCTTTCTTTCTCCCTCTCACACTCATCTCCGATGGCTTTTCTAAAAAGTGAAATTTTTATGGCACTTTCTACCCCTTGTAAAAAAACGGTGTGTCCCTTTCACCGGCGCTCACGCTGTGAATCCTTTTTTTCCCACAGCGTTTTCCCTTTCTTTTTCGTATACCTTTTTTGTCCCTCTGCCTCTGCAAGTGTATAATATTATACACATTTGTGTTATACGAGAAAACGGCCTAGAGAGCGAGGGCTAATTCGAGAGGACGCGTCATGATCGTGCGAGTCACGTTCGCACAGGTACTATTGTCGCACACCTCCCGCATAAATTCACCGCTCTGATGTTTTTTGTGTCTCCCTCGCGAATTTGTCTTTTCTCGAGTGTCGCCGGTGCTACGTTAGCCGTAACGACATCGCGACGTGTAGAATGTCACTCCCAACTTTACCCTGTGATTCGTCTTATCTCCATTTACCTTCGTTTCTTGCGAAACCCACTTGTATGCGTTTTATTCAGTGTCTCATACGCCACCCCTCAAGGAACTAACTGTCCTTGTCTTACTTAACCCGTTATCGTTGCGTATCATTTCGCTTTGTCTCAGTGTGCTCATGCACGCACGTCTTGGATCACGGATTTTCAGAGGCCAATCAATCTCACTGACCGCGAAATCGAGATAGTCATCTGGGATACGACTCGCTCGTATTTATTAGAGAAGACTGCGTTCGCATGCGAATGCAGTATTTTTTTGTTTTTTGGTTTTTTTTTCGCCTCCTGTTTGTCGCTCGGGGCGGCGCAGGAAATTTCTCATCGTGATATTGCACGAGAGAAGCCGTTGATTCACAGACAAATGAAAGAGAGGGAATGAGAGAAAGACAGAAGGGAGACGACGACGACGTAGGATTTCCTTAATCCAACCGGCAAAGTTATTGCCAAAGACTTCTGCTGCTGCTGCTGCTGCGCTTGGACGTCGCACTATGAATGTTAAGAATGAGGTAAAAGGAGAGTTGGAGTGTTTGTCGCTCACGGTTGGCCTTACTTTTTTTCGCTCGATTAGGGATGCAGCCGCGCGCAGTAGGCCGACGAGATGAACGGCCTTTGTTACTTTGACAAAGTTTATTTTGTTACGTTATTGTTGCTCTTGCTGGCCTCTGATGCTTCTGCTACTGCTGGAACGTGAGTCATCGGGGTTGCGTTTCGGGGCCGCGTCTTTTCGTGATTCTTTTTATTTTTGGCAAGAATAAAGGATTTTTGCCTTGAAAGTGGAGAGAGAGAGAGAGAGAGAGAGAGAGAGAGAGAGAGAGAGAGAAAAGAGCAAAGGTGGAAGATTGATAGTGATTAAGGTGAGTTAAGAGATAGGGTTGGCTTCGCCTTTTCCATTAATACTTAATAAGAGGAGGATATTTGGGTAATTGAAAAAAATATAAATTAATTATTCATAAGGCTTTCTTTCGAATGAGAGAATTTGTTTTTTTGCTGTTCTGAGAAATTAAAGCAGCGTGGTATATAGAGTGTACGTCGCACGGGGCTGACATTAAAAATAATTATATACGTATACGCGAGTTTTATTAGGCTCGAAATTAGCTGAAAATCGTTTTGAAAAAAAAAAACTCTTTTTCTCTCTCGTGGCCGTAAAAAAGTTACTGTTGCAACAAGTACGGTAACGCGGCATTACATTTTTCACTGCATTGCACGCTGAATACATTACGACTGGCTTTACAACCCGTAATTTAAAAGCACTACTTCAGATTGGGATATAATAATTCAGGCAACTGGTTTGTAATGCAAAAGTGACCTTAAAATCGTTTGTATATACGCGCGCGAACGAAATCCATCTCCTCTGAAAACGTAAAATAACTCATGAACGCGTAAAGCTCTTGCAGTACATCGGCCGTGTAAAATACGTAGCGAACCCGTTAAACGGCCGCCGTATATAAATTTACCAGAGAATATAGTATAGGATGGCGCCGCACGTGTACAAAGCCATAGCGTTGCTATCGAGAGAACTTTGTGTCCAAAGAAAAAAAAAAACAACACAGAAAACAACGAAAGAAATCCCATAGAGTTTCTGAAGGTCTTAACTCACTCTCGAAGCTTCTTCTCCTTCCTACACACGCTTCGGGTACATATATATCTATACTTCTTCTTTTCCCTATCGTCAGACGATAACGACGACGACGATCGTCGATCTTCCAGCTTAATGAATGAAACAGTTGACGAATCGCGAGAGCTTAACACATGGAATTCAATGCCGATCGACACGGTTAAAATTCAATCCAGATCGTGTGTTCGCGAACAAACTTGCTTGTAAGAATCTTTTTCTCCATGCTTGGTTATCGTCGCATGCATGTCTCGCGCGAAGATCCATTAGGTTTCAAGGCTATGGCAAGCGACTGGTTCGACGCACTATATGTGTACGTGTATATGTGTATGTATATGTATATGTATACGCACGGACGCGTCGAGTGATGGACGACTGACGATTTCGGTAATTTACGCTTGCTCATACTCTGTCGCGCTGCCTGCTCGCGGCTGCGTTCGGCAGTAATGAGCCATTGTCCACGTAATGTACTACGTGGTTATTTAGAGTTAAACGAGTTCAACGGACCGATTTCACGTCGTTGTTGGCGTTGTTCACTTCAAGCGAATTGCTAGTGGTACAGGTAACTGCGAATATTATAATAAATGTAAAATGAAGGAAGAAGGTTCTTTAATTTTGGTGAAATTTCGGTTTGGATTTGGGTCAAAGTTGCCGTAGAGTTACCACAAATCCTGTCTATATCTTTGATTCTTTCCGAATCCCTTCAATTGATATTCGCAGGTAAGTCGTATCGAACCTCGGGGATCCCAGTGTCTGAATTCGGCGTATAACTATGAGTTCTCAAACTCCTGTTAGACCATCAATTATAGCGATTAATTAAAAAATATGAACAAACTTACGTATCCCGAATTCATTTCACAACTTCTTTCTCACATAATCAGTGATTTTAGCTCAACTAAATTACTTGTATAGTCTGTTTAAACCAAAGTGTTAATTTACGCGGTAAAAACACATAACGCCGATCCATTTACGATTACATATATTATTTAGTCAAAAAATTCATTTATTGAAAGAGGCTTTTGTGCTGTCGCATTGCTATCTTAACGAAGTATATCTAGCTATAACGACACTTGAAACATTCCAATGTAGCACTCGTTTCTCATCGATATCGCCGCATTTACTTGTGAAATACATCTAGCAAATCGTCGAAAATTAACGTACGAATCTTCTTAAATTCTCAGAAATCACCATAAATTTGCATCTACCGCATTAATCAGTTGTTCATTAAGCCGCACATCTCGGCGCCGTGAAGACGACGACTTCAAAGAATAAGGCTCACACTCCGATAAATAAGAAGCTTTTCACCGAAAACGTTATACCCGCGCGCGCGCACCTACATCAGCCGTATCAGCGACTCCGAACACACAACATCATTGTCCCACAAAACAGTTTTCTCCTTACATATATATATATACATATATATATATATCTATACACGCATACACGAGTCGTTCTTTCTTCCCGCGCACAAACGACTCGCGCGCGCGCTTGCTTGCGTTTTTGGCATTTTTCATCCCGTCGTCCTTCTCCTCCTTCCCCTCCTACCTCAAATTAAATTATTTCCCCAGATTTGAAAGCCGCAGAGAAGGAACACGGCCGTCTTTCGCGGTCCGCGGAATGTGATATAAGTTTTTTCGGCATTCTTGGCCGCAGCAGCGCACAGGATTCTCCTTTTTTTTCTTCTCTTCTCTGTCTCTCCTCTCTTTCCCGAGGCGCCCGGCCTTCGCAGAAACATGGCGCGTACGCGTGGGGGGAGAGAAGTAGAAGAAAGGGTCGCGAGGTTCCCGAATAAATCCTGCCCGCGTGCTCGCCCCCTCCTACACCAACAGTTAAGACTTGCCTGCCTGCCTGCTTTTGCACGGCCCCCTCGTTTATCGTATTTCTCTCTCTCTCACTCGCTTGTACGCACAATATGCCTGCCGCAGGTCCTTTCGATGCCGATCCGTAGCGCGATAGGCGATCAAAATGGCTCTTCGAGAAGGTGTTTTTCGGTGGTGGGCGCGTCCGTTTGGTCTATACTCTAGTGGCTTATCGTGTATAGAGTCGAGAGCGAACTCGCGCGAGCCTTTATTACGAATTAGATGCGCCTTTATCGATCGGTTCGTGCCGAATTATAGTTATAGTATGCTTATATTTTGCGAGATAATGTGCTATACTATACTACTATCGTTTTTTGCTTTTTGTTTTAGATTATGTATGCTGGGAGGTCGGAGAATCGAAGAAGAAATTTAAGTGTGTGGACGAATGCGAGGAGGCGGTTGTTAAATTAATGTTGTTACAGAATAATAAATGTTTTATTGGATAATAAAAGTTTTATATGCTGTTGGCATTAAGAATAAACGAGTTTTTCGTGCGGTTAAAGCGAAAGTATCGTATGCTGATGTACAAAGTATATTTAATTATTTTTGACAATATCATGCTTGATAAAATGATGCATGTGTGTGTGTATATGTTTGCGTAATAAAAGAAGGGGTGGTTACTTTTCGCATTTTAAAAATGATAATTGCAGAATCCAATTACTTTATACGATATGGATATATATATTTCATTT
>JAYJLV010000046.1:6986312-6999136 GCA_036873485.1 Torymus texanus
TATGTACGTGTATATACATGTTGGCAAGAAGAAGAAGCGAACAGCGCGCAAGTACACGCGATAGTGGTTGAAAAACGTAAAGCGTTAAGTTAGACGCGCGCAATGCGTAACGACAGCGGCGCTTTGGTTGTCGTCGAGCTACGTGCAACGACGATAAGTGGCTATATATGGCAAACGGAAAAGAATATTCCCTTTTTCCATTCACATTGTATATGTCTTTTTTTCACGCGCCTTTCGTTCTCCCGCGCGCGCGTGCGTGTGTGTGTGTGTGTGTGTGTGTATATATATATATAGGTATTATAATAATCGTTCTGCGTATATAGGCACTTGGAAGAAGCCGCGGGTATTGTTATTGTAATGTTGGTTGCGGACGGTTGTGTATGGGTCGCGAGTACTTTGCCACTGCACACTTTGCGTGTATTTTCGCTGAGAAATTATTTTCCGAGAAGGTTGTAACGACTTATGGTGCATTGCGTAATGGCGGATTTGAATGGGAAAAGAAATATCGTATTTGCCGGGGCTTAAGATTTTTTACGTGAGGTATTGTTGTGGCGAAAAAAAAAGTATATTTACATCGAATTTACAATTTATTAAAATTTACTTAATTTTCTTTTTTTTAATATTAACCATTATTTAATAGTATAAAAAAAAATAATATGTGGACCCTTATCTTTATTTGAATCACAACTATCAAATTGTAATATGTTCTTTATTTAAATACTTTACTAATTTCTTTTAAATTTAATAATTTCGAATTGGAGTCTTAATCTGACATATAAATGTAAATTGATGTTGACAATAACTATATTATTTCTTATAAATCATTTTAAAACATTTATTTGTGCTATTTTCAAGTCCATCATTTTAACAAAAATAAAATTGCACTTACATAGCTGCAAGACTGCTAGGGGGATTCAATCATATCCCATAAAATCAACATTTAGAACGATCGAATCCATGTCAGTCCGGGCAATATTTCATCGTCAAATTAAATCGCGATAAACTTTAACGTCATACGATCAGTCAGACCGCATCCATCCACGCACCAGCGATTCGCGCGCATATCAATGAAATAACGTATCCAAAAAGCTCCTGTCCTCCAAAATATACGGTCAACCACGACCCCTTTCCGTGCTCCATAAAAAAAAGCAACTATACACACACACACACATATATATATATACACTCTATGCGCTTTGTAATAGCCGCATCGAAATTTTATCGGCGTAACGGGAGAGTTCGCATAAGTTTTAGCCGCGCATCGCGAAATTGTTGCGATACACGCACACACATATACACACGGTATAGTATACCCGCGAATGATCGCGTGCGCGCGCGCGCGCGCGTGGCTGTATAGTATACATATACGATGTATCGATAGCCGACACGTTACGAGGGGCCATTGTCGTCAGCGATACGAGGCGTTTATGTTCTGTTTACGTTATTGCGCCCCGTCCGCCCAATCGGCCCGCCAACCGTCATATCATGGATATAGAGAGAGAAGCGAGTATAGACGCGGTTTCCCTCGTATGTGTGTGTATATATATCTCTCGAGGCCCCTTTTCTTTTTCGATCTCGCCACCCCCTGATAGTATATACGTGCGCCTTGTCGTTCGTCTCGCTTTCTCTCCTGCGGTCGTCCACGATGACGTCCTTCTCGCTTTCGAGTATATATTCCTTGGATGGATGGTGTATATGTATGTATGTATGTATTTTCCGATCGCTTGCGATGTATATGTATTTGACGATGACGTCGTTCTTCTCTTCGTCGTACGAACGGAGAAAAAGAGAAAGAGAGAGAGAGCTTTTTATCGATTCCATTTTCTGAAATGATGGTACGTTTTCGAGAGGACGCTGCGAAATTGGCGGTTTTCAATTTTTCTCACCGTGAGGATAGAATGATATACTACTGCGCGAGCGAGTGGTGCGCGCACGCGGTGAGTAATTTTCTCTCGACTCCGCGGTCGGTTTTTCGCTTTACGGGTTTTTAGTGGTGCAATTTGGGAAAATTAAATTTAACGTGTATAATTTGGGAGAATTTTCACGTAATGCGTATTAGAAATTAGAGAAATTTAATACTAGATTTTCTACCAACAAAGAATTTTGAAATGCTCATTTAGCCTCATTTAATGACGTAGTATTTGAAAATTGAACAATTAACTATATAACTTATTTTATTACAAAGCAGAAAAATAGTTACTTTGCACAGATTTTTTTTTAATACTCAATGCGCATGATTCTTATCATAATAAAATTTTACTCCGAAAATTAATTTCATAAAAATTTTGTCATTGACAACATAAAAAGTTTATATAAATAAACAGTTTTAAATTTACGTAAACACCACGAAGGTATATCGTCCATTCCCTCGACCATCATATAACAAATATCCCTTACTCACTGTACTCCGAACCATCGCAATATCCGGACTCCTCATCCACACAAACGTCCACATTTTTCCATCTATTCTCTCTTTCTCTGAATTATTATTATTATTATTGCCCCCCTTCTCTCCATCTCTCTCTCTCTTTCGCTGTCTTTCCGAAGCGGCAGTGCATGCGCTCGCGTACTCGCGTAGTTTCATTTGCATACCAAGAGAGCGCCTTTATGCGTGGTTTACTTTCGACACGTCGTTCACGCCGTCCGTTATTACGCGGTGCGCTGCTGCTGCCATGCGCTGCCGCTCGACCGGGCGCGAAAACGAAAAAAAAAGAAAAAAAGAAACAACAACAACTGCAACAGTACTGGACCAACAGCAACAGCAGCAGCAGCAGAGCAACGGACGGAGGAAAAACGCGCGCACGGCTGCTGCAGCGCACAGGCCTTTACGAGACTTTCATCGCTGACTCTCGAAGTCGTAAATTCCGTACTCGCGAGAGAGAGAGACAGAGAGAAAGAGAGAGAAAGAGAGAGAGAACGGATAGAGGGGGTGTGTATAGGCCGCGACTACATGTACCTGCGGTGCAGAGCGCAATGCTCGCGAGCATCCGAGTGCGCGCTTAACACTGTAATTTTCAGCGAGCGAGCGAGCCGTTTACGCGCCCTCTTAACGTTCTCTCAGCTCGTTCCGCGAGCCTATTCGACGAGCGTTAGCGAGACTCTGAACGAGTTCTTGCTTACCCGCGCGTATAGTATATGCTTCAGCTTTTTCACTTCCATACTCTCCGTGCGCGCACCTCCATCTGTTTCCAATCGCGAACGATGAAGGGCTCCATTCTATGTGTATACGCTGCGTGTATATACTGGTGATGATGCGACGCTGCGGGACCTTGAAAGGGAGAGATATATATGATGGTATAGACTACGCAGATACTTCTTTGGGTTAGAAATGCGACACATATGGCTGTGATACTGTGGCGAGAGAAATTTAGTGGGAAAAACATACCTGGAAAAGCTTGAGTATAAATGCGGTTGAAGGGAGAGAAAAGGTGGCTGGATTTTGGTGACGCAAATTTTCATGCTGGGTTTGTTGACTTTTTGGTGAATAATGAAATAGGATGTGGGTGTATGTGTGTTGTGAAAATTATGGAGCTTTTGGAGAGGGTGTTCTAATTATAGATATATGGATTTTCTGTATGTTACTTGAAAATATGTCATTTTTATGTAAATTGAAACTTAGATATTCAAAGTGAATAAATATAGCCATAAAATATATATAATAAGACAAGAAAATGTGTTGGGAATCGTAAATTAAAATAAAGTCTATAAAAATATTATATATACATATAATATTAATAATCATAATAAAAATATAATAAAGGAAGTAAGCTTAGTAACTTGAAGATTTTAATATAGCAAAAAAGGTAAATAAATAATAACATATTAACATAATTTTGAATTTAAATATTTGAAAAAAAAAACTTTTTCTCATACAACTTTCTCTTTTTTCTTTTACATAACGTTCATCAAATTATCGAAAACGAAGGCTAAACGATGTTTGTCGGATACTGTATAATAATTCTCCGAGGAAGAAAAAAAAACGAAAAGGTAAGTAGGTATACCGCGGAATTACGTGCAAAATGCGGTCGGGCCGTAATAAAACGCGAAAATACGTCGACAAAATGCTGCCCCCCCCCCACGTCTATATACCTGCGCCATACGTACGTACGTACGTACACGTATATATACGCAGTAGCGTCGATTCTTACGTCCTCCCGTAAGAAGCCTACAGGGGAGGATTATGGGACCTATAACCCAAGCGCTTGCTCACATGCGTCTGCTCTGAAATATATCGAGAGCGCGCGTTGAGTGTATATATATGTGCGCGCTATACCGCGAAACGTTTTCGTTTCATTTCTTTACTCCGAGGAGCGTAAAATTGGCGCGTCTCGCTGATCTATGTTTCTTTCATTCTCCTACGAGCGTAAGCGAGTGAGTGTTGGATTGTTTTTAAAACGTGGCGCGCTTTTATGGTTTATAAAATAACGGAGAGAAATAGGTCTGAGATGAAATGGTATATATATATATTCGATGTATATAGTGTATAGAGGTGGAAAGTGGAAGTGAACTGTGTCGGTGGTTGAGAGACTTTTTGCACTTGTTTCGTACCGATTAAAAGTTATGAAATAGATTACGATTGGCTTGTTAGTCGACGATTGCATCGGCTGATTTCAATTTGCACGAGATTTTATGAAACTTTTATGGCTGGCAGGTTGGATGTATGGAAACTAGTATTATATACCTGCTATGATATCAGTCGGAGAATGAGGAATAAAAATATAATGTTGCCATTAAAGTACAGTTTATAAGTTTACCGAGAAGTATAGCTGGGAGCAATTCATTCCCTGTAAATGATTAGATAGAAAAATTAATTTAATGCGCATTATTAAAATTTATTCAGACGGATAATAATAATAATTACTGCGCCATGGCGCCTTAAACGAAATAACTGTAAATCATATCAGTGATGAGGAAGGCAAATAAATAAAAAGCTCTAAAGCATTTTTCGACATTTAAATGTGCATAAAGTGTTTTCTTTGTTTATCGTTATTATAGATAAATTTACGATTGTAGCAAAACATCAAAGTGCAGCGCTCCGACATTTTTCAATGTAATTTGTAATGGGTGGTATATACGCATTTGTATTGGTGAGCTGGTAAAAAAAAAATAACCAAACAAAAGTAATTTACTGTACGCTTTTATTTCGTTCGTGTATCATATAGATATAGCTTATGAGTATAATTCTACATCAAGTTTCGAAAATGGATACATTTACATTCATTGTCACTGGATTACTCTTCGCCGTAACTCTTTTATATTCTTGTTGTACGCCTCGCGCGCTTTGTTTCATTCACCATTATTTATTTTGTTTTTTTTCATCATCACTTCATCACCAAGTTTTGTAGTAATACTAATTCTTTCAATAGTCAAGTAAACATGAGATTTTTTTTTTTTCGTTACCATTATTATCTTATAACGCGTTATGGTATTGTAGGACAGCTATGCTCTCTTAGTACTTTTTTTTTCTTTATAGTGTTAAACATTAATTAGGTATCAATGTGTACGTGTACATGGATGTGTGTGGGTATGTGTATTTTGGGTGACTGTGTTACTACTAGTTCTATTCTCTTTCACGCATACTATCTCACCTCATCACACTCATACTGTGTGTCGCGCGTTCGCTCGCGTGTACATGTGGCTTGCACAGTGCGCCACATTTTCGCTCGCTCATCTCTCATCGCGCTCTTATTCTCACACGCACACGTTCATTCTTTCCTCACAATCGTTATCTGTGCTCGCAGTGCCCGCGTACGTAAATACGCGAGATGCAGTTCACCGTTGGGGGGACATTACACATCTTTAATCATCTTCAAAGAATATACGTAATATTAATATTTACATCGAGAGTTACGAGTTTGAAAAAATTTTCATCAAATTGGCCGGCCGCTTTATGAAGGAAGCGATGCGACAAGTCGATGAAAATCGAAAGAATTCTCCTACTATATTTAAAAACGCTTTCTATATTCAAGAAAAAACCTCAAGTAAAACAAACCGCACGATGTACTTGTTGGTTAAACATTAAATATCGTTTGACAAAAAACGCACTATTTTTTTCCTGTCAGTGCTCGTGAGACGGTATATATATATATATATTATATAATGATAAAAGTAAAAGTCTCATTCGCTTACATGTATATATATAGATCATACGAGTGCATCGAGAACAATTGCTGAGAGGACACGGGAAAAACTTTTTACTTATTTTTCTTTATCTGCTTTAAAAACTACATGTTGTTACATCTCTCGTTTCCGAGCGGAAGTGTTGTTTTTTCGTTGAACTACCGAAAAGAAAGTAGCAATCGTCGCATGTCGAGAACATTGTCAACTTAAAATTTTTTCTTCACAAGAAAACGTCGTTGAAACTTAATAGTCATTAAAATATAATTGCTAAACAAGTTGAAGCAAAGCAAAGAAAAAAAAATAATAAAAACAGTCGCTGGCACAAAAGCGTAAAGAAGTAAAAAAATAACGTAAAAAAAATGTTGATTCAGCTGCCTTTTGCAAAATACACAATAATATAACATTGGTTCGGGAAATTTCGAACCTCTTCCCTCTACCACCTTTTTTGTTTGCCATATAGTCCGCCAAAGGAAGAGGACATCTTTTTTTTTTCGCTCTATAAATATTAAATAAAAAAGAAGCGACGCTAATAAAAATCACAACAACGCGCAAATACTATCAAGTTTTGTACGGCCTTTTGTGCGTTGGGGCTGTATATATATATATATGCTTTTCGATTGGACAGTTTGTACGCACGCGCGACGATGAACGAAAAACAGAACATGTTCAAACCGACAAAGTATCTTATGCTCGCAGCACTCATTAACACGACACTTTTTTTTAAACTGTTTTAACTCCTTTATTTTTTTTTTCCTCAATAATTCTACTTTCTAATGCTTGAAACTCTATTAGAAGCCGCAAGCGCCATAGTCACATTACGCTACGTATTTTATTTTTCATTATTTATAAAAATTCAATCGCAATTTTTCTCTTGCTCGCACATTATCAATATTTCACTTTTCACATTAACAAAAAACAATTATAGGACAAAATACAAAGTAAAATAAACAGTTCATAAATAAACAATGACATCTATAAGTATAAAGAAAATATAACAAACAATTTTTTCAACTTGATCCATGCGCTTCCCGTGAGACGGATTTCGGTTACAGTGTCTGTAGTTTTTATTTATAATTATTTTATAATTATTTTTTTTTATTCATACGTGTAATTCGTTAAATCTACGGCTTCACAATTAAAATTCGCTCTTACGGCGCCATTTTTCGCATGTCTACAGGGGTATTTTCCTCGCCTCGGATTTGCGCTTGGCAGCCGCCGGACGGCGGAGAATTTCCACGAGAGCGGGAATTTTCTCACCGGTATATATTTTTGTCAGAATGTTCTCCCTCGTCGTTGGCTGACTAGCGCTGTTTATTCCTTTTTACATCCATTCTCACACCCCCATCCCATATATTTTTTTTTCTTCCTGTTACCTCTGCTACGTATAGTAATTCGTTTTAAGAGAAGTCTACGCGACGCGGTGTGTCGCGGTCGCGGGGTTTGGCAAGTCGGGCAATTGTTGTACTACTTAGAGAAAAATTCACAACGGTCGATCGGGAATAATGTCGCCACACACTGTATATATTGTACATGCGATTTGCAATATTGACAAGTTCATGTGAGAGTATAGAAGAGCAAGAAGAGGAGCCCATGCGGTGAAATTCCATGCAAGAAAAAGAGAAATGTTGTAACATCTATCATGGTTTAATTGAATGAAAATTTATTGTGATGACAAAATTTAGAATTTAAACTACGACAACATGTACCGATTCAAAATGATTTTTGCACATGGTAGAATGCGGTAAACAAGGGGGAAAACAAACTCGCGGGATTAGGATCAAGATTCGAAGATTTTTGAACCCCGTAAAAAAGTTTTGAATATGATAATATGATATGATTAAAGTTCATTATGCCATAGTAATTATAATAATTATATTGCCTAAAATGATGAATATATAGGTAGGCCGAGAGGAAGCTTAAAAGTGGACGGCGCCTGCATATTTTCGTTTATTTTTTCATTCGTTCAGATTTCATTCAATAACACAATACTTTTGAGAAAATTTGTAAAAAGAAGCAAAAATTTTGAGAGCTTTCATTCAATATCTTTTTAATACATTTATTTACGTATTTGTTTTACTTGTTTAAAACAACGAATAGTTCAAACATTATAAATAATAGGATACTAATATCTATAAAATCATTATTACATTAACTGCATTGCGTAAAAATCACTTTTAAAACAGCTTCTCAAAATTTTCTTGTCCGAGCGTCTCAGAGAAACTCAAAAAAAGATACACATATATATATATAATACACACATCCTCTGACTTTCGTATTACCGGCTTGCCCGGCAGAATGAACTACGTACGTGAGTCGTTTTGCTTATTACGTCCGGTAAAATATCCACATGATCTGTACAGGCTACTCGAACTATCATCTATAACCGTGCAAAATGTTTGTCATTTTATCTCTTAAAATTCCTGTTATCGTTTTCGTTTTTACGTATCTAGAAATTGTCGGACGTTAATTGGCGCCGCCACGCACTCGTTACTGATGTGTTATGCCGGAATAATCGGTACGTACCACTAATTAACGACATAACATCAAACGTAACTAGCAAATACAATAGATCGTGTATTAATACGGAGAGATATATATATATAGGTATCGTGTATATATATAAAGCTTTCTACAAATAGTTACACCACTCTTTTGTTTTATCATCAAGTCATTCGTAAAAACTCGACTCTACCGTGTTTCCTTCTTCGACCGCGCTACGAACGAATCTTTTGAAGCTTTTTTTTCCTTTCCTTATGTTTTTTTTTTCGTTTCACCTTCGTTCCGTCGAATATATGCCGTATACTTATGCCAGGGTGGGTAAATGCGTGATCACACTTTTTTGACGCTTCTGCTTCTTCTTCATCATCTTAATTTCACATTATTTTTTTTTTCTAAATTCTCTTAACTCCTTACTTTTCGCGAGAGATCTGAGGATCCGCTGATGCTACACAGGAAACATACGATTTAAATACGATATACACGTTTACACGAACAACTCGCGCCGAACGGAAACGGTTTTTGTTTTTGTCCGCTAAAATCGCGCGTCTCTTATGCACTTTACGCTGTATGTATAAGTTATGAGAAATACTTCCCCGATCTTCTATCGCACATTGTAGTTATATCATCGCCCGAAAAATCTCTTTCGTTACTTTTGTCACAGTACGTCAATGCTCACGCCATTATACATGCTTCTCCATCACAAACATACACTCATTCTTGCAGCTCACTATTTTGCAGTCTCTCTCTCGTTACACGCTACACAATATTATGGTTACACGGTATAGGTACGCTCTCGCTATGTAGGGATTATACGTGAGTATATTGTTTTCTTCCTTCTTCATACACATCTCTCTCTTTCTGTGCTCTCGCGTGGACTCGCTTCTTAATTACGTACGGGTCGATTATTTATAATAATATTTCATTAGGTAATTAGCGGCGGGGCTTGGTTATGCACTTTAACCGTTCACTTCATTTTTTTTTATTAATTATCATTATTAATTTTTTTTTTCCTTTAAGTTTAGGTTATTTTATTCTATTTTTATAGATTATATGCATTACACCGGACGTTTATGGCGTAGCTGCCTCTTTCTCGTCTTGCCGCGCCCTTTATACGTTTCCTCTTTTTGCGCTTCCGCCTCCTATATAGCAGTGAAAACTTTCTGTCTTTTTCTACTTTGTTACGTACATTTTTATACGTATGAGAATTTCACCTTTCATTACTAGCTTTATATTTCACTGGGATAGTTTTTCTTTAGTACGCTCACGTTACCATTCATTTTTTTTTTCTTTTTCGAGAAAATTTTGAGAAGAAATTCGAATTGAGCCACAGAGAAGTGTAACTTAGTTTCGTTTTCCCATAGATTTTTTAGCATTTTTTTTCTTTTTATTGTCATGATATATCCAAAAGTTCATGTAATGAAAAATAAATAATTACACTTTAAACGAGAATTTCTTTTGTTTTCTATACTTTACTTTTCTCTTCATCCTCAAAAGGTCAATAAATTTCGCGTAATCTCTCACAGCTCAATCCAATAAATCTTTCTCTATTTTAAAACGCTATTCATTATTGTTTAAATATGTCTATGATTTACGTATTTTCGGTTATAATGGACAATAATTTTTTTTTTTTTCATTAATTTTTAAAATCCTCGTCTGCAATATTTTTCTACACTGTCCCGTAGAGTTACTTAAACGATTTCTTTTTTTTGCTTATATCCGTCGCATTCTTTCTTTTTCATCTTTCTTTTTTTTACGAGTAAACTAATTAAGTAATACCAACAACAGGCTTTAGATCTACTGAAGGTCTACCCTGACACCAAATTACGTATTTAATGTACTATGAGTGAGATACTCGTCCGGTAGTATAGTTTCGCCGTTTCCACATCCTGCGTTTCATTTTTCTTTTTATCATCATCCTCCTCTTTTCTCCTTCCCACAAACGTCATGATCGCGCGCTACACTTCCTCCTTTTTCGTTCGGGACGGGAAAGAGTGTACACGATCGACATCGGGAAGGTATCGATCGAGGGGATTGATCATTATATATGCATTACGCTTCGTTGCACTGGTAATAAGTACGAGTCAAAAAATTACACAAAAAAATAACTTGAAACGAAGAACGTACAATGAAAAAAAAAGTGGTGTGAGTTTATACAGCAACTAACGGACGAAATTTAACTTTAAATTTACAATCGACGCAACAGAAAAATCAACGGATACTTCGTATTCGAATGTAATAATAATAGTTATCGCCGAAACTTGCAAAAAACAGACGGATCAACAGAATCAACGTTTTACCACCTAATGTCGCCTGTGTGTGCATGTCTCTACCTAAGCAATCTCTCGGTTAGCTTCCAGAGATACGAAAAGTAACAAGCGCTCCGACGACATCATCATCATCATCATCATTTCATTTTTTTTTAAATAAAGGCTCTAAACACTAATTACGTAACTTGAACACAATAAAGACTTTCGTTTTCTTTCAATAACATTACACAAAATCAACATGGCTGATTCGGAGGGAAACAGAGCGAACCAATGTATACGTCGTTCGTATGGTACACGATCAGCGGTTGCCGATCGTACAAGTCTTTTTTCCTCAATATTCGTCTTACATATTCCTTAAACTTCGTTCACCGGTTTCTTTTTTTTTTGTTGCATATCAGTACGTATCGATAATTAACTCTCGATCATAACTTGCATCGCAATGCACACACACACACACACACCGAAACGAAACCGTCAATCGCGAGATTCGCCGCACTCCTAACATATATCAAATTGTATTGAGTGTCTCTCTTTCCGCTAGTTTCCGCGTGCGCGCGTGTCGCAAAGTCCTGAAAAGCACAACGCACGGCAAACGGCAACAATATAACGCGTGTGCGTCAATGTAGTCCTCCTAAAGTAATAACCGATTAAAACGTGCAGTCTTCTCTCTTCCGGCGTTCGCGTCGAGGCCGAATTTTATGCTTAACGTAACGCCTAACCACGATCCCACGCGTTGGCAATCCTTCCTATCTCTCTCACCATCCACCTCTTCGTCAGCTCCGAGCTTCGGAATAACACATCTCCGTGCCCCGTTATATAACTTATATATCAACATCCATCTCCTGGGATTCACCGGCATATACAAGGGAGGTATATTATTATAATCCTCCTCTTGTTTTTTTTTAGGGTGGGATGGCACGTTCCTCGCTTGTATTATTAATCTTTTATTTTTTACTTAGTGTTCCTTAACAAAATAAACATCCTAAGAATCATCAGTCTGCGTGTACGCGTGCGGGAGCGTTGGCTGCGACTCCGAAGACGACGACGACGAGGGCGAGGACGTTGACTGCGCCCTCGCCGTGCCCACTGCTGCTGCTGCTGCGGCGGCTGCGGCTGCTGCAGGGTTAATAGTTAACTTAGCATGAGCGGCCTCTAGGTAAGTACGTAGTCGGGCGGCATCCGGACGTACGACCTGCTGCTGCGAGGACATGACGGCTGCGTGGCGAGCTGCCAGATTGGCTGCTGCCTCGAGGGTAGCCGTCGGTGAAGTCTCGCTGCGACGGTCAGTCCACGACACCTAGGACAGGTAAAGGCGGCTCAGGAGGCTATCCTATGTGGGCACCTTGCTCACCGCCTTGAGCAGGTCGCTTTGGGCCTTGTCGAGGCCGGGAACGCTGTGGTGCTGTTGCTGCTGGGCATGCTGCTGCTGGAGAGCATTTTGCTGCTCTTGTTGCATCTTCGCCTGCTTCTCGGCCTGCTGCTTCTTCATCATGTCTTGTTCCTCACGCTCACGACGTGCCTGTTCGTTGATTTCCTTCACAGCGCGTAGTTCCTTCTTCAGCTTCATCCGCCGATTCTGGAACCAGATCTTGATCTGGCGCTCGGTCAGGCAGAGCGCATGCGCGATCTCGATTCTCCGCCGTCGCGTCAGGTAGTGGTTGAAGTGGAACTCCTTTTCGAGCTCAAGAGTCTGGAAGCGCGTGTAGGTCTGCCGACCCCGGCGCCGCGGACAACCGTTCGGGCCTGCAAGCACAGAGAAATTGTCTAGTTAGATTGATTTCTGATCTCTTACTTAGTTTGACAGTGATTGATATAAAAACATGGGATTTTGTTATTCAATAACCTCTATTGTAAAGTAATCACACAGAAAGAAATTTGGACTTGGGAAATTCAAATATTTCGTATTTCTAGATGTCCAAAAGTAATTGAAATTATACA
>JAYJLV010000046.1:7009084-7021149 GCA_036873485.1 Torymus texanus
GGGTAGAGGTGCAGATGGTTCATTCAGTTTTTGGAATGATGAAAATTGTTAATTTTGAATTGAAATGGATGGTTTTCTGTGCGAAAGGATTTTTAGATTCGCAGATGATAAATTTCAATTATAGAGTGCTTCCGTTGCGAGAAGAGTGAAGATTTTTGAAACATGTGCTTGGGAATTCTCACTATGTTTTGCGTTGAACGTTATGTTAGACTTAAGCGCACATTTTATGGTTGAAATTGAGATGGAACATGTGCGCGTTAACATTTTCACGAGGGAATTTCGGTTCAAAATTCCAAACACATTTTGAGCTGATGGTTCTCGGTAAGTGAAGATAATGTGTGAAGTTTAGTATGCTGCAAGGAAAACAAGTGCCAAAAAAGTACTCTGCCAAATTTACGAGATTGGATATATTTCTGACGAATGAAGTTTTTGCTAGTATAACGTAAAAGCATATTATAGAACGTACTGATGCTTTTTCAAAATTATTTTCATCGACGTATTCGACAAAAGTTATAGATATATATTAATAGATATACCATATATCATGCGAAGATTTTATTTTCAGCTAATAGTCTTATTGTATCAGAACCCATTAAAACCGCTCGTTCCGACTCTGTCATAAATCATCAATGCAAATTTAAGCTGGAAATTCGAAGATGAGAAAAATGCCAAGAACCAGTAAGCCCATCCCACCCAAACAATATAAAAATCCAAATGCACTCCTATAAATCTTATAAGCACGGCACACTAACTCCCAACGTAGGCGTGCAAAAATAGAGACATAAACAAACGTGGGCAAAAGCTAATAAGAAAATAAATCTCCGACCCAACCCGAAAACTTTTCTAAACTTGAAGAGTTTCCAGCCGAGAATTCATCGCGTAACACTTTCTCGTTCTCTCTTTCTTCTTCCTCTTCTCTTTCTCCCTCTCTCTTTCTCTCACTCTCTTTTTCCTTCTTTTTCTGCTCGTAGGCTTTTTTAGACGACCGTAACGCACACCACCGCCACGACCGACGAATGAGAGAAACTGCACGAGCACACGCACGCATATACACGCCGACAACGTCACAGCCTACACACGCAAGCCGCAACAAACACGCTCTTGCACTCGCTCCGAGCGCCGTGGTGAGCAGCCATTTTTCGCAATAAGTTCTAATCTCTCGCGAAATTGTAGAGTCGGAAGGAGCAAGCGAGCGAAAGAGAGAGAGAGAATTTATACGAAGCGAGGGTCGAGAGCATGCAGGCGAGGTGAAACATATACTATATAAAAGTGCCGAGGGGAAGTGAGTGAGTGAGGAGAGGGAAAGGGAAGAGATATCGAGACGACACGAAAGCCATTTTAGGCTTCCCTAAAGCGTCGTCTACAGGATAAAGAGTAAGAGGACTGCTGCTGCTGCTGCTACATGTGAGGGAAAGAGGCCATAAATTGTCGACTTTTTTGGCTGTGCAAGCGTGCGCACGAGCACGGAATAATGGGAGGCGGAGAAAGAGATGGAGAAATTTATTTTTAAGGCGCGTATCAGTCATTAACGATTGCAAGGTCACGTCGGAATCCTGTGTATGTGTGTGTTGGAAGAGCTTTCGGCGCATCGACACCAGAGAATGGGCGATTAGCTTCTTTTTTCTCTCTCTTTATTTTTTTTTTTTTTAATTGGAATGACTAAGCGGTCGGTTGGTTCTACCAATGAAATTATGATTTTGTTTGGCCATAAAAACGTGAGTCATTCTATTATCTAGAACGGTCGTATAGTAATATTGATTGACTTTAACTATTTATAAAAGATTTAACGGCCGACTATGAATAGAATGCGTTCACTCGATTTCGCGCTGCAGCTGTTTTATTTTTAATTACGAGAACGATATCGTAAATTTAAAAAAATTATTAATAAAACATATACCAGAATATTGTTTCTTTAACTTTTTATAAAACAATACATTAAAACTTCGTCCGAAAATCACATTCTGAAGCACAAACTCAATAAAAGCGGTAAAATATCTTCAATTCCGTATAAAACGACACTTTGGCATACATTAGACGCGAAAACGCTAGGGAGAAACGCGTCGTTCTCACTGCGGGGGCGAAAAACATCACCGCTATGTATATACACACAGACATCTACAGCATGAGGGGGGGAGAGTCACGTCGCGGACATATCTCTCCCGAAGATCGAAGCCATTTCGAATTTTATACACACACACACACGTGTGCGCGTCTACCAAAGACACACGCGGTGTGGGGCACAGTTGTTTGTAAGTTCGCGCGCGTATCCCCTGGTATATACGAAGAGTAGGAGGGATTCGCGGCTACATCGAGCACGCGGCGGCAAATCTAAAATAAATGCGAGTCTCTGTAAGCGAAGGGAGGCGGCATACGAGTGCGGGATTAAATTTTAATTCCAAAATAAGGGAACGACATATTGGAATGGGCACGACCCTCTTGGCTAACGCGATTCTCTACGCTCGTGTGCGTTGTTGTTTCTGCGTGGGAGAGCGGGAAGAGAGAGAGAGAAAGAGATGAAAAGAGAGGAGGGTATATCGAGGAGACAGAAAACAGAAATGCAAAGATAACGAGCGAAAAGGCATTAGAGAGATAGGGACGAGGAGAGGAGAAAGGTTGAGATGCATGGAGGGAGGTATAGGAAGAGAGAGAGAGGGAGAGATAGACGGTAATGGAGATACCGAAAGTGGTTTGTGTTGAGAGAGTTATTGTGGTGAAAAAGGCTTGTTTAGACGTTGTCTATGGCTCTATTAGATGTTGACTCTTAATTAGGAGTGAGATTTATTCGTACTAATGTATCGCTTGAAAAAAATTAGGCAATTTTCATATCATAACGATTATTGTTATTGTTATAAAATTTAGAATTATTCTATTTTGTTTCTTTGGAACGTTCCATGGTGTTAAAAATTTATTGGAGATTTATTTTATTTAAAAGTAAAAATGTACAATGTAATAACTTATATTTAAATTTTTAATTGTATCATCAAATAGTTGTATATAAAAATTAAAATCGATTATTAGGATAAATTATTTCTATTAAGTGTAAACAAAATTATTTTAATAATTTTGTTTAAAATCTTCCAGGAAAATCTGTATAATTTTTAATTTCACAATTCTCGCCGTAATAAACAATACCAAAAATCCACTAACGCGCCTAAAAACGCTCCCCCTCGGGCGTTCTCTTTCTCCCTCTCTTTGAACAGATAGAGAACAATAGAGAGAAAGGGCAAAGTCGAGCGTGCGTCGAGCAGCGCGCACGCAGGAGAGAAGGAACGAGCGAACGAGAGCACGAGCGAGAAGGAGAGAAAGAGAGAGGGGAGGAGCATGGGGAGGGCGTGAACCCTCGTACACTCGAAAGGTACGATGCCCCGAGAGCCCCGCCGACACCATACCGTATAGTCGTGCCGTACAGAACCCCAAGGCTCTAATTACGATCCGGCACAGCTCTCTTCTCTCTCTCTCTCTTTCGCTCTCTCTCTCCGCCGACACGCCATATTTCTACCACCCTCAGCGTCGTTACATGCAAATGCTTCCGTCTCTCTTTTTGCTAATAAACGTTCGAGAAGCAAGAGAGAGAGAGAGGGAGAGAGAGAGAGAGAGAGAGAGAAGAAGAGAGGAAAGGCCGAAAAAGAACGAGAGCGAAAGGAGAGAGAGAAAAAATATAACGAGAGGAAAATTACGAAGGCTTATACGTGGGTGTATAGGTGCTGCGCTCGCGTATATATCGAATTAAGGATGTGGCCGCTGCTGCTGCTGCTGCGCGAGTCTCTCTTATTAAAAAGTAATCGAGCGCGAACGAGCTTTTATTAAAATTAATGCGGCGAGGGACGGCCAGAGAAGAGAGGGAGAGCAGCAGCAGCGCGGACTTTGCACTCGCGTGCGCACGCGCGCACAGTGCCGATGGTATCGAGGGGATAACGTGCGGAAAAAGGAAAGTTCGAAGGGTTTCCATATGTGTGTATGTATGAGTGTACAACTCTGCGGCTCTACTCTGGCGACTTTGTGTTTCGAAACGATAATTGGCTTCTTAATTCATCTGTGGTATCGTAATTATACGAGTCCTCCGCGTTGTTAAGTGGTCAAGATTTACAAACGAATGTACGATCTGCAAGCGTGGAAATTTTTCGATAACGGCAAGAATATTGAGAGTATCATTATAACGAACGTTTTGTCCATTCTCGTATCGAGGTTTCGATGATTCGTAATCGTTGTAGCCTTGTTAATTATTTTATATTGTTAATAAAAATAAAGCAATGGCCGGCTAAATGCGAGCTCTTTAAAAGAATTTTATTGCATGTTAGTTTTTTAATAACGCCGCGTAATATTAACAATAAAACGTAAGAGCGCGTGTAAGTAATATATACGATAAAAAAGACATTAAAAACAGTGCATTTTCTTCTTAATTGCTTATTAAAAAAAAAAAAGGAGAGATACTGTAATTGCGGAAACTATACGTGGCGGCATTTCATTCAGAAATCACGCAATAAACATTTTATATTACATTTTACGAGAGAATAACTTTATATGAATTACCATTTTTCAAACCTAAACACACATATACACATCACGGAGATTCTAACCGACAGCGAGCCCATTTTATTCGTCATCACGATTCTTTCTACGACGCGCATCCCCGTCGAGTAGGCGGAAAAGGGCGTATTTTTTCTTCTTCTTTTTTTTTTATCAAGCTTTCGTCGTCGTGCTTCGCTGACGGAAGAAGGTTAAATAGAAGTCGGCGAGAGATGAAAGAAAAGAGAGAGAGAGAGAAAGAGAGAGGAAAGCGCCCCCCGTGTGTATGTGGTGAGAAATACTCGAAGCCACATAATGTTTAATCAGAGCACGTTGCGGCTTTACGATATTAGCCAGTCGTCGTCGTCGTCGTCGTCGTTCCCCTCCTCCCCGCCTTATACACAGAGCAGAAGCGGCTTGTACGCGGGTGGCGTATCTATATACGCGATACGTTGATCCTCGTTTTCCAAGCTTATTTACCCTCGTCTATCCTCCGGGACACTCGAGAGATACTTTCCAGCCCCGCGGGGAAAGAAGGGGGGCGAGAAAGAAAAAAAAAACGCGAGCCAACACCGTTCCTCGAACTTTCTCTCGTTCTCTGCCCCCCCAACGGACTTTTCTTATTCCGCCCTGACTGCGAGGTGTGCCTTTTTTTTCGTCGTCGAAGTGTGAGGTCGAGCATGAGTGAGGGTACCAGAAGAAGAAGAAGAAGAAGAGTCTGTACATATTGGTCGAACTATTACTGCTCCATCAAAACGTCACGAGAACGAAGGCAACCTGCTCTGACGATGGCGTCGTTCTCTACGAGAATCTACAACTATATATATACTTACGACCGCCTATACGAAAGAAATAGGGAGAATAAAGATTTTTGGAATTTTTATGTAAGCTGTGAGGTTTCAACCCTCCCAAGTGCGTGTATATAGATACATATACGTATATACATAGACACCTACTGACGGTAGTGGCGGGGAGAGATAAGGAAAGGTCGAGGAGCCCTGTTTCGACGGCGCGTGATTGCGCATTCGCAAATTGCTACGGCTGAAACGTGCGATTTTCATTTTCGCAAGTGCGCCGTACTCCGCTCGCGCACTTCACTCCCCCTCTCTTTTCAAGAGAATTTCATGGACGAGTGTGTATATATATATATATATATATACACACTGTGTATATACGTGTATGAGTATGTGTGCCCTCGCGATAAAATGATTCGTATTGTTACGCTAAAGATAGAATTTCGAAAAAGGAGTGAAAGAAGCGATGGGAAAAACGATACAGGTTTTCGTTCGAATTGAAAAAGATGGGTATACGGGGTTGATTTTATTTTTTTTTTCCTCTTCCTGGCATATACGCACTCGTGAACGCGATGACCCAATTGAAATAAGCAGGTTCCGTTACGTTTTATATAAGGCCCGCGCGCGTACGCGTACGCGTTTAATTGACACTAAACGACCCTCTCGGCTCGCTATCGAGTTTATTGTGTCTGATCGGCCGTAATGCGTCTATTGAGTTCAAGGCGCGCGAAGGGTGAACGAGTTTAGGCTGAAGCCTATGGTAGCTCGTATATATAGTAAGTATAGTCGACGATGGAAGTATATGTCTAAATTGCTTTTCTTTTATATGAAATGGAATCCATTCATATGTAATCGTTGAAGGTGTCGTAAAGTAAACAATGTCATTTTTACATAAAAAAAAAGTCATAATTATACTTGAATTAAGAGAAATTATCTCTTTATAAACTTTTTATGTCCGAGACATTTATAACTTTCTTTTCTCAAGCAACAATGAGCCATGAATTTTTCCTTAATATTTTACTTACGCAAGAAGCAAAGGACACTTAGCGGTTGTCCGCAATCATTATCAAAACTGCTAACAACCACATTGTTGTTTACCTTAAAAAAAAAACAAAATTTATTCCCAGGAAAAAAAAACAAACGCGCGCACGCAAGCGCAGCAAATCGCAACTGCTCGTAAAGAGAGAGAGAGAGAGAGACATTGTTTCCGTTTATTCGGCTCTTAAAAGCGATTTCGGCGCAGCGTAGCGCAGAGATCGTAAAAACGCGTAAGCTCCAATTCGCCTGTAACATTAAAGTCGGCGCGAATGAAGAAAAAAGAGATTATCCCCCTCGCGACAGATATACAAATACGACAGAGAGTTGAGAGAGAGAGGGAGAGAGAGAGAGAGAGAGGAAGAGTATGGGGACAGCACTCGAAAGCGGCAATTCGACGCTATAAATTTTCCGCGTCATTGGATTTCTCTCTATATCTGTCTCTTTCTGTTTTTCTTCCTTGGTATATGTGTACGAGAGAGATAAAAAGAGAACGAGAGAGAGAGAGAGAGAGAGAGAGAGAGGAATACGCGCACGACTACGATGGTATAAGTGGGCGCGTAAGAATATAGGAAAACGGCGAATTGTCATTCGATTGGGCCGAGAGGGCAATAGTAGCGGGCTATATTACGGGGCGCAGCGATCCGTAACTACGTGCTGCATCCACTCTGTGGCAAAGCTGGAAGCGGTAGGAGGAAGCGGAGCAGACTCGAGGAAAGCAGCAGGAAAGAGGCGGGAGGGAATAAGAGAAAGAGAGAGAGAGAGGAATGCATACGAGAGTCTTATATAGGAGAAGAGAGAGAAGCGTCCCGCATACATAGAAAGAGAGAGAGAGAGAGGCAGTCGGAGCTTGCTGCGGGCAAACATACAATAAAAGCAGTAAGACGGAAGAACTCCCGCGAGACTTCTCTTTCTCTTTCTCTCTATACTTTGCTGTCTCTTTCGCCCCTTCTTATGCGTAACTCCGATCTCCATTTGCCGTTTCACTTTTAGTTTCTGTATACTTTGGCTATGTTTTCTCGTTTTTTTTCTCTCGAGTTGCTCTTTTCCTGCAAGCATGAATGTTTGAAAAAATGGGCAGTTTGTTGATAATACCAACATTTGTTATTTACTAGAGTGCAGTGACATACTTAAAATAAGATGTTGTAAAAGAAATGTTAATTTAAAAATATACATAAGAAAAAGAAATAATATGGGCAAATATTTATGCAAAGCGATTCAACATCCGTTAAAGTTATTCAGATACACTTATTATTCCTTACAATACGATGTGGTAATAGTTTTAGTTGTTATTGAAAAATATAATATTTGTTTTCAAAATGACTTACAAACTATAATTTTACATTTTATAACATCAAAAGCGGTATTTAAAATCTACTGAATTTAATTTATAACTCATATTAATTTATTTCAAATGACTAGTAGTAACATAAGTGTTATTTACAAATAGGACAAACAATTAAATTCACAAGAATAATTATTATTATTAAATTTACTATCCATTTTCACCTGCACAAAATAAGCCAACAACTTTGAAACAAACTTAACACTCATAGCAAACAATCACTTCGCATTCCTCTCCGCGAGATCGATATCTCCTAACTTTTCTATACACATTCTACCAATCTCGCTCTTTCTCTTTCCTTCGCACGAGAGATGTACACATTCTCTTCTCGCGGGAGGAAGCAGCTCCGTAGCCACACGCGTGCGCAAGAGAACCGCCGAGAATCGACATATAGCTCTCTTGAGAGTAAGAGAGAGAGAGAGAGAGAGAAGCACGCGGACAAAGGGGACCTCGACGCGCATGCGCGAAGCTCTGGCTCTATTGGCGCTGGTAACGATCCCACCCCCGATTCAACCTGTTCGCTCTCCCTCCTCTCTCTCGCTCTCTCTCTCTTTCTCTCTCCCCTCTACCTTCCCTTTTTCTCTCTTTCGCGCGCACTCTCTCGTGTCCCTCCTTTGCTGCCGGCTTGCTCGCTCAAGCCTCGACCTCGCCGCATTGCAAGAGATCCTGTGCGCTCATACGAACGGTTATATACCTATATACAGACACACATACGCCTCTCTGTATATATACACACACGTATATATCTATGTGCTCCGTAGCACTTGGCCGCGTACTTATACGCACACGCTCGGAATTTTTCAACGCGACAGAAGTTGCCGTCTGTGTGTGTGTGAGAGAGGGAGAGCGCGTCGTGCGAATACTAACATTTCCAAAGTGTGTATGTATATATATATATATATATATAGAGAGAGAGAGAGAAAGAGCGAGAGAGAGAGAGAAGAGGCGATACAAAAGCTCCGCGAACTGAGTCCTCCAGTTTTTATCTAAACGGATAAAGTCGCGCGATAAGCGGATCTGTATATCGCGCTTTCGTTATTATATACGAGAACACTATGCAGGCGCCGCTATTATATAGCGCGAAGAATAAACGCCGAAAATTCCTCGAGCTACTTTCATCTTACTCCACTTATTAAAACAGAGCGAGAGTTACTTGAAACTCGCGTTTTTGAAAACCACGCGGCGACGAGTATATATTATATATATATACGAGTGCGAAAACCGGTGGAACGCGTTTCTCTCTTTCTCCCGCACATACACGGGCTTATATATCCGTCTAGGCACTCGCACGTCCGCCGGAAATATACAACCGGAGGACGGCTGTTTTATGGGGAGACGAGTCGAGAGAGAGAGAGAGAGAGAGAGAGAGAGCAAGAGCTGTAATCTAGGAGAGAAGACCGCGTACACGCGAACCGGTTGAGAGGGATGTTCGGGTACACGCAATTGCGCGGGTGTGTAAATGAACATGTATGTATGTGTGTGTATATACGTGGAGAGAGGTTCTCTCGGGACGACAGCACCCTAGGCGCTTTCAACTATAAGGTACAAAGTTCGCCTTTATATAAAGCTCGCTAGATTATCATCGTTCGGTATACGAGGATATACAATCAACGAGCTTTGTTTGCTTTGCGCATTTGCGGTCGACACGGTAATTGTTATTCCCGGTGGCTGCCGAGCGTTTTACATTTTAATTCGAGTTAATTAGCGGCTGCCTGGTTATTTATGACATTGCGCGCGTCAGTGTTGCACGAAGAATTCGAAGTGCTTTTTTCTTTAATCAACTCGTAGATTGAAAATCTCTATAACGTATATATATATATATAGATATATATATATGCTGAATAGTTTCTTCAATATACCCTTAGTGTATTATAATGAAACATTAAGACGTCGGACGTTAAAAGAAATCAATGCAAAAAATAAGAAGCATATCAGTCAATGAGTATTTAAGTGCCTACGATGTGAATATCCTCATACATCTTAAACGAGGAAAATATTTTTTCCAACCGACACGGTAAAAAATATGCGTTCTATCGATCGACCGCAGTTTTTTTTATGCGTCCCCGTAAAAACGTTAAAAACTAATAATCGTAAAGCATATAGTCTATCGAGAGAGCAAGAGAAAGAGAGAGTCTATATTCACCGAGCCGCATCGATATCGAACACCTCATCTATGCGTCCATAGAAACCCTACCAGTGCGCGCAGCCTTATAATTTCGTGTAATTCTACCATCGTTGCTCGCCGCCTCCTCCTCCCTCCAAAAGCTACGACCACAACCCAGACCAATAATAAACCCTCTATCTATCCATCCGGATCTACACTCGCGCGTACATGCCGCTCTACACACATATCTCTCTCTCTCTCTCTCTCTCTCTACCCCTCGTGCGCGTACCGCACCAGCGCCTCGAGAGCTAAAGGTCTATATCGCGCACCGTCAAACCTGCCCGAATTGCTCGTCGTCGTGTTATGCAAACGGGCGCATTTGTTAGGATAGTACTCGCCGGGGGGTCGTTTTCTCCGGTAGCGTATAGCAGTAGTAGTAGCAGCAGCAGCAGTGCCGGCAACTCGTATACATATATACATGTATATGTACATGGTATAGCTGTGTGCCCGCATATAAGTGTTGGAACACTCGCGCGCATGGATATACGTATATTTATATATGTATGTGTATATATATAGCGTGTGTGCGCACACCGCGTGTAATGCCATCGCAACGGCCCGTCGCCGATTGCCAATGCTTTTTGAACTAATCCAGAGCGGCGGTGGTAGCTGCCGGTGCGCAGGGAGAGAGAGAGAGAGAGAGAGAGAGTTCGATTTCCGACAATGAGGATTGTTTAAGCGAATGGCACGCTAAATAAGCTTTACAAGAGCCCCGGAGCCGCTTTAGTGGCGTCCTTTGTCAGGATTCCAGCAGTAGAGGAGGAGGTGGTGGTAGTGGTGGTAGTAGTACTGGTAGAGGTGGAGCGGAGTTGTGCGCAGTACGCGCGGATTTCTATCGGGTGAGCTTCGCTCGATGGCGAATTTTCCAAGAGCGCGCGCACACACTCGGATTTTTACGCGTTCGAGAATCGTTCTTTTACGGGGATTTTTCGAGTTTTCGTTTTTGAGAGAGAGGCGAGATGGTTGCTTTTTTTTTTTACTTGAAGCCTCGAGAAAGAAAGAGGTATTTTATTTATTTTATAAGGTGACGTAATTTTTCTGAAGTGTTTGAAAGATGAGACAGTTGTTGTAAAATAAAAATTTTTTTAATCTACTTTTACTGCTATCAAGTATAATTATTTTTTAAGTAAAATAAGCAATGAGATTTAATCTGGAAATTATTGGTAATTACGTTTCACTTTAAAAACTGCTCAATCATTATTGTTTGCATTGGCTTCTAAATAATTTTTCGATACGATAATTTACGATTATAACCGTTATTATAAAAAGCCGCACGGCTAATTAAAATCGAATGTTAACATTAAAATCAACTAACGAATCGTCGAGTCCCCGATCGCATCCGTGTTTTTTTTTCCAAATTTAATTAAATAAATCGAGTTGAAAATTGATAAAGTCATAAATTTCCGTCGATTCGATACACTCGCCAATTTATGCGACAAGTATTGCAATAAACTGACGATAAACGCGAAAATATAAAACCGTTATCATTCTATAAAGAAAGCTTCGCTCTTGTTTGTGAAACACTCTTGCTCCAAAATGATAAATGCACGAGACAATTGTTATAACGATTGGCAGAGAACCTCGTTCATAATGTAACACAGAGAGTCAATTAAATCGCAGCGCGCGTATACTGTTTCATATAGCCACGCGCTTTTTTTTTTAACGATCGTAACCAACGGCTTTCATTACGGCATGTTTGGTCATTTTCGAAGTCATCCGACAGCCTATTGAGTGAGCTGCGTGCGTGTACGAGTGAGCTTTATCTGCAATCTTTTTTTTTCTCTTTTAACAGTCGCGTCGTTCTCTTCTCACTCGTTGCTAAATCGCCGCAGTATCATTGGCTGGAGCGACTCGTCAACGTCGCCGACTCATTCACCCGAAAGAAAGAAAGAGATAAGAAGCCAACTGTACTCGAGTGAACGAGAGAGAGAAAGAGAGAGAGAGAAAAAAATTGCCGCATGCTTTATATTTCAGTGAACGTGCCGCGTTGCCATTACACGCATGTTTTATTAATTTTTAACGACTCTTGTTTTTCCTCTCTCGTGTGCCACGTTACTATATAACCCGAGATGCTTTGAATTACGAAACCGATTTTCTCCTCTTCAAACGTGAACCCGCGATCCGAATGACGATGATGTGATGATACCCCGCGTAAAAATCATTTACATTGCACATATGGGGCCAATATAGCGCATATGTACAGGTGCAATATAGTAGAAAT
>JAYJLV010000046.1:7021249-7078749 GCA_036873485.1 Torymus texanus
TATTTCTACTATATTGCACCTGTACATATGCGCTATATTGGCCCCATATGTGCAATGTAAATGATTTTTACGCGGGACTCTCCCTGTATAAGCTTTGTTATCGCACGTTTCCAGCGGCAACGAGGCATCACATTATAAGCCCACTTAATTTCGTTTCAATGGCTCTTCTGGTAATATACGAACGAGCGGTAATGACTCATTTGTCCACGCGTAGCATAAATTAAGTCTATTATACAAGAGACAGCGTGAATCAAAATTCAGTCTACTATATATACACCCGTGACATTGAATTATCGATACAAGAGAATGAACCTTCGACTTGTAACACGCACGTAAAGTGCTTTTTTCCCCTCTCCTCGGCTTTTTCCGTAACGCGTACGCTCAACTATCTCGTTGAATTATCAATTCTCGCGATGTGTCTCTCTCTCTCTCTCTCGCAATGAGACGACGACTGGTGTGTATTACAAAACGGTGGAAATAAATTTCCACTCAAGCGTTTCTAGTTACAGATATATAGATAGTATGTAGAAAATTAGTAGAGCCTGGTTTGACAGGCCAAGAATTATAATACGCGGATCGACCACTCGAGCTTCACGTAATAAGATAGAGCTTTTTTTTTCTTCTATATCAAACGCACTCTCATATCGGCTGTTCGTTTCCTAGAAGCATCACGCATACATACAGGGGGGGGCATGCCTCGATGAACGAGCACATACACATATATATATATATATATAGTTACTGTAATAACGAATGCATTTGAAGTAAATCACGCGGGATGAAGAGAACTGGAATAACGATATTTACACTGCCATAAATAATTCTCGCGGGAATCATCACTGAGCTATATTGACTTCGTTACAAGTGCCTCTATAGCAATCCTGCACGTGCGCGCGTGCAGCAATAAAACGCTTTACGCGCTGAATCTTCAATTTCCGATATTCGATACGCGAGCGAGTTTGCCTGCCTGCCTGGAAAACAAGCATCCGACGCTAATAAACCCTGTGTGGAAAATCGTACACAAGCGAGAGGGGGAATAGGCGAAGTGTGTATATATAGAGAAAGAGAGAGAAAGGCGACATACGAGAGGCGACGTATCCTTGTACGCATGTAAATTACCGCGATCGTGGGAAAACGAGATTGACGACGACTTGCGGCATGTACACGGCCCGTGTAATTGCACGTAGAAGGAGAAAAAAAATTGCTCTCCTCGCGCGTGTATAGAGAGAGAGAGAGAGGCTGTAAAGCTTGCACGCGGCGTCGACGTCATTTTATCGAGTCGCGGCAATAATTTTTGCGAGCTGGGTTTTACCTGCATACACGCCTATAATACATCCTTGCGCATTGTATACGGTGCAGCACATACATCAGGCTTTCAGGCGCTCGATCGACGCTCGGTGTACCCATGCCGTGCCAGAGAGATAATACCGCCGGAATAATTACGGCAAATTGCCTTCGAGGGCATATAATTGCTGGCTGGCCAGTATGCACTCGCGCGCGCGTGCACACATATGTATGTGTATGTGTATATATACATATACCGAAAGGTATAGCGTTTACTTTCGTAATGTTTTCGTTTTTAAGGCTTGCCCACCTCACTCCTTTCCCCCTTTAGTCGAAGCTTAAAACGCGAACGTTCGTGCGAGCGGCGTAATGGGTGTTCACCCAATCGCCTTATGGGAAATAAATATTTTTTTTATTTTTTTAAAGGAAGGGAGAGAAAAGAAGGGAGTAGAAGGAGGAGAAAAAACGAAAGAGTAAGGAGTGGAGGGAAAGAGCCTCAGAGTTGAGGAGGCGAATTGCCAGGAAACTGACGCTGAAATGGTGTAGGAAGTCGTTGAGATATATATACTAGCTCACTTCGTCCTGTCTTTCTCTCGCACGAGTGTAAGTTGAGTACGCCTGAAGTCAAGGCGCGTTGCTGCTGCTGCTGCTGCTGTTATGTAGTACGTGAATAGACACACTGGTGTGATTACGACTGTCATTATTATAATGCGATATAATATCGGGCATAATCGCCGTGTCGTGTTATTAGGTTAGAACTATTTTCTTTTTATTTTTTACTTTCACGCGGCTGAATTTTCGCTTTTTAACGCTGTATATCAAGTCGACAGGAAATTGGCGTGAAACCGTCATTTATAGAAAAGTGTTGTAGCGCGATGTTGTAACGTAGTTCTATTAACATAAGTATAATATTGAAAAAAATAGTTTGAAGCTTGAGAACAATGTTAAATTGTATTATGGAATGCGAAAAAATATAATGCTCTGAAATAAAATTTACATTTCAAAACAATAAAGTTAATGAGATAACAAAGAAACTAAAAATGATGATTTTAACTTTATTATGTTTATCGCATTATTTAAAATCAATAGAGAACGAATGATTGTAATAAATATACATTCGAAGTCGATTGTATGTAAAGCAGCCCTATAAATAACCATATCGACGCGGCATTAAAAGCGATAAATTTCACCTTACTCTCTAATACAAACAAAATTACGTGTAACCGAGCCACGCCAACATTCGGTAAAAGCCAATATATATAACACGTTCACGCAGTGCCATATAATACAAGAGTTCGAACTTTCCCTCGAAAGTCAATCGGCGCTCGTCAGCATCAGGCATCGGGAAAACGTCGATTTTCACGAAAGATACACAAACCTCTAAGAAAAAAAACACACATATACATAAGACAACGAGTGAGAAGCCTTTGCTTTCTCTCCATAAAACATTTTTCCCGGTGTCTTCCCTCGCCGGGGCCTCTCTCTCTCTCTCTCTCTCTCTTGGCTTTTTTGCCACGCAGGTACGTGTTTTATTGCAGGGGACCCGTGGCGCGCGCGCTCTCTGTCCCGTACGGGTCTACGTATACAAAAGGGTGCGCGCGCGCGAGAGAGAGAGAAAGTTTTCGGGTTGTACGCACAGCCGTCAGCCGAAAAAAAAACACGGAGAAAGGGGGAAAGTGAAATTTTGACCGAAGGCGCGAAAAAAAAAGAAAGTGTGACGGCTGGAGCGGGTTGTAAAGTCTTTTCCTGTATGCAACGCCCTCGGAAAATCGCCAGGCCCTAGACTCGTAGTTCTGGCACTTCCGCATTTCAGTAAGTCGCCAGAGATCGGAGAGTTAAGAGGAAGAAGTGAGGATAAGGATCCATCTATAAGAAAACGACGATGACGACTGTTGCTGCTCCAACAATCGTAAGCTATATACGTTATATTTATCGTTATTTTATATCAGTGTTTACATTTGCGTAACGTTCCCATTTGGCCGTGGCATTACTGTTATAATATACATTTCGTTTATTATACTCTTAGCTGTCACGCCACATATATGTGCGCACTCGGTATAAGAGCTCTATAAAAATCACGCGACCGCTCATTCTAAAGAAACCCGATGCTTTTTTTTTTAACGCTTCATCATCGCGATTAATGCGAAAAGAGGCATTAAAAACAAAAATATTTTTAATTACCATTATTTTACTTTATTTATTTTTAGCTGAAAAATCCGACACCAATAGGTTATATGCCATAATTCAGCATTCGAGTGGATGCGGCTAACGCGCGCGTGAGGAAAAAAGCGAGAGAAATATAACGAAATTAAGCGACTATAACGCGCGGCTTTACGACTCATAAATATTTTATAGCGTATTAAACGCCATTGTTTGCTTTACAAATCAGATATCCATATAATTACATCATTAGGATGTAAAAGTCAGGGAAGTCCCCCCTCCCAACCCCAAATGCGACCTGTGTGCACACCTCTTTGGGTCACCTCGCGGATATTCGACAGCTCTTCTCTCTACGCTTACCATTGACTGTACTATATATATATGTATATATATATATACCCATACGTTGCGATAGGTTTTGGCACGCGACAAGTTCGGTGTGTATATACATACACACACACACACACACCGTAGCACTATAGGACTACCGGAGCTCGCGCGCGCGCGCGCACCGTATGACCATAAAATAAGCGTTCGAGGGGGCAGGGGGGAGGGAGGGCGAGAGCGGCACGCCGCTCGGCAGCGGCCTCTCGCAGCACATAAACACTTATATACCGACAATTAAACTGCTTTTAAGGCCCATAAAACTGCAGTTTCAATAATCTCGGTGACAACACGCGACGATTCTCTCTCTCTCTCTCTCTCTCTCTCTCTGACCTGCTCCTCCGGTGCGACAACGTACGCGCTTCTTCCGGTCTTTATCCCCCCTGGTATTTCGCACGCGTCCACGTGTGTGTATATGTGTGTGTTGGTCTCCAATCTTCATGCGTATATTATATGCTTTCTTTCGCATGCCTCTTGTATATGTAACTGCGTGACGGCAAAGTGTAAACAGAGTCCGCGAATGCATTAATTATTATCGACATTGTGAGGAAAATTTTGCATTCTTATATTCCCTGTGGTATAAAAATTTGATAATGGAGGGGAATAAAATTTTATAGACGCGGTGGGAAAGAGGGAAGCGGCTCTTTTTATATTCCTTTAACGGGTTAAGTGCTACATGAATAAACATGTATGAGTAATGAATTTTTTACACGCTCGTTCGTATCACTCTGATTGTTCGCTTTAGACTTTACGCGTAGAGGAAGAGAGAGAATTTTTACAAAAACGCAATTACGAGTTTTTCACGCTTGGTATGTGTGGTTTTTCTCTACTTGAATATAAGCGCGCGTATGGAAAAAGAGCTAAACTTTAAGTGTCGCTTAAATTAATAATTAATTGGTGAAATAAATTTTCGCGAGTTCTCAAAAGTGACACTTGCAGGCGAGTGTTATGGATGTACAATCGTAAATCATATCCATCGTATACATAATATTGCTCGTACATTTCGAACGTGTTAGTAAAACGTTAAAAGGAAGAAAAAAAAGGTGGCTCAAATTACATAAACTGCAAACTTGTATTCATGACATTAAACTAACATGGTACTAATGCTTGTAACGATTAAATAGTGTCTATATACGAAAAAAAGTGGTGGTGATATGGTGACGTATATGGCACCGAAAAAGATCAACTTTCTCGTAAACTACTTAAACGCAGCGTCATATTTTATAACTGTAAAGCAGAACGGTAAACAGGACAAATATAAATCGGAATATGCAATTTACAGGACAAGATTTAAGCACACGTATGGCAGTTAATAAAAGCCGGCTCAGCTTACAAAAAAACACTTCATTTAACGCCGTAGCTCTATACAGACCCACAGATACACACACACACATATATGCCGCGTGTTTTTTAATAATGCACCGCACTGTGCACACACGAGCCCGTATCGCTATGGTTAAAAGACGCGTTCAAGATGCAGCAGCACCGAGTCGTCGAGAGATATTCTTATAGGTCACCCGACACTTCTTTCTTTCTCTCTCGCGGCACCAAGAGATAAACGAGGAGAGAAACCGCGCGCGATTAGCCGTTCGTTCTGTCACTCTCCGATGTGATGTAAACGACAGTATAACTGATAAATGCGGTGGGTGTCCTTTGACACGATTCTGCAAAAAACGCCACACAATCGTCGTGTATATGTAATATTTGTGCGTGTGTGTGTGTGTATATATAAATGTCTTATTTGGTTATTTGTGCGCAAACCGAGATACATTCCCTCGTCGCGTGAACGCTTCGTATTTTAATTGGAGATATATATGCATTCCTTTTTTGCGAGTATACGAGAATGATTTCTTTACGCAATGACGACCAAAGAGTGCGTGTGCATGTTTGAGTTTTTGGGGGATATAACAGACGAACCGTGAACGATTATAAACACGCGGGAGTGTGGATTATGAATATGTGAAATTGTTAAACAATTGCAACACTGATTGAATTTTATGTCTTGTGAACGAGTAAACTGTCGCGCGATAACGACCATAAAGATAATGTTGCCGAGCATTAAAAGCGCCTAATGATACGGACCGATAAAGTTATACGATATGACTAAGGAACTCGAGTGTCCGAGATTTCTCTCTTCTTTTCTTTCGTTCTTTCGCTTTCGCCAAGAGGAGGGAGTACGAGGAGGGAGAGAGAGAGTATTTTTCGATACTGATTATGGAAGAAAACACTCTGAAAGTTGCGTGCATCTCGTTAATTAAAATAAGAGCGTTGCCGTGTATACTTTTGGAGTAGTAGATGGGAGTAACACATAATTGAATATAAAGTTGAAATGTTTTACATTAACGCACGCTTATATACTTCTTTCTTCGAATATGTTGCAAAGTGCAGAAAAATTACGCATTTGTCGTGGAAATGAATGTCACGGTTTATACCCTTCATTATGTAAAACATTCTACAATTGTACGAATAATTGTGAAATATTCGCGTTTGCAGAAAAAAAAAGAAGAATAACTCGGTGAGTTTCTCTGCTAATAAATTCAGCGATCATAACTTCGCCAAGTATCATTAAATTTTTTCCACTCCTCTACAATCTCTTCTAAAATACGTATATTTAAAACCTACCCGCAAATTCAATCAATCGTTAATTAACTATTACATTTACATAATTCAATGTTTTTTCCCCGACAAAAACTTCTCTATTAGCCACGGCGACTTCTTCACACAACCGTCCGACCCGTAAATTGAATTTATCACCAATCCGTAGCATTTTTACACACGCACACACACTAATTTCAATTGCGCAACTCGCCAATGGCCATTAAGAAACTGCAAATAATAGTAACAATAACAAATAACAACAATAACGTGTCGGCGACGTTACAATTGCGTCTCCATATTCATGAGCCACCGCTGCTGCCGCCACGGGGACGTATAAATACTCGGGCAATGAATGTCCGGGCGAAAAGCCACAAATTAATTTCATCCGACATATATACACGCACACATACACTCTTGCGAGTAGAGCATCATCGTGCATCAATATTATACGCTTGGAAGCCGCCCCCACGGAAATTTTTGGCGGAGCTAGCATGCATATAGACGGAAGAGAACGCGGGATAGGCTCATAGGTAGGGAGAGAAAAGAGAGCAAAAGTCACTGGGGGTAGAGGGGGACAAGGAAGAGGGGAGAGAGCTAGAGAGAGAGAAGAAGGAACAAGGGGGGCAGGTATAGATATATATAGGCCGGGACGTTCGGTAGCGCGCACCCGTACAGTGGAATGGGATATAATACCGGCGCTGCAGGACGCGCGCAGCAGCCATCATCGAATGCTAATGAGGGGTTGGTGGCTCTTTCTCTCTGTGTGTCTCTTCCTCTCTTTCTCTTTCCCTCTCGGAAGAATGGAGGAAAGAGAGAGAGAGAGAGTCTCCCGGGCCTGCCAACGAATCGGCGGCCTGATTATAAATTATGCATTATCTCGGCTGGAAGAGGAATCTCGCGTACATATATATATATACATATATATGTGTGTAGTGGTGCCACTCCGCACCCTGAAAATCCACAGTCGGAGACTGTTGATACAGCATCCCCAAATTCTTCTCATCCCTTCATGAGCGCGTTATAGTAGTGCCCTTTTTATGCGGATGTAGACGCGAGGAGAGGACGTTGGCGTGTAGTCGTCGGCGAGCACGCGGGCAGCGGATTAGAGTGAGAGAGAAAGCCGCGTGGTGGTATTATTATACGGCAAGAGAGAAAGAGGAAGATTTACGTCAGCCGACGGGAAAACACGAAATGGAACGCGCTGTAAGCTCGCCCGGATTTTCGCGAGAGCGAGCGGCTGAAACGCGTCCGCGTGTGAGTTATGTGGAACTGCGTGGGGGTGTAATTGTCGGTAGGGATAGGAAGAAAAAAAGAAAGGAAGAAGAACGAGGTATTATGGATTTTGGTTTGACTTGGGTCCAGGCGGTAGTGAGACAATGGTGAAGCGGCTAATAAATTTATTAAATCCAAACATATCGGCAGTCTAATCAAATTTACAATTCCGTTAAGGAAATTTAGTAGCGCGTTTTTATTTTGTTTCGTTTCTTTTTTATTGCCAAATAAAAATAATGATGACAGTGTATATAAGCAACGTTTATAGTTAATAAATATATCGGTGTGTATTTTCGACCTGTTTGAAATTGTAAAAATCGCACTTTGCATTGACGTTTGTACCGGGAGAACTGGGGAGGGAAAAAAATTATCTTCATTAGCGTCGTAAACTAAATGTGTTTGCTGTAGAATTTATACGCGATAACTATTTTTAAATAAAAATGTGCATTTTGTTTGATGGACGTTTAACATCGCGAGTATAAAAGTATAAAATAAAAAGTATTTTAAACATTTCGCTGACAAGGTAAAGTATTTTTTAATTCCGCATAAAATAACGTTACATTTCTAATAATGACGGAGATTATCTCTAGAAACATGCAGTAAACGAACGATTTTTATTGACCTCTAACTGGTCGATAAATTCTCATGATACTCTATAACATCCAGGAAGATCAGGATTTTAATGGACGTAAACCAAATAATTTTTATCTTCGCTATGCGCGACTGTTGTAGCTTTATCGTTTTTTAATTACTAGCTAGTCTTTTTTTAGTTTATCAAATTTCATAACAGAACCTTGATGTTATAAACCTCGACAATTCATCTTTTTATCGCTCCAGAAATACATATTTAGACCATACTTAGGAGGAAAATTTAATTTAATTTAAAATTACTAAGAAAGTTTAATGAAACAATTCAGCACTACATTTATTAACGAAACGGGCGAGAGGTCACACGCGGTGAAATTATTTTAATAATAATATTCCCCAATGAAGCGGTTCATCAAGAGAAGACGTTGCATAACGCCAAAAGAAAGATATTTTGCACAAGCTGCAACTATGGGGGACATCTTTAACGAAAAAAATAAAGCCTGTGGAATGAAGGTTGACGATCCTTTACTGCGAATTTTAATTACAGCAAAGTTGGTCATTTTCGTTGCAAGATGTCAATTAAGTGTAGCTCAAAGATGCGACGATACTCGCGTTAGATTCATTTGTTAAAGCGGCGAGTTCAAAAGCGGAGACAACGACGACGACGACGACGAAGAAGAAGAAGAAACCGCTACGAGCTATATACGACAAACGTACCATAGCATCTACTGACGCTCTTCTTGTGAACGTTGCAGCATTGCGTCTAAATATTCTCCCTTGGATCACGATAAAGGCGAAGAATGTCATTATGCAAATGCCAAGCCGGTTAGCCCACGTGGGCGACAACACATCTCGCGAGAGTCATATTTTGTTTTTCCCTTTTACCTTGGCTCTATCACTCCCGTGATTCAGACGAAGAGAAAAAAAAAAGAAAGGGACGAAAGGGGGGGGACGTTAATTAACACCCATGGAGGAAATACGATTCCGATAACGCAATGACGTTCGTTGAGAAATAATTATAATGTTCTGTTATACGTTAACTGTATAAGAGGTTTTAGTGTGAGAACCATCTTCGTGATGGCCAACGAAAAAAAAAGTGAACGTCGAGTTCTTTGTATAATAATGTATACCCTGAGCGAGTCACTCTTGCAGCCACGAAAGCTTTGGTTGCGCGTAAAACGAGTGTTTTTATTTGCTCACCAAGCGCACGCCATCATGACTGTAGCAAAGACGTCGATTTTTCGGGCTATCCATAAAAACTGAAACGCTTCGGCGAAGTGCGAGCGAGTAAGAGAAAGAGAGAGATCACTATATACGCGCGTGCTCTTCGTTTCGGCTAACAATTTTCTAGACTGCGAGGAATCAAGTGCCGAGGGCCGTAAACGCATAAAGGTCGGTACATAATGATTTTATGAGCTCGCGATGGCCTCCCCTTCGCCACCTCATAGTCATTTCAACGTTCTCTCTCTCTCTCTCCCCTGAAGCTAACGCTAGGCAAGTCCCTTCCGTGCGCCACGAAGATTCTCGTTTGTTTTCCCATTTCGGAAAGTGCCCCCGGCCCACCAGAGTCTACACACATAGACACATAGAAGCTATAGTCCGCCTAGTCTACAGCCGCGAATGTAAAATTCAGGGCTCATCGTCCCGTCGTCTTTCTCTCGCTCATATTTCCTGACTTTTTGGTGTTATATAGGGTCGAGGATGGCCTGTGAGTCAACGCGATGCGCTCGAAAAGTTTCACGATTTGATTTTGTCGTATTATGGTGGGTTTGAAGTTGTAATTAATGCAGTTTATAAGGGAAATATAATATATTGTTTTTTAGTTACAAATTGAATCATTCAGAATTTTCATTTAATGTTTATTTCAATTGATTTATTTAATGAAGAAATTTCACAAGTTACGTTAATATTTATTTATAAACATTTTACACATTATCAATATGTTCAAAGTAACACAAATGGTGCCATTGTATGGCAAAATTTACAATTCAAATTATGCAGTTACTTAAATTAATTTTAATGTCACATAAATATGAATTTTATTATTAATGACATTGATAATCGTCACATTTATGAATTTATTGATAATAATAATTGTGTTAAACGTTTAAAGACTCAAATTAACGACTGTACTTTGAAAATAATACAATACTGAATCATCAAATATGGTAAATAAGTAGAATAAAGTAAATGTGTTAATTATAACGCTGTTATATGACTTTATTTATTATTAAAAATCATGAATAATTATACGATATCTAAGGATACGTTATCAATTGCACGAAACCATACATTCTTATCCTCAGTATTATATATTCGTTTATAATGCAAAACACGGCCGAATTTCACAAATCAGCCTCGAGCATCGTACGTCCCGGCCATCGCTCGCCAAATTCTCATTAACCCCCACGCCAGGAAGTGATTTTCAGTGGCTTTAATATCGTAATAAGTTATATCAAACAATCGAGAAATCTGAATTACGCATATAATCGCACCTTGGTGCGCCTGGAAGTGCTCATATAAAAGATAGTCAGACTCATTCGTACAGGCCCACGCAAGATATATATATTCCAGGGCGATTATTTTATCGTACTGGCGACGGCCGTAATTGGCAGTAGAGGCAATCGTCCTTCTTGCATGTCGAACAGACGTATAAGCGAAAGGGGAAAACGCGTCGCGCACAGAAAATAAGCCAGAACGAATAGTCACCGTCGTCGTCGTCTTCGCGGACCTACTATATATATACTATTATACAATTCTATGTGTATAGAGTGGACAATGAATTCCGTCCTTGGAATCTCATGGAATCGCGCGCGAGCGAGTTAGCTACGAAAAATTTCAATGCCAAATAATCTGAAGAGCCAGTACAACGCAGGCGAGGCACGACGAGCCTTCAATGTCAATGGCGTCTACATTTGTGATAGCGCGCTTACACATATATATAGATATATATACAGTATAGTGATGCCGAGCAAACAAATCATCACGTGCGTCGCCTCTGTGTTTATAAGCTAGGTGTATGTGTACGCGAGCGAATGGCCGACGAACAGGTTTTTTCGTTGGTCGGAGATTTTTTTGCGCTGCATTATGATATTTATGAACGATTTTGATAATTTTAACGTATTTTTGAAGAAATTTAAGTGCTAATTTGTAGGTTTATGATGACGGTTTGTTGTGCGATGAGTAACGCGAATTGTATGTTGGTATTTTCAGGTAAAATATTGTTGTCAAATTCTTGCATATTTTAGAATATTGAAGCCAGTATTTGTGAGAAAATTTTTTCCACTAACTATTTTGTCAAAGATTAGTTATTAATGATAATATGAATAAGGTCAATAACTATTAATGTAACTGGCTAAAACGTGTTGTTGGAATAGAACATTTTCAAATAAATAACTTGAGTTTGTATTAAAACTATATTTGAAACAGGATTTTGTCTGTATGTTATAATAAAAATATGCGACTTAAAGACATTTCTATGATATTGCTTAAGTTTTTAAAGCTTTTCTCAGCGTATTTTTTTATTTATAACTTATACATCGTCGAAATGGATTCATATTTCGAGATTAGAGGTTATTTTTAACAAATCTTTGTTTATAGACCATTGTAAAACAAGATAATTTAAATATACTCACCACAAACAACTCTGTCGAATGGGCTCATCCAGTCTGTAAAATAAAATAAATTTCATTTGCTTTAGATAAAAAAACAGAAGAGTACTGATGTTCACCGAGTAATTTCGGTTATTAATAAGACTTATTTGTCAAGAAATAATTATAAAGGAATCAAATCCAGGCTAATGTCTTTTAATATATTAATTATGCATGCCTTGTCACCTAGCATGCTTTGACGTTCTACAAAAATGGATAACAAACATTGCATATATGCTAAAAAAATTAATTAATTAATAATGTCAATATGAAAAGGTTATTTTTAATACTCTAATGTAATTAACGATCATTTAGCAGTAAAAATTAGTATCGTTAAACGGAATTAATGATGATTATATTACAGAATAGTAAACATAAGTATTAATTGATTGAATAATAAATAAATTTAATTACTTCATGATTTATGTGAATACAAATAAGTTTTTGAACATAAAATTTGTAAGGAATCTTTATTTTCGACGTTTTGTCGATTATAACGAAGAGGATAATGAATTCTTTTATAAAAAAACTACCAAAATGTTTTCTTTCTACTCGGAAATTGCAAAAATATACATCAAATCATTATCTTAGACCATCCTAACGTTATTCCTAATCAGTTAACGAGCATTAAGCATGCTAAAAATATTAGTATCTGCATACTGTTACGTCTTAAAAGGTAGTAGCTAAAATAGCAGCGCATATAACCATAATTAACATGTTATTATGCTATTCAAATGTCATAAGTTTATGGTACTTGTTGAAAATTGGTCATCGAAGAGTTTATTTACATAAAGGTATCATTACAAATTTGTATATTTGCAGTACTTCCCGTGATATTGCAAGCGATCGCGCTTAAAAAAAAATCGTTTTTCACTTGTCTCGTCTAAAGTTTAATTAAAATAATAAAAAAAGAAAATTGGGAAACTTAAGTTCTTTCCAATCCCACGCTAAGCATGCGCAATCGATAAATCAGAAATTATAATTACCCTCGTTATTATGAATAATATTCAAACGAGGTCGAACTATCACGAAATAACTCGAATTTTACATAAGAAATTTATAATTTTCCAGGAAAAATTTATTGAATAACTTATCCGAGCAATAAATTAACAACGTTTGCAACATTAACTCTACGAAAGCCTAAATATTTCCACGTCTAGTACGACTCTAACAATCTCCCGCCTCGATCTCAAAGCTCGGCTCGGTATGGTTCCGACGGCCGCGCGCCTGGTGTCGTCGTCATCCGACGGCAAAAATCATGGCTGACGCTCGGTCCGCCGCTTCGTGAGCCACCGTCGCCGCGCTCACTCCACTTGTATCATTTACGACCTCAATATGCAACAATGGAATTTTATTTTCATGCAATTAGAATGCGTACGCTTATTGCCGGCATGCACATGTTATAGTATACATTCATATCGCTTTGCGCAACTATACCGATAGTTTTTCAAATGGAGAATATATAGCCTCGTTTTCCGCGTTACGTTATTGTTTCTTCGTTTTTTTTTTCGTTATCTCGCCCGGCCAGTGTTCACTTCGCGAGGCATTCCCTCAATGGCCATTTAAATAAATACGCAGTTAAAGAAAAAACTAACGATCTCGTAAAGTTTTACAACCAAAACAAACATTTTCCATGACAATGCCGCCATTGACAGCAATAAGACCGGCGATTTTTTTGCGTTTTAACAATGATTTTTACGTGTTAAGGAGCGGTAAAGGTATAGATACGAGCTGAATGCGACGATATACGGGTATTTAGAACGAGTTTTGCGTTGATAATAGAAACGAGACGCATAGTAAACGAACAAATAGTAGATAAACGTGCACGCGAATATTAATTTTACACAGAGGATGCAAATACGCATTGGTGCAACCCTTTCCGTAACGTTTTCACGCATTACAACATGTTAGACTCTAGAAAATGTATTTATACTAACAAAAAAGTATCAAACAACTACTTTTACGACAATTTTCACATTTTTTTATACAAATTTCACAAAGAACAACATATTTACAATGCAAAAATAACGATTTTCATCATTTTCTTTCAGACCACAAAACGTCAAGGAAAGCGTTACAGTATATGCACGACAAAAAAACTCTCAGTACAGACATCCAGCAGAGAAGAGAGAACAGACAGAAACTAGAGAGAGAGAGAGAGAGAGACATATTATTGAGTTGATGTTTGTGGCTGAGACTCACCGGTGATGGACATCCAAGGATAACGTGGAATCTCCGGGATACCAGGTTGCCCGGGTGTAGGCTGCTGACACGATCCAAGTGGATCGACAACGCTAGCTGCCGCCGCTTGATGATAGAACTGCGCTGCCGCAGCCATAGACGTCATCGAAGCAGCTGAGACCGAGGACGCCGATGCCGACGACACCAAGCTACCCGGTGTCGCTCCATTCTGATGATGATGTCCCAGCGTGTAGTTAACCATAGGATCGCTGCTACTAGGCGCCACATTACCGGTCAGGCTAGCCGTGTACCTGCACGACTTATCACCCGCCGTAGCCGCGTCAACGGCTGCTGCAGCGGCAAGGGCTGCACTCGAAGCAGCTGCCGAACTTCCAAAGCCAGGTACCATGCTCGAGGAACCAAAGGCTGCAGCTGCTACAGCCTGCTGCTGCTGATGATGATGATGAGCCGCTGCGGCCGACACGTAAGGATACATGCTGGCGGTAGTGGCGCGTGCGGCGGGCGACGTCGAAGCTGAGCTACCCGAGTGCTGGGGCGATGAGCCCGTTGGGCTCGGCGAGCTGTGCTGGGCGTAGTTGGCCGCCGCGGCGGCTGCTACGGCGTTCTGCAAACTGGACTCGAGCTGGCTTGCGGCGGCCGCAGCTGCTACGGAAGCTGGACTACTGCTGGCTGCTGCTGCTGCAGCTGAACAGGCGGCCTGCACGGAACTCGGATTCGCGGTCGAGAACAACTGCTGATAAGGCGACTGATGCTGGTGGTACTTAGGTAGCATGCTATCGATTATGAATTTCGAACTCATAGCGCGCCGGAAAGGCTCTCGCTCTCGCTCACCTTCCGTTTACTGTGTATGGATGCGACGACGACGACGACGACGACGACGACTCGACGAGACTGCTGCGATTGTTACTTCTACTGCTATACCTCTGCTACTTCTTCCTAGTTGATTCCGCTGCACTCGTGACACTGTGTGTAGTTATATATATATATATACGCGTACGTGAACGACGTGGGTGTTATATTCAGTGATTTTATTGCGATAGCGGCCGTACGAGGTTAGCGAGTTAATAACGCGACCACTTGGCATTCGCGGGAGAGTGAAGACGCGCACTGCTGTTGGTGGTTCTGCGAGGTAACGTGGCGCTACTACTCCGGACGCACATCGTGATGCTATATGTATATAACTCAGTTGTGTGTATGCAACTCCTCGTCGTCGATGTCCTCGTACTACTACTGCTTGCGTCTGTATAATCGCGCGCGCGAAAGGAACAGCACACACAGGAGAGCAACGGTGAGAAAGTCTTGATCACGATAACAACAACAACCGCCTACTTTCGTTCTCTCGGTCCATGTAGTGTGCACACACACGCACTACGTTGTCGTCTCGCTGCACACTTGGGCAACTCGCGCACTGTATGTATATATATACATATGCATATATATATATATATATATATGGCACACTGGCGTTGTATTATACTGCACCGTTGAAATCGAGCAAAAAAAAAATCGGTGTCAGTAGCGAAGAAGTATCCTTCCCACTTCTAGGTGCAATAAAAGGTCCGTCAGTAGTAATGGTCGCACGCGTACACACACATAAGAGAAAGAGCAATGACGACGATGATGCGACGGCGGCCGCACGCAGCGCTGGAATAATAAAGAGGCGGCGAGGGAGAGAAAGAGAGAGGTGGTGGTCTCTGTGTGTAGCTGCGAGCGCCTCGACGGTCCCTCGCGCTCTCTCTCAGCTGATCCCGTGTGTGTAACAATTAAAGGAACGAGAGACGACGACTGCGGCGCCGCTCACGCAGAAGACGACGACGACGACGACGACGGTGACGGCGGCAACAGCGAAGAGCGCTCGTATCGCCCGGCCACCAACAAGTCGGAACAGAGCGTGTCGTCTACTACTGTGCGCGCGTGTCGTCTTGATAATGATGATGATGATTCTTCTTATTTCTGCTGTTGTTATATCGGCCTGCGATGAGTAGTAGTAGTAGCAGCAGCACAAGCGCAGCGACCACGGAACAACCGGTGATGTGCGTGCGAAGTGTCTAGTGTGCCGTACGCTGTGTGGTGGACCCCAACAACGTCGTGAATATACACGCGCGTGCAGTCTCTCTCTCGTGAACGGGATAGAGAAAGGGAGGAAAGAGAGAAAGAGAGTAGCCGATCTCGCGCGCGCGCACGGGCACTGCACCTCCTCGCCCGTCAGGTGTTAGAAGCCGTTTTCTTGCGTACTTCTCGGATAGTCGACGAATCCTTTATGGGCCATGCATGAAGGTACTATAGCCCCCTATCCCAAACGCCGCGTACTACCCGAGACCAGCCGACAGCGCGAGCGCGCGCATACACACTAACACGTGCGCCTTCTCTCTCTCTCTTCCTCTCACTTGCTCGCTCGCTCACTCGACACTCACACGTATAAGCACACATACACACATACACATACACAGACATACATATGCAGAGACAGGGCAAGGCACTGTCAGTGTGTGTGTAATACCCCTTACAATAATGGCGCCCGATGCGGTTCTCTCTCTTTCTCCGCACGCTGCTCCGATCTCTCTTACTCTCTCTCTCTACCAACTATGTATGCGTGTGTGTGTGTATGTGTATGTATATGTGCTGACTCTGTGGGCGCTCTCTCTCTCTCTCTTACTCTTTCTCCGTGTACGATCTCTCTCTCTCTCTCTCTCTCTTGGTCTCCCCCTCTCCAACGGCGCACGCGGGCGCGTGGCTGGCTGGCTCCGTGTAGCCGCGTGCGCTCTCTGCGGCGCGCTCCTTCCTCTCGCCGTCCCCCCGCGGGGCGCCTGGGCGCACCAGCTGGTAAACAGAACCCGCCAATCCAAGCGAGGCCTTACCCACCGCGGGCCAATCCGCTGCGGGCTAGGCGCGCCAAGATGAATGGGCAACGATGATTGTGTTGGTGCACTGTCTATGTATGTGTATGTGTATGTGTGTGGCGTTATACGTGTGTGCCTTTATTCGTGTGTGGGTTATACACAGCAGTCGTCTCTCTCTCGCTCTCCCGCACACACAGAGAGCCACACTACTGCTGCTGCTGCTGACTTTCTTTCTTTCTTTCTCCTTCTCCAACGCGTATCGCTTTCACTCGCTCGCTGACTTCTTGACTCCGAAACGATATCTAGCCGTCTCTCTCGCTCTACCGCGTTCAGCTTATACGTGTGTGTATACAAAAAGTGAGAGAGAGAGAGAAACGCGTGAGCGAGCGACTTGTGTGTGTATGCGTGTATCTCGCTTTTCGACTCGCGCTTGCTGCTGTCAGAGAGTGTGTAGAGTGCGCGCTCGCCACGTTGCCTCGATCGGCACTGTGCTTGCTCCGAGACGACGCTCTCGTCGTTGCTGCTGCTCTTCTCCAAGCCATCCTCATCGTCGTCGTCGTCCTCTCCGTCGTCGTCACTTCCCCGCGGCATAGCCTCTTCCGTCCCCTCTCGCTCATATGTTACTACGCCATCTCGCCCCTTCTCTCCCCTTCCTCCCTCTTTTTCTGTTTCTCTGCTTTCCTACATATATATATATATATATATATATAGCTCGCCATCTCACTGACACTCGAGTTTTCTTTGGCCCCGATATCGCCCTCCTCGTCGTTCTCATGTACAAGAGGGAGCGAGAAAGAGACCACCGAGATCGCCACTCTTTCTCCCTCTTCTCGATTATCTCTCTTTCTCTCTCCCTCTGTCCTGCATTTTCCGTCCTCGTCTAGTACCCGACCGACTGGCCGCTTATCTCGCCTCCACCTCCCTCTTTCCCTCGCTCTCTGACGGAGTGCAAGCGAGCTAGCAATGCACCGGGGAAACGAAGGAGTTGGCTCTTCTGCGCACGAGCTAGCAGCAGCCCAGAGCTGGCTAACCTTTTGCACGAAAAAAAAGTAGCAACATCGACGACGACGACGACGACAACGACAACGACGACGACGGCTGGAAAAATAGCAGTAGAAAACGCTTAAGGAGTCGCTTTTGCCGGCAGCGAAATAGAAGCGTTTTTGCTGGCTACGTGTGCGGCGCGAGCGCACAACGCTTCCATTATTACTTCTCTAAAAGTTGCTTTACGCTTGACGGGAGATAGTGTCAATTGCGGAATGAAAATGTAGCTCTTTTTACTTCTAGTGCTGGGCTATATGGAATGGTATATAGGCGAGTTATATTTATGGACGTTCGCTCGTGGTCATGCTTCTTTCCCCTTTATCGTCCCATTTCTTTTGTTTACGTTCGAGTGAATCTGCAATTTGCACTGTCTAATGATTTATTACGTCATAACGTTATGCCTAATGAAGCCGCGTTTATTTTTCCACCTCTTAAAAGTTATGGCTTCCATTGCGGTTTTTCGATGAGAATATTAATTTTGCAGCACGCGTTCGCGTTCACTATAGATTGTTAAAGTCCGATTGTTACCGAGAATAGATCGTTTTGCAATAGACTGTTATCGCAATATTTAATTAGACTGTTTAATTAACGCTATAACTACTCACCAATTGATTATTTTAATGATTTATGTTTGTTGGAATATTAATTTAGTAAAAAAAAGTATTCGTAAGCACTACTCACCAAGTCGCATCTCATCCTGAAACAAATATGAAATTCCCGCATTATTTATTGTCCTTATTTATCGTTTAACAATACTTATATTTTATTTATTATTGTTATGGTTTTTATAATTAAATTTCTATATATAAAATAATTAATAGCATTCGATAATTCAATAGACTTTTTTTTCAAAAACTATTTATAATACTAACAAAAAAAATAAATAAATTAATAAATGAATGGGTAATCATTCATTTTATAAAATTAAATTTTTATGCTCCGTCATCGATTGGAATATAAAAATATAATTAGATCTAAAATAACGTAAATATTAGCCTTCCAAAAGTAGTTTGTTGTCATATCGTTTTATTACGCTTGCCGTGATTTCCTACAATTGTCAACAGCCTCCCATCGTATTCTTCTCTCGAGAAATAGCGCTTTATCTCCCTCCTAAGAATTTCACAATAAACCGCAGCTATAATATTTACAATAACGCACTATACCGCCATATTGATTCCCGCTGTGCCGCGCGTGCTATATAGAAAACCGACCTATGATCGTTTGACACTGCATCTTTTCTTTCTCTCTCACTCTCTCGCACAAAGATGACGCACCCCAACGACCGATTTCCCGTATCTGCGTGAAGAACAAGTAGAATGAAAAAAAAAATAAAATAAAATAAAGAAAAAGATGAGAGACGACCATGTGCGAGAGCGCATGGAATGCTATATATATTCTCGCGCGAGCAAAATTTAGGCGTGGCCGCGTGCCAGCCAGGTACACATATATCTTATGCGTTTTGTGGGCTCGCGGCGCACATGCCACGTGTGTGACGCGCGGATCATCCCTTAGGCTGTCAGAAGAAAGATGAATGGCTCAACCCCGTATACATAAGAAGTCCTTTGCGGCTTGCTCTCTCTCTTCTCTGGGCGTCTAGTGGCGCCGGGAAATCTTTCTCTGCCCTTTCCCGGAGGCCGCGCCCATGTACAAGAAAGAAAAAGAGAAAGAGAGAGCTTTTCACGAGCCCCTTTGCTTTTGCGTTGTGTTGCGTCGATATGACGTTGAATTACAAAGAAAAAGCGTCTATGCGTGTGTCGGCACGCATCTCTAGTACCCATCAGTGATGAAAATCTTTCGCCGTCCATCTGGTCGTGGTGGTAGTGGTCGTGTATGGGAAGAAAATTTCTGTTGACGTTTGAGACGAGTAACGTGATCTGTAGTTTGAAATAAGACTGTGGGATGCATAATGTGTAACGAATTACGTTGAAAAGTGCTTTTTAAAACAGTGTTTTAGCCTCTTATCAGATTACATTTGTCTAATCGTTATCTTGACAATTATATATGATTACAATGTGCATTTATTTTACTGATAAACATTGATTTATTTTTTCTTTTACAGATGTGGGTTGATCACCAATGGAGAATTTGAAAACGTTTTGTACAGAAGAAATAGAAAAAGCTACAAATTTAATAACTATTAATACAAATCACGTAAATTATTGAGCCTTTTATAAATTTATGATTGTTATTCTGTCAAAGTGTTAAAAATAATATGTATATACAATATATAAAATGTATTTTATTTATTTAGAATGTATAATAATTATTACTTTATACTTTTTAATAAAATATAAATGTAAATATATATAAATAAACTGAAAATCCAGGTAAGTATAAATAATAAAACACGATCAACAGCTATTAATAAAAACGTTATTCTAAATCATTTCCTTTTGTAACACATATATTATCAGAAATTAATAATTAGAAAGCATTATCTTACTATTTAAGTTTATCGAAAAAAAAAAAAAAAAATTATACACTATAGTATACAAGTCGATTAATTTACAGAGCGCAGTAAAAATAAACAAACGAAACCTTTAAGACTCCCAACAAACACTTCGAAACGCATTCTCTACCACCATTTCGGAAGCCATTTCTCCTATTCTAAAGCAAATTAACCAACCACCTTGCCTCACACCTTTCCCACGACGGGATAATCCATTCCGGGCATGCGAGCCGCCGAAAGTGTGACAACTCTTGTCTTTTCACACCGCCTCTCTCTCTCTCTCTCTCTCTCTCTCTTTCCCCGTCCCTCTTTCTCTCTCTGCACGTCTACAATTCCAAGGCAGAAATTGCGTGGGAAGTGCAATGTCCGTTCGTCGCCGCGCGGACGACGTCGACAACGCTAAACGGCGTTCGCGCGCGCGCTTGCCACCCGCGTATACCGCGCGGTCGATCGTTAGGCGAGACGCCGCTTGCTATATAGCAGAGAGAGAGAGAGCCCCATACGTGACCGACGGCTTATTTTCCGATCGATAGATCGAGTGTAGCAACAGTAGCAGTAGCAGTAGCAGTAGCGTATATATATATATATATATATATGTGTTGTATACGCAACCCTCCTCACTCTCTCAGGCGCGAAGAGCCCCGTACATGTGCCGAATTCCTTGCACGTAGATCAACCTCGAACACCCATCGAGTGCGCGTGCGCGCGTCTAGGTGATGCGTGCAGATGCACGTACACCACAGCAGTGCGCACTCCAAATTCGTCAAGCAGAAAGAGAGAAGGATAGAGGAATCGTTCGGGCAGGTGAATCACGTATAGAGTATTGGATGGCGCGAGAGATGTATTTTTAAAAGCCAGTCGCGAGCGAGGACTGCATTTTTTTTTTGTTCCTTGGTTGTAGGCGGTCGTTGAGTGGTATGTATTTATAAGCGCGATGGAGGATTTTCACGGGAATGTATGGGACGAGTGGGTAATTATCGAGGCTTAATGTGCTGGGTACCGAGCTTGTGGAATGGTAAATAATTTTTTAGAAAGGAAAAAAGGGATTGCCTTCTTGGAAAATATTATTAGGAGTTGGAAAGTATTTGAAAAATTCATAAATGTATTGCAGAATAATTATTTATAAAAAGTTTTACGTAGATCAAATTTTAAGCGTATGTTTAAATTAATATTTATACAAATAAATGTGAAGTTATTCATTAGAAAAGAATAATTTTTGTAAAATATTTTTTATTTTGCAGTAAGAGATAATAAACAACAATATGAAGCACAAAGAATATAGTCATTGTAATGATTAGAAAATACTTGCAGTAATGTTTTATCAAATAATTATAGGTTTTAAATGGTATTTTAAATACCGGCTTTAGAACGTCAAATGATACTTATGTAGATAAATATTTACGTCGAAAAATTAGTTATTATCATTTAAATTATAAAAGCTACATACTGTAAACAAAAATATCATACAAATAAATTACAATATTTTAACAAAAAATTTATAGTAAATATTTATTATTGTATACTTAAGAGAGTACATGCAATTAAAATAGTATATTTTCTATTCATAATATTCAATAACTGAAATTATTGAAAGTTCAGATATGGAATATGAACTGTCGTCGACATATGATACTCTTTGTATAAATAGTAATTAAAATATCTGTCATATTTAAGGTGTACCTATTTAGAGAGACGTAATTTAATAAGTATTCTGTAATGTTCTACATAGTATTAGCATAGCTACTAAGTCAGTGAAATTAATATTATCGTTTTCTAATTGCGAAGTTGACCTATTCTACTTCCTTGCTGTGCATACAAATTATCGCAATTACTCTTTACAAAACAGAACTTCAATTATAATAATAGAAAAAAAAATGTTATTGGTACAGTTTGCATAAAAATAATTTTTATGAAATGTATTTAACTGTCTTATTTAAAAGTCAAACTAAGATTTTATTGAACTTTAATTTTTTACGATACAATAAAAGAATTTCAATTTTCTAGTCTCAAATGGATAACATTAAAATATTAAAAATTATTAAAATCTTTTGTTAATGCTTTCTTAATGTTATACAGAATGATAATTTTTACATTACACTAACTCATATATTTTCATAATAATTTTTATAATCTAACGTTTAATACTTAAAGCTTAAACTATTTAGATAGTTATTCCGATTCCGAAGGAAAAATCATAATAACTATCTGACGTCAAACATATATACCCAATACCCGGCATTAATTTAATATTTAATCTACGCCGGTGAGAAAATGGTACAGGCCTGCATTACTGAGAAAACTCACGAGAAAATTTTACAAGTGCCCCGAGACGTAAACCGTACTTTAGCCCGGCGAATAAGTGCAGTAATGCCGCTTATCATTGCAATATGCCAGGCTGCATTGCGCGCAGCCGGCCGAGAAACTCTCCCGGCACGCTGACAAAAAGTACACTACGAAGATAAAGGCAAACCGAGAAAGGGAGCAAAAATGGCTAAGATCGTACGTAAGGTCGGCCTAATCATTTACTCCGGGTCGACCTGGCCCGAGTCGATAATAATTCCGTCGCTTACTATATACATGCATACACATATATATATATATATACAGTCATACCGACCAGTAAAAGTCTGCACGGTGCACGCATACACACTACGCGACAGGGTGTAAATTGCGGCTGCGCGCTAACAAAGCGTGGCGCTAGCAAGCGAATGAACACATATATATATAAATATACACACGCAAAAGCTGGGCGGGAAGCATACAAGCAGGAGAAATGGCACGAGGGAAGAAGAGAAGAGAAGAGAAAAAAAAAGAACGAAAGAAAGCCGGCTTTTCTTAAGGTTAAGCCCGAAAACTTCCGGCGACTTCGGAATCTGCCTGACGCGGCAGAAGCGCTCTCAAGTGTACACGTGTGTGTATATATATATGTGTGTGCACACGAGGGCATGTATACCTGATCTCACAGAGAAAGGGAGAGAGCGAGTCAGCGAGAGAGAGGGAAGGATAGCAGAGCCAATGGGGAAGAAAAAAAAGGGAGAGAGAGAGAGAGAGAGAAATGGGCGGTGGTCCCTGAGATAGCTCGGCTATCAGTATAACCCGGGCACGAGACATCCTGCGATCCGAAAGACACCTGGCGCGCCATCTACGAGAGGATTACCAGAGTCTGTGTCCCTCTGCCTCTCTCTCTCTCTCTCTCTCTCTCTCTCTCTCTTGCTCTTCGTCCTTTCCCCATATCTGCAACTCTCCTTTTATCTCTCGGCCAAGCTACGCCGTGTCGCTTACAATCCCGGGGAATACATTTACTATCGCGGGCGTTTCTGCTGATTTTTCCTCATTTCTCGGCTCATGCGCCTCGCCTCTGCGATGCTTTATACACCAGACTCGCACTGCCCGTATTTTTCGTTACTACTGCCCTTCTTATATATATATATAGATACTGCTGCTGGATATGCACTTTTGGCTTCCGCTTGGATGATAAATTTTTTTACACACGCGCGCGCAAGCAAGAATATTCTTACGGCTAAACCTACCTATGACCGATCGTCCAAGTTGAAATAAAGGGACGACAGAGAGAGAACGTGAACACATGTGTGTGTGTATGTATGCAGTGTTCGGTTCCTGAACGTCTGACCGGACAGGGTAGTAACCACTTGTCTGCTTTACCGATAGAGCATCTCCGTCTATTTCCTCCCCACCGGCTTGCTTCCATACTCAGCGGCTTGAAGGAATCTGTAAAAAAATACCTGGCGAGCGAATTTCGTCCTCCACTCGGTGTCGGTTTACTACCGTACTACCTTATCTAGTATATATGTATATGTTCTTTTGCTCAATGTTCCCGTATCATAGATTCTTTGGCATGCTCACTGTATATGTGTATATATAGGTGTACGAAAAATGCAAATATTGACGTACGTATATAGACTCGCTCGCGGCATCCAGGGGCTCAGGTAAGTCATATGTCCGTGAAGGCGCGAGCGAGAGGCGCGCACGTTTCTGGAATGAAAGAGAACGTATATACGTATCTTTCTCTATTCCACGGGGTGGTGGGCCATAGTCGTCTTTCGACACTGTATATCGCACCCCCTCGGCACGTGTATGTATGTATGTATGTATGTGAGTGTATACATATATATAGATATGTGTAAGAGAAAGACAAGCCCCTTGATAAGGGACATTTGAATTTTATACCTTGTTCGGGAATCCGCCATCGCAGCCCTCTATACCAGGAGGCCTGACGACTCTTTAGTTCTTTGTCTCGGGGAATGGTAATCTTTTACTCTGATCTTTCAGTCGATATGTGCTAAAAATGATAAAATAAAAGAAAAACCAAATCAAAATCATAAAATCAACATAAGAAAATGAATGATGGTAATGGAGAAATGATAATGGTTGGCGTGAGATAAGATCAAATAAATGAAATATTTAATAATAAAGAAATAATATTAATAATAGAAATATAAAGGTAAAAATAAATAAATGTGTTCAAATAATAAATAAATGATATTCAAATAATAAATACGCGAAAGCCAAAAGAGCAAAGGAAAGTTTTCCCTTGATTTAATTGTGGATAAACTTTGATTCAATAATAGCTCTATCACTGCATTATTTGTAATACTAAAAAATAATTTTTAATGTACACCAATAATTACAGAAAATATACAGAAAATAGTTATCGATAAAACCATTTACATTATTGTAAAAAATGCTAACCCCTCATCTATAAATTAATACGTGCTAAACACCTTGTATCCTCCGAACAAAACGACCAAGCCTATATACATATATAGCAGACATCCAGCAGTAGTAAATTATCCGAAATCCAATTAAGCGCTGTGGCCAAAAAGGAATTCGAGAATCCCCAGACATCAGCACGATGAGGTGTCGGTCTCGCATATGACAGAAGGTTCGCGCTCTAGAGCCATATATAGATTCCTCGATGCGATAAGAGACGCAGCATCAACGGCCACAAGAAAGCCTACAATCGTACTTAACCTAACTCTTCTCTGTCTCTCCTATACGTTTTTCGCACACATGCCAAAGGCAAGAGATGGTCGCGCACGTGACGACGAGACTATGCCGGCATCGTGCAGGGGTTACTCGGTAGTACTGCGACGGGGCCACTTAACGACATCAGCTGAGCGGACTTGTGACTCGATGCGTTTTACTGCTGCTTTACGACGGTTTATTGCGCCATCAAAACATAAAATGCCGCGCCGCTGCCGTCGGCCGACTCTCGCTCTCTCTCTCTCTCTCTTTCTCTCTCGGCCATGCGGCGGCTACTGCTGCTGACGGTAGTATGTGCACGCATGGTGAATACACCCCCACTTTTGGGTTGTGAGAGTAAAGGGGGGATGAGAAATTCGCGGGTGTCGCGCGCGACCGATCGGATTGTCGGTGGATACGTGGATGGTATAGTGTATGGGCTTGGATGATCCGGTCGATTGAGATCTGGCTGATTGGTTGGCGAATTTCCTTAGGTGTAATGCGCAGTTTCGGGGGCCGAATGGTCGATACAAATTGGGGCTTTGGATTAGGGTCTAAATAATTATTGATTGTATTGTAGTTTGTAGACGTCGATGGTGAGTATAATAATAATATTGAAATTGGTAGTGATGTTAGAAACAAATATTATGCGGTGTGTTTGTGAAGTTTAACTTCATATATTCTGTATGTAACAATAATTAATTACCAATAGCAAATGTTTTAATTTTTTATTTTTTAAGATATTGCGTATTATTTGAATATTTTATTAAATATTATATTCTTGTAAAAATATTGGAGAAAACATAGAGTAAATTTTCTTTTAACAGCGGAAATTTTATTATAATTTTTTTTACATACAAGACAATTTTATGTTCAGGTAATTTCAAAGAGAAATTACAACACTTTTTTCAAAGGCAAAACGTTGCTCTATGCTCTTAGAAGAGAAATCCAATTTATTTATGGCGTGGTCGCCTTTTATTTATGACGTGGTAATCTTTATATGAACGTAAGAACGCGGAAATTTCTTGGTTATATATTCCATACCAATGAGTAAATGAGATTACACTTTGAATTATCATGTTCCATATACACGTACTATTTTTATCATATGTTTGAATCTCAGACTCATATGAAATATATGTAGATAAGTATAACTAGCAATTGTAACACATTAGCCTAATTGAAAAACATTGAAAATTTATGCTAATGATTTATTTAGCTGAGTCAGGTTGAAAATTTCTTCGAAGTTTAGATAATGTTCGTTTTTACTAATGAACTTCAATAAACGATTAGATAGATATAAATAATATTAATTTTAAATTAAGCAGTTTTTCTCAGTAATAACTTTCTTCCTTTTTTTTTAGAAAAATATGGCGAATGTTTTTGTAGGCATAAATTAACCCCATCTAAAATATTTTAGATTGATAAACGTCTTTTGAATAAATTTATTCTACCTATTGATTGTTCATCCAATATTTTATTAACAATATTAATACATCACTACTGAAACATATAAAATATATTTCAAGATAAAACACAACTTATTATTCTCCAAAAACATATTTATATCAATATTAACATCCATAGAACTATTTTTAGATTTCGATTTTTCAATTTTATTCCGAAAACTTGCTTCAGAACGACTCACCATCGTCAGTGTTAAGCGGAAAAAGCGCTCTCAACGTTCTGGCGTGCCGTTCGCTTGAAGGTAGGAGAGAGCGAGACCGAGAGCGGAAGAGAGAAAGAGAGAGAGAGAGAGAGAGAGAGCACGCGCCCAAGGGCTGGAGGAAACTGAGCTTTTCCACCAAAATCAATAATCCCTCCGAGCGCGCGCACGCTGCTTACTGCTGCTCCTAACGCTTGTCAAAAATACACCCAGTTAACCCTGACTGCGTTCTATTCTTAATCGTTATTTTTACACCCCCCATTTATAAACATCACGTATACTATACCACTCTACACTAATGTTTACTTATAAAATCCTAAGAAAAAAAAAGAAAAATTACACGCCAACTCGAACGTAACTTTAATTAAAACACGATTCTGTACCATCCCCTAATAACCCTCGCAAAACCATCTCCGAAAGTAAAATTAAAATAATCATTAAAAATTCCATAAATCCTTGAAAGCGCGCTTCGCATACCTCTCAGCCCATTCCAGGCCACTAAAAAATGCATCTACCGTCGAGATAAAAGATGAAAGAGCCTGCGTGTACGGTAGCAGCAGTAGCGGCATCGTCGCATCCCTTGAATTCCATACGACCCTGAGCCCGCGTGGTACACGTCACGCTAGCGTCATCTGGCGTAGGGTAACCGAACCCTCCTAAAACTAGCCATACGGGCGCGCGCGTGCTACAAGCACCCTCCTGCAACACCGACCGAACGACCTTTCAGCCGGGCGAATTGTATGTGCGTGGCGAAAAGTCGTGCGCTGGGTAGTCCTATACTTCTATTGTACCCCTCTGACCCCCCACGCGAGCACACTGTATATACCCACAGAGGTGCCTATAGTTCCTGCGGGTCACGCTAGGGCGATGATGCCCGGGAAAATCTGCGCGCGCAAAAAAACGAAAGCATCAATTTTTCAAGCGTGCAAGGCAAGAGGGTTGATGCACGACGAGAGCGAGATTGATGGCTCCTGTCGACGGTGGTGCGGCGATGGTGGTGGTAGCGACGGTGATGTATGGCGCGCATGTCATTTCGGAAGAGTGGGTGGAGAAGGGTGAAGGGTTGTGGAGTTGTGGTATGAGAAATATTCTTTTTCCTTTTTTTATTTTAAATCTGAAAAATTGGTTGATATATTTTTTTTTAAATTTGTTCGTTTATAAGAAATGTTTTAAAATTATATAGCCCGGTGATAGAAAATTTTTGGAAACAATTTATTTTATTTTGGAATAAGTCATTGTAGGTTTATAAATTTAATAACTACTCTAAGTTGATATAAATTAAATTAACGCATTATATTAAAAATGTTCAATTAAATTAATTTCAAAAATATATTACAAAATTTTTAAGCACGTTTAATAAGAGATGATGATGTAAATTATGTGTAAAGGTATTTTAATTAATATAATTAATGCTTTGAAAATAATCTCATTATTAAGTGTTACAAATTAAATTTTCGTTTACAGTAACTACGTAAAAGAAGTTAAATTATAGTAAGTTATATTAAAATAACAATAAAAAAATTTTCAATTAATTTAGTCGAATGTAATATTAGAATAACTAAGGGATAGCACTACACTCGGCTTCTGTAGTTGTATCAAAGGAACTAACGTATCGTAACTCTTAATTACTTTAATAAACGATGCCGCCTTTATATGCAACGAGTTAAATTTATTTTCATAGATACCATAATTTTATACAATTAATATCTTTAAGTTTTCTTTCAGAATTGCATATTAACTGAAATTGCATATTTTCTTTTTAAAACTAGAATACACTTCGTGAGAGTGTACATGCTCTTTTAAATGTATATTCGATAATTAGCTGCCACAAAAGCTGAACAAAAAGATGTGTTTTTCATGTCAAGCGAATATTGTAAAGGAAAATCTACAAACTCTAAACAGGCCTTTCCCAACGGTAATTACAATTGCTGACACAATTCGTTTTGAAAAGCCTTATATTTATTCTTTCAGTGTTTGAAAATGGAATTTTTTCATTACATTCTTGAATAAATTATATTACGAAACACTTGTAGCAAGACTAGTTATTATTTTTTTTAGTTTGTTATTATTTATGGTTTAGAATGCTATAGGATTCTTTTTATTTTTATTCCTTTTATCCAAATCGTCCAATGCTTTGGCGTTCAGTGTACGAAAATCTCAACCAAATTTTTAAACATTCCAAAAAAAAACGAAAATCTCAAGTGTTTAACTCTATTGTCAGATTATACTAATCATTTTATCCTGCGGTTTCCCCCCAAAGAAATCTCACTTTAAAAAAAGGCCTTTTGCATGTATACATAGACCATGCAAGACGGCAGCATTATTCCGCAAAAAGTCAGCGCGCAGTCTGGCATTCGAAATAAGCGCGCTGAAAAATGTTGCATACGCAGACATACATAGACGCTCACTCACATACACACACACACACAATACAGTATACAGCACCAGAATACGGTCCGCCACTGCTGCCGGCTTTAGCGTGCACGTATATCCGTGGCTCATGCCAGTCACCTCAGCTCTCTCGGCTCCAGCAGCAGCAGCAGCAGCCGCACTACGCGGCATTCATAATGTCGGGAAAATATGTGTTTGGCTCTAGGCAACGTGTGTACACGGTAAATCCACTTTACGCATACCGGCATCGCGCTCTCTCTCTCTCTCTCTCTCTCTCTCTCTCTCTCTCTTGCCATGAGATTTAAGGCGGGGCTGTGCCGCTCTGCCTTCTTTATCGCATCGCGCGTATACACGAGCTGTACTGCACCGGCGCACTGGCACTTTTCACGGTACATGAAGGAGAGAGAGAGAGAGAGAGAGAGAGAGAAGAGAGAAGGAGAGAGGAAGGATAAGGAACATAAACCAATGCAACCGCGGTGCGCTCGAAATTATCGGTTTCGTGAGCTGGTAACGCACCTCGCGTCCTCCCGCTCTTTCTCTCTCTTTCTCTCTCTCTCTCGTACGCAATGATTATCGTTCATTATCCTCGCGGTTAAGTTATTTTGCATGGTGGAAAAAGGCGAACGGTGGGGCTTATACACGTTGAACGGATCACGTATGTGTGTACACGGTTGAAAAATTTCCTTCTTAGCCGCACTGTATGGAAGGTAGTTTTCTTTTGATTATAGCTTTACGGAGTTTCTCACGTACTTGATGCCATTGTTTGTTTCTTTGCCCCGGCTTGGAAATTGAATCCATTTTTAGGTGAAAAAGGATAAGGAGAGAGAACACGACCGATTTTACTGAGAGATGAGAAAAAGTGATCCAGTTTTGCATGGAAAAATGGGAGGTTTTATCTTGCATATTTTAAGTGCTAATGATAGAGTGGAAAAATGGTTAGGATGATTTTGCGCGATTAACGATAAGAAAATATTTTTCTAAGAGTATAGTGAAGATACAGAGAGGGAAGAAAGTTGTTTTATAAATGTTCGTTGAAAATTAATTATTCGAATTTAATTTTATTTATTACTTTCATCCAATCAACGTTACGACAGTTTTATCTTGGGTTTGTTTACAAAGCTGAGTTTTCAGTTGTTTTTTGTAGGGTGATGCAATCGTGACATTTAAGTGCCATTTCGACGATGTATAGTTCGTTATATAGTTTATAAAAAAGTAGTCGTAAAATTGATAAATACCAATGTAGAATCGGGGAATTCGAAACATTTAAAAGCCTCGAAATAATCTTGTTTATATTGCAATGGTGCAGTTTTCAGGACCGTTACTTTCTCGATTTTATTGACGAGTAATAACTGTAAAAACCGTAAAAGTACCTGCGAACGGCGCTGTTGATAAAAAAAAATAAGTGGCTTATAAAAATTTCAGAAATCTGACAAAATTAACTTCGCAAAGGCGCCATATCGAATCTCGAAAATTTTGCCATCGCAATTTTCCAATACTCGCTCAATTTCTTCTTCTTCTTCTTCTTCTTCTTCTTCTTCAACATCGCCGTCATCGAAAACTAAGTAAAAAAAACTTCGACAGAGCCTCTATATGCGCCGAAAAAACTTCCCACACTCCGAAGGGACACTTAACTTCAGTCTCATTCAGACTGTCTGATGTTCTTCGAAAAAAAAACATGAAACCATTACCATATACCAAGAAACTCCTCTCACTGACTTTCTTCCACTCGTTCCTTAATGGAATCAAACCTTATATTATTTACTTACACTTCGCGAAGAGAAACCTCGAAAACGCAAATCTGCGCAGGAGCAGTTCTTTTTCTCCTCGCACTCTTGGATAGCTTTTAACGCGACTTTTCTCCGTGCGGCAGCCCTTCTTTATTCTCTCTCGTGCCGGCCTACCGCATTCAAGGCATTTCTCTCTCTCTCTCTCTCTCTCTCTCTCTTTCTCTTCTCTCTCGGTTCGTGTTTCGCCGGCGCAGGGTGACAGGCGGTAAAAAAGGCCGAAGTGCTCGCTCGCGTGGAAGGGTTGCCCGTTGAGTGGCCTTGGCGCGGGCCATTTGCACGCGGCGACCGCACGGACGCATCCTTTTTCTGCTCCCGAGCCAAGCGGATGGGATGCGAGCGAGAGGCACGAAGAATGCAGCGCTTTAGTGATGCAGCTGAACGGACCGAAGCAGCAGCTCGACGTAGGCGATTTTATTTTTTAGATGGCAGTGAGGAAGTTTTTTTTTTTTCGTTTTTGCTGACTATTTTATTTGGGAGAATTATGGGTAAGCCAGGCATTAATCATGTTTCTTTTCGATTGAATGGTTTGCCGAAACAGCGTGTGGATTACGTGTTTTGTCTGTTTTGAATAAATCAATAATTGAAATTTTATTGGGTTGTATAATAGGGGCATTAATATTGATTGAATTAAAAAATCATTTAAATGTCTTTCTTAACGAATTCTTTATTGCACTCTTTAATATGTCAACGCAGTTTTTGATTCGTATTAAATATCTTTATGACAGTGCATTATCGCAGCTATCGAATAACTGAAATTAAAAGTAAGATGAAATTCTTCGATTAAGTATAATTTTTTATAGAACGATAAAAAAAATATTACTCCCTCGTTTACAAAACTCGCAATTTATTTTAGGAAATGCGTACATATGAATAGTTTAGAATAATTTATAACTTGATTACTGATGCATATTTGGTGTTAAAATAATTCTGTTACTCGATTAATCAATGTGATTTGTTGATGAAATGAACAAATTTGACACAGCGAGACGTCAATCGATAATTTAAAAAACTAGCAAGATCACGCGCGCTCTTCATCTTCCTTCTATATTAATACTGCGACAGTGTGAAGAATATTAATTTAATTAATTTATTTATTTCATATGTATGCAGTTTTACACTCAAACTTTGTTTTATACTTATTTTATTATTATTTCCAGTGAAAACAAATTTTGAGGTTAAAAATTTTACTGTAATGAAAACAGTATTTATATCTTCTATTTAATTATTAATTATGTAATATAATTATAGCAGTTTATTGTTATGCAAAAAAAATACTAACAAAAAATATTAACTGCTGATTTCTACACTTATATAGTTTAAGTGTTCAAAGATTGAGATTTTGGCGATTTTTTGTTTGAACCAATCGACTAAGACCTTAAGCAAAATACTAACGCTAGCGTCGACCAATCACGGGCTCTTTTTATACAGACATTACCAATCCCGAAGGTTCTATTTTGGCCTCACATTTCTCTCATCATCTTTTTCAGAGTAGATAAAGACTTGTAATCTCAGAAGAATGCTTGAATAACTATATAGAACGTCCTAATAATATTTAACACATTTTTTTCTACAATTTATAAATTTGCTAAAAGTTTCTACTTATTGTTTTGTACTAATAAAATAATTCTTTTACACACACATTTAAAATAAAAATTTTACCATTTGCATAGAATGAGCAAATTAAATTACTATAAATTATTCTTCTCGCAAAACATGCTAATATCAATTTTCTACAATCTTTAAACGAATACAACATCCAGGCATCAAGCTTTAACATTCTTTTGCATATCTAAATGTAGATTTATAAATGCAATAAAACGTGAATTAAAAAGAGACATCCCTGTGTATCCTCTTAGCATCGAAGCTCGTAATTCTATAACTTAATGTGCACGCGTGCATAAAAGCATCAAAAATCGAGGGTTTCCCTCTCAAGTCTCAGCGCAAAATCGAAGTTACAACGCACTCGCGTGCGCTGTGACCATGATTTGTGCGTTCGAAAAGAGAGAAATAAAAGCTAAAGAAAGAAAAAAGAAGAATGAACGCACGGATCGAGAATTAAGCGACAAAAATATCTTCTGCAGCAGCAGCGGCGGCGACGGCAGAAAAGTGAACGACCTGTGCGATTGTGCGAGGGCGTTTCTCGAACTTCTTCCTACGCGTGTCCACGATGCGCGCGAGATATCGAGCGCGAAATTCTATACACAAAAGTCCTTTGTGACGTAGTCCCAAGCCTTTCGCACTTTCTCCGTCGACGTTGCTTTTTGATTTCATCGCTATTTTCAGGATTGGCTGTATTGGCACGCAATACTGGAAAGAACGACTATAAAAAGTGTCGTTTATTCATTTGCATCTTGAGACTCGCGTTGTCGCGCCTTTCTTTGATACCAGATAGCGATTTGTGCAATAATAAAATGGCAAAAATGTTCTGTCAAGTGCAATAAATATTTATTCATCGGGAATTAGAGGTTTAATGGTATATGCTGGAATGAAGGAAAATTTTATTCGGTGTTTATACTATTTCCACAAGCTAAGTATATAAGATAATGATCGTTATTTTTACGATTAAAATACACTTTAACGCATTTGATAGATTAAAATTAGAAAAATTATATTACACGAAGAAAAATGTTGTAGTAAAAATTGCCGTGTCTGATTGTAAGTGTGGGATATACTCGAAATACCCCAAAAATTGCAATAATTCATGGTAAAAATTGCCATAAATTTATTACACTTACAATCAGACATTGCAATTTTTATTACAACATTTTTCTCTGTATATCAAACGCTTATAGCAGCATCTATATAGGCGTGGAAAAATCATCAAAACAATTCTCCATTTTATTTCATCCTTCAACGACGACCGCCCCGATTGCTTTTCTCAAAAAAGTCGCATTTAAAATAATATCGCAAACTTTCTTACGCCCATTAAAATAATAATCCTAATGTTCTTTACTATCTAAACCTCGCTCGCAATTACGCATTTTAAACCAGAAAATCGCTCTCCACTTCCCGCGCGCGCACATAGCGCGTCTGTCCTCTCTCAACCTCGCCTCTCTCTCTCTCTCTCTTGAATATAAGCGCGCCCAGAAGAAACGAACTCTCGCCGCCTCTCCACCTCCTCCTTTCTCCTCCTCCATTTCGCCTTAATAAAGCCAAAGAGGCGAAGATACGAATACCCGAGCGAACGGAACGGAGCAGCAGCAGCAGTAGTAGACGTCTGGGACTGGCTATGCTACTGCCGCTGGCATTCGTAGCGTGACGATGCGAGGTTGTGCTCGATCGATGCTCTCTCTCTCTTGACTCGAGGTTGAGAACCTCCCATGGATTTACGACGTCACTTGCTGGATGATTGCTCGCGATTGCCGTATAATGCACGCGGCCTTGCCTCGTAAAGCCTCCGTCCGTCCGCGGCCCGATGACACGGTGACGTAGCGTCGCGAGAGCGCGCCCACGAAACTCGGCCGCGTGTCGCGATGTAGTCTAGTGTGTCTGTGTGTGTGTGTGTGTATACCGAAATTTAATGGCCGATAAAGATGGAGCAAGCGTAGTAGTCCAGGGGCTAGTGTACTCTCTCTCTCTCTCTCTCTCTCTTGCTGGTCTTTTTTATGCCGTTGACACGGTTTGTTTTGATCACGGCAGAACCACGTGCGGAGGAACGTGCGGTTGGCTGTGTGTAGACGGATGGCAGAAGCTAAGGAGATAGGGGATTGTTCTGGTTTACGTCGGCGCGATGCGTGTTGTCTACTGCTCTCGCTTCAGTGACAATATTTTTGTAATAAAAATAACGCGTTTCGTCAACTCTGGTATATAATGACTAATTTGTGCGTTATTCGCGTGCGTTTGACATTTTCTTATGAAGAAATATAGTTTTACTTTTTTAAATGAGAATATATAGGTAAAGTTTTTTGTCGTATATAATGTGGTATTCATTATTCCAAGCGTTGGAACGCAATTAAGTTATGCAGAATGAGCTCGGTTTATCTTTAAATAGCCTATTACTGCTGATATAGTCGACTTTAACTGCAATAATTCCTCGTTTAAAAATATTTACGTCAAACTTCAGTCTACGCACGGAGCTATACTCCATCACTTCGAGAGATATATATATATATTCAAAACAAAACTGTAGACATTATACTTTTACGACGGCATTAAGTATACTTGAACTTCGCTTTAAAACTACAACGCAATATAATTGTTTCGGCCGCCAAACGAAAAAGAAAGATTAGAGCGATCAGCTAATTAAAAAGTATCAAAATATATCATTTCAATAACACTGTAAACAGCGATAAAAACCTATATATGTGCGTTGTGACAAACAATTAATTATCTCCCCTACTCCTACTATATTTGCACTATACCAAACTCTCTAGGAAAGCTCAAGTCAGCATCAGTAGCAGTAACGTGGCTGGAGGCCGCGACAATCTGCTCTCTCCCTGACGTCTCTTTCTCTCGCTCCTCGACTTTTTTGCGTTCAACGCCCTTTCCAAACTATACCACTACCGTACGGCTTATATCGTTCGAATCTCGGCTCTCTTGGCCGGTTAGAGTTCGTTCCCGCTAATCTCGTCCCCAACGCTAACGCTATGGTCCAGCTTGCGTATATGTATGTATATATACGTATGTGTATGCGAATGGACGACGGGAGCCAGTGTACCCGAGTGATATTGTCGGGGAAGATGGTGTACGCGTATATATACACATATATATACACACAAGAGAGGGATGAAAGCAGAGGGGTTGTCTTTTAATCGGTAATTCCGCGTGCGTACGCGCTCACCAAGGGATCTTGTGTATGTGTATATATGTGTGTACTCTTGTTTTTGTTTTCTTTGCATAGAAATGTCGGATCAGGGATCAGGAAGGTAAATGGCACTTTTTTTTCGCTCTCTCCTTGCTGCGCCTCGCCGTTCTCGAGATTTAATATGGTTTCTGTATGGAACGCGCGTTTGTCTGTGTGGAAAATGATATTTTCATAAATATTAATATAAATTGGAATAATTTCAACGTTATAAAAGTGTATGCGTGGGTAGTAATAAAGATAGAACGATTTATTAGTATAGGAGATTATTGTAATTAACGGAAGACAATGTACAAGAAGTGATAAATTGTGTAAGATTATTTCGTAATAATCGATCGTTTAGTAGTTGATAAAGGAGTAGTAAGTTTTCTAATAAAATTATTCTACCGCAGCGTAGATAGAACTATGTTATCAAATGTAGATTATCGGTTTGCATACAAACGTCACATTTTACGCGCATTTTACTACAATGTTTCGGTGTATAACGTTTTTTTTACACGGATATGAATTTTCAACTTCATAAAGAGCAAGTTTTATAAACGCGCACTGACACTAAATTATACACATGGCTTATTCTACCGGAGAAATGCTTTTAAAAAACATAAGCAATCGTTATACGAAACAGTAGCCCGAGCGGGCAATAAATTACTTTTGAAATTGTGAATGCAATTAACAAATTTTCTGTAACCGCTGTGTGTATATACCCATAAAGAATGAGAGCAATTATCTTTATATCGCAACGAGATATCTTATTTATTTAACCTATAATTTTGTTCCAATTAAATATTATGAAAAACAACCTGTAATACGCGTACGCGCTTTGAAATTGTCTAATAAAATATGTTGGGATAAAAAAAAATGATCATTAAAATTCTCTTACAAAATCTAAAAGTTACCTGCTTGTATAGCAGATATCATGAGAATTTAATAAATAATCAATAAGAAAAATTCGGCTTAAAAGAAAAATTAAATAAAGTAACGCTTCTTATCAAATGAAACAGAAAATTGAGAGTATCTTTGTCATATAAAGAAGATAAGGGATATTTCAGAAGTTCATCCAAGAGTTAAATAACCGATCAAAGCGTTAATTTCCAGATAAACCTTAAAAGATTCCGAAAATATTCGACGCATAAAAATAAATCTGTTAACACTATATATACCTCCGCCAAATGCGGAAGTACACGCGCATCAACCATATATACCTACCCTGTACACCTAAAAATATCCACCTCGACCGTCTAATTCGTTATACAGCTCACCTCTCACTCACCCTCTCTCGATATCCCACCTCAGCCATTAATAACCTTCAGCGCGAATAATTCTGCAATTTCAAAACCAAGAGCGTTCCTTCGCTTTCATATAGAATCGCGAAAATATCTCCGCTATACCTTTACGGTCGCGAGCGAGCGACTGCTCGCGAGACTCTCTCGGAAAAACGTGTGATTCGGAAAAGGGACGAGCAGCAGCAGCCGCAACTCGCACCCTCTCTCTCTCTCTCTCTTCTCTGGTAGGGTAGAAGAAGAAGAAGGTAATATATGATAATGCCCTTGGGGTGGTGCTGTACGTGTGTATGTGTGAGTTCGGATATAGGGGGCTGCCACCTATATATATATATATATATATATATATATATACACACACATAGACACGTACACAGATACACACACACACATATATATATAGCAGGGGTTGGGCGTGGTGCCGCTGCCCTGCGCAGCTTCTCTCTCTCTCTCTCCCCTCTCTTCACCTTCTCCCTCAGCGCTTCCCTCCTTCTCCTGGTCAATACTTCGGGGCCCCCCGAAGCTGCTGCTGCTGCAACGGCGTCGGCGTCGCGACGTCGGAATTCAGAGAGAGGGAGCGTATATAGCATGGCTGCTGCTGCTGCTGCTGCTGCTGCTGCCGACGCTGCCGCCTCGGTTTATCGCGCGTGTATAGCGCGTCGAGCGAGCGCGATCGCACCACTTAGCTTTCTTTCCTCCCTCTGCGCGCCGGAAAAACGCGGTGAGTAAGAGCTTATCAAGTTCCAGAGACTAGAGGAGGAAAGAAGAGAGAGAGAGAGAGCGACGAAAGACACGAGAAAAATTCCGTCTAGCGAGACTTTTCGGAGAGTGTCGTCTGACGACGAGATTAGAGAGAGAGTGAGAGAGAGAGAGAGCGAGTGAGTGAACGACGGGGTGGGATATAGTATAAGACAGAGAGCAAGAGTACGTGCTTCGGGTAACCTGCTTAGAGTAAACATTGAGGATCCTTGACGTTGAGCGGGGGCGGTTTTTATTGCGGCGATGCACGCGCCTTTCATTGGCTTATCCAGCAACGAGTTTTCAGTTAATTTTGGGGATTTTATCGTTGTTTGCGTTCGCCATTGCGGTATATACTATGTACTTGTCACTGGAGACTGGTCAAATGTACATTTTTGTCGTTTCATTGCGTTTTGTATAGCGCTGAAAATTATTATAGACTTGTTAAATAAAGTGTTACTTGCTGAAATGGTCGCGTCGATATTATCAGGCTTATTTACATGATGTTTAAGTACGCGGCGCTGTGGATTATTATCATATTAATGACTGAATCGAAATTGACATCATTATCGAGCGCATTCTGTTTTAATTATATCTAATAAAAGAACGCGAATGCATTATATGCATATTTATTGAGGATATTTCAATGAATTTACACAGATTGTCTTATACGAATTAAAATTATATATATACGTGCACGCGCACATATATATAATTTTATTCCCAATGTTATTTATATTTATACGAAACAACGTTATATTGATAATTCAAAATCCAATCAACATGAAGAATTTCTGTAAACATGCTTCATAAAATTCCTGATCACCGCAGTTCTAAAAGAAATTTTCTCCTCGATCCGATAAACTTTCTAAGCGTATAAACATATATACGTGCACCTATATAAAACCTGAAGAATGTCAAATATTTGTTCAAAACGGTAGATTTAATAACTCACTAAACATAACAATATCCTTCGAAAAATTGGCTCGTCTAATTACACACCCCGATGCAGTATGAGCTATACAGATATACACCGGCGCCATCCGCATACGCACAACTCATCATCAGAGTGCATACAGCACAATCCGCATACCGACGAGAGAGAGAGAGAGAGCACGAGTACAAAAGCGTGTCAATAATAATTCGCCGAGCGCTTATATATATATATATATATATATACGCACCGTGCGCAGGTAAACCTTTGGTCTGCGCCAGCAGTAAGTCATAGAGAGCGAGAGAGAGAGAGAGAGATATGCCTCCCTCTAATAATAGCCGCTCTTACGGCTTCATTTTACAACGCACAAAGCCCATCAAATGATCGGCAAGTGGCTCGCTTTACGACTGCCTTTATGACAATCGCTCATAGCCAGCGTGTGCGAGAGAGAGAGAGAGAGAGAGAGAGGAAGGGAGAGTACAGACCTCAAGGAAGACGCACGCGCGCACACGCCACGCACTACACATCCCTCTCTCTCTCTCTCTCTCTCTCTCTCTCTCTCTCTCTCTCTTTCTCTCTTAGCTACCGGCGCGCGCGTGCATAAATGCATGAGCGATGAAAAATCTCTCTATATACTCTCTTTCTCCCTCTCCCACTCTGAGAGTCATACACACACCGTGTAATTATATATCTACCGGCTCGCTCTTCGCGGACCTAATATCGACGAAGAGGCTCCACAGATTGGCCTCTTCCGGCGCGCAATTACACGCTGTGTATGTGTGTGTGTGTGTGTGTGTGTGTGTGTGTGTGTGTGTGTGTGTGTGTGTGTGTGTGTGTGTGTGTATATATATATATTCCCGCGGAAAGAACGAGCCGAGTGTTGCTGTTATATACAGCGGCTTAATATTCTAATAGCCTCTCCGCATCGGAAGCGCCGCAGGCTTTTCTCTGCGCTGTTGTATCGTGTTGTAGTAGGAGTAGGTGTGCAGACGCGCACAGGAATATATTTTTGCGAAAAACTCGCGTCCCTCGTTCGCATGCAAATATCGTCGCGTATATATAGAAGCAGTAGGGTGCCGTTGAAGATAAGCCATATAGACGATGCCTATGGATGTGGTGTACACTTTTTTTTTCGAGAGAATCTTCGATGCAATTTTGGCGGTGGAAGCGTTGAAGAGAGATAAGAACATGGGTACGCCTATATACACGCGAAAAATTGCGGAAAAGTATTATACCTTCCTGTGTAGTCGTTAATTTTCGAGGAGAGAAAGAAGTGGTCCGTTACGGGGAATTCGATTCTTTATAGGCCAATGTCATACGGCAATTGGATTTTGGAGCTTTTATTGGATTGCCGATCGATTTTGAGAGTTGTTTGGTCGGTTTCTCGTTTGTGGCTATTAGCGGCAGTATTCTTTTATAACACGTGTGTGTCTTTTTTTTTATTCTCTTTTCATCCGAATTATGTTACGAAACGCACGAGATAACTGAATACTGGAAATTGGCTCAGGTTTATCGCGATCTTGGTGTACAATTTTTTTATTTTTCTTTTTAATAAAAGTGAAATTTTATGTCGATATGAAATTAATATTTCAATCGTTAAATCGTCTTTAAGATAACGATATTTCGTCTCACTAGCGAGTTAGAGTGAAAAAAAAATCTTTTTTCATTACTTTTTCAATAAGCACGCGAACCTTGTTTTATATAAAATTAATAACGACAGTTAATTATCTACTCGTAGAGAGTTCATGCTGGAATATATATATTTTTAAATGCAACGATCAGACTCTCACGAGAGAAGCCGACATTCCTTGAATTCTTTAGTCTGGCATCTGCAGTGAATGATTCATTTGTGCCGAAAAAGAAATCAGCCAAGCCAAACAATTTAAAATTCATCAGAACTAAAGCCGTTATTTACGCGATAACTTTTCGCATTAACGATGGGAAATAACAAACAGACGAACTCAAGGCGGCGATGTAAAAAGCACCTAAGACCAATCGCGCGTGTACGGCAAGCTAACGCGCACGCGTATGTAACACGAGTCAAGTGCCTCCTAAAAGCATTTTTTGTAAACACACGTTGAGGCGAAATTTGGTGGTTGTACATCGGAAGAATCAATGCGGTCGGCGTACATCAAGCGCTAAGTGAAGTCGTGTATATACGCGTAAGAAATGTACTCCGAAACGCGAAAGAAAGAAGAAGAGAGACGACTACGACGACGACGACGAGAATGACGACGAAGAAGCAAAGCAGAAGGAGGAGTCAAGTTGTTTATTTGATGGCGCCATAAAAGGCCTCTTTATGTTTATCTCCCATTTAAAACGCTCGCATAAAATCGGTGACTGCATGCACATACACACACACACACACACATATATACGTGCGCGCCATCAAGTCGGCATAAATCAGGACGCGAAACGGAACGAGTAACACGCAAAACTTTCGATTCTACGGTGTGACGGTGTGCCGGTCAAAGCGCGTGCGCACGCGGACTCGCATTATACGTATATATGTATGGGTTGTGTGTGTGACCGAAATTTCGACGGAACTGTATTATGTGAAGGTTAGAGTCGTTTGGGAGATTATCAAGATTTACGACTCTTTATGATAACATTAATGTGGAGGTTTGAGATTTATTTAGTTAATTTTATGGGATGTATCGAGGGCTGTTACTTTTTTTATAGCTAGAAGAGATGAAAACAATAATTTATACTAATCATAATCAAAATGAGTTCTTTTATTAATTATTTACATTGATATAATTAAATCATGTGATTTATAAACTTTACTAAATTATAAATGCAAACAATATTTGTATAATATAAACATTTCTTCCATTAATTTTAGAATCAAATAAATACGCAATATTCATAAAAAAAAGAAACTTTCCAAAAAACTATATTTTTATTATACCCAATAAAAAGAAATAAAATAGCAAAAATTTTTTACATCGCTCATCCCAATCCTGCAATCCCTCCGAAAGCGAACCTCTCATTCTCGTCCGTCTACATCGGCAGCATCTATACAACACTCACTTCCGTCAACCTTCGGTCAGCTGTCATAAAAAACGGTCGTCGTCCGTTTAACAGGCGCAAAACCCCCAGAGTGAGAGAGGAAAAAGGCTTTTCCCGCGAGTCAGCCGCACGAAACCCGATGCCTACGTCGAAGCAGGTACACGTAGTCTCGTCCCTTAAAAAGCGTACAATAAAAAAACATCCGAAACGAGTCAGCAAGCGAAGGGTTGCAGCAGGCATCAAGCAATGCATCTCTCTCTCTCTCTCTGTAGCACAGCTTGACCTACCCATATATATCTATGACAGAGTAGCGTCAAACCGCACAGTTTGAGGAAACGATCGAAGGCCGTGGTCACCCTCTACAACCTTTAAATAAAAAGGGTTGTTTCTTTTGTATACCTCGTTTTACGACTGTCCCCAAGGCCGCGTATAGGCTCTTTTTCTCTTATATACACTATACACCCTTTTCTGTAAAACATGTAGTAGTGCTGACCTTCTCTCGCGCATGGGGTTAACAGCCCCGGTAGTTTTTTTTTCTTCGTCTTTCTCGCTCATGCTCGTGCAGTGTAGCAGGTATTCGTTTTTTACGAGGATGCGCGGGAGTAGCATAGCCGTCCTTGGCTCGTAAAGGGGTAATCAGCCCTTCTTCTTTTGGGATAAACCTTGGACCGTACGTTGTAATGTGTCGAGGAGGTAAGAGATCCGGTGGAGACTAGCGCTCGCGACTGCGGCTTGTCATTCTACAGCCGAAGTTTGTCTACGAAACATCATTCGCGTGGAAAATAGCAGAGAGTTGGTATGTGCCGAGTTAGTCCGGTGGAATCGAATCAAGCCAGAGTTCGATAAGACCGAGTGGAAAGTGTATGTGTGTAGTGAAGATGAGGGTACACGAGTGTTGTATATATAGTTATATATGTGTAAGCTGGACTTTTTGGCAAGTGTTTTGATACGTGCTATTTAAATTTTTATTCGCTCGAAAAGACTACATCATTAAGTTTATTGCTCAATTACCGGTGTAATAAAACTCGCGCCTTAATAGCAGTAAAAAATGTTACGTATTCAGATGGCAGGTTTAAAAAAGTTTTTATAGAGTTATCCTGTTATGCTGCTGTGGCATAGTGGTCACACGATGAAAGTATCTTCCTCGCGGTAACAAAAGGATACCATTTTTCATATCGCGCGTGCGCGTACGTGTACCTATTCTTTTATCTTCGATCGCGAGTGGAAATTTCACGTGTTGTTTACGAGTGAAATGTTATTGTCTACGTAAGTTGTGTGCTTAGAGGCTATCTACATGAATGAAAACGGACTTTTGTGATGCTATACATACATTCTACATTGTTTTAAAGACTGTTACAACACGTTGGACTGTTTTACTTTAGTGTATGTGTTACATTTGCTATAATTCTGTTATCACCTGTTCTCTACAACCTATAGTGTAAATTATTTTTGTGATGAAAATGTACAAGGTAAATAAAAATTGTAAATATCATACTTAACGTTTTTTTTTTCACCTCTTTCTCTCATTCAAAACCATAAAATTCATACACCCTGCACTTGCTTACATTATATACATTCGATATTAAAATTTAATTCGTTTTAAATTAACCGCTCGCATTCCGTTCCGTAAAAGCGTTTTAATAATTACGCGTCCAGCGTCAAAATTGCCTCTCAAAGTGCTTCGTCTGCCGAATACGAACTCTCGTTTCTTCCCGCGTGCGCAATGAATCAGCAACAGCAGCAACAGCAGAAGCAATGTCGGCGTCGGCGGCATATTTCTCACGCGGCAACATGGTATAAACTTACTAATTACCGAGTCCCTTTAATGAGCTTTCTCGGGGGAGGCAGGAGAACGCCAACATGAAAGAACTCTTTCGTGTTCGTTCCCTTCCGTCCTCTCCGAAAGATATTTTCAATCTCGATTTTACGTCGAAGATATAAAGTAACATTATGGAGCGGCGGCGGCCAGCCGTATTAGCTCTCTCTCTTTTCTCCTTGCTCCGTCCCTCTTTCTCGCGCGCGCGCGAACTCAAGCTCCGCCTTTGTGGTCGCGACTATTTGCGCTCCGGTTTCTTTGCGCCGTTCTCAGTTGTGTTTTACGCGGTTTATTATTGCCCGGAATCCGAACTCTCTCGCGCGCGCGCGCGCGCATTCTCCATTCTTTCTTTCTTTTCTTCTTTCTCCTTCGCTCTTATGGTAGAACCCAGAGAGAAGAGTATAGAGACCGCCGCCGCGAAATACGATTCAGAAGTATTCTCGGGACGCACGCGCGTGTTTCCTTTTGGCCGACGGCATTTTGTCGAGAGAGAGAGAGAGAGAGAACTCTTGGACTCTGCATTTCTTCGTAATTATATCACGTATTTAATTAATTTTATTGTCGAACGCACGAGTGAAGATGTCAGAGGCTCTCTTTCCCTCTCTTTTTCTGTTCTATACACCGGACGAGAGGAACAGCACGGGATTTCGTTTTGTTGTTTTTTGTTGTATTCTCTGCTGTGTGGAATAAGGAATTCGCCCTGGGGAGAATTGAGTTTCTTTAATTAACGGTGATGCAGTTTAAAGTATAGAAGTTTAGCGTCGGGCCGAATGTTTACATAGAGATTAATAAATGAATGCTCGTTTCCCCTTCTTTTTCTTAGCTGATAAACGTTGTAATTTTGGTTTTAAAAAACTCATTAGAGCGAATTGGGTTAAAGTTATGCCGATACGAAGGAGATTTTTACGTTGTTTCCAAACATCATAGTATTTACATTTTTTAATTTATCAATAAAAAATAAAATCAAAACCTTATTGCGACCGCACGCCTCGCTAATACTATTTTCAGTTCTAATTTGCTTACGGAACAATGATAATTTAACGCATCACGAGATTATTTAATTGTAACTGTGATTTCGATATTGCAATTTCTTGTAATCCAAAAATACCAAACAACATTAATTTTTACTAAAGTACATATTAAAATGCACGAGTTAAAGTAACAAAAAGAGGATAACAAGTTTATCCCAATGATCCTTTCTCTCTTTACCAGCTAATAATCTCTCCTTCTCTGCTTCTTTATTCAATTAAGAAACTTCAGGATTAAAGCTGCCGTCTGTGCCGATATCACATCACCAGCCATAGTCACACACTAGTTACCCTACCGCGAGATTCCGCGGATTTTCTAAACTCCAAACAAAGTAAGTGCTAAGTAAGTAAGCCAAAACCGAGAACTATATAGTAGCCCACACCGAACATTCCGAAACGAGGCTCGCGCACTCACGGTCGGATCAACTCTAGCCGTCGGGCGGCGGCGATGGCGGCAGAGTCTTTAGTGCCGTCGGAGGAAAATTAAGCTCGTAAAAAAGAGATATACGGACGCTGCACGATTTGCATTTTCATAGCACTGTGTGCCACTGCCACCGCTGTTGTTCTATCTCTACATATACTTATTAATGAACTGTACGTGGAGCTTCGCTTCTTTTTCTTATACGAGCAGCCAAAAGAATACGATATAATGATAGGAGGCGTTGTCTTTTTCTCTCAGTGCTGGCATTATCTAATGGCCTCGTGTTGTTGCGTTAATGCCGATTACTTGTGCACCTCTTTCTCTCATATTTTCTTTCATGAAATTCGCGTACGCTAGCGTGGATAATCTGTATGATAATGAGCAAAATAAGTGCTATAGTAAATTATTTTTCTGGGACGCGCCGCTGGCGTTGGCAAATTGTCGCCGCGCGACGCGCTGGTTAACATATTTTTAAAAGTGTAATTTCACGTGGCTATAGGAGACTGAGAGAATTTCTTTTAACGCTCGTAAATTGCAAATTGGACGAATCCGAAATTATGCGTTAAAAGCTTTTTTATCAGCTAATTCGTAGAGTATAATGGTTGCACAATGTATTGGTTCGACACTAGCTGATAGATTGAGCACTCAAGTGTATTTATGTGTCTGTCGAATAAATACACGTGATTGGGAAAGAGACTTTTATAGTGTCTGAAACCTTCTTAAGAGATAATATTCGAACCATTATGAAAAAAAAAAAAAATATTATTCAACATAAATAACTTCTTTGGTTATTTTTTTCTTTTTTCCCAAGTTTCCATTTCTCATTTATCGCATGCTCGTTCTTACACGTATATCTTCAATAATGATTACCTATTTCTAATTATTTCTTCCTTTCCACGAACGTCTCAAGCGTCACTTCTATTCACCGTCCTCCTCTTTCAGCTCGTCACTAATAAATAATCACTAAAGCCACCTTAATCGCATTGTACACGAGCCTGCAAAAAGTAAATTACCGCATTGTTTCCATTGTGAATACATTACACTCGAGTCAAGCAGCAGCAGCAGCAACAGCAGCTTCACCGACTCGCTCGTTTTTCCAAAAGACCTTGTTGCAGCTCGATGCTTTTTAAAGTAACTAAATATTTTTTAAACAACAACGCCGACAGCCAATATACAATAAATAAATCTTCCTCAACAATCCTTCGTGCTGTGCTCTCGTCTCATTTGCATTTTCTCCTTGCAGAAAGAAAAGCACTTCTTTATTTCAACTCACTGCGGTACTCGAGAAGAAACGACGTAGAGAATAATACAAGGTAATATCACATGCGTATACGTGTATACGAACAACGGTCACGTATTTTCATTTTCACCCGAAATTCGACAATTGCCGAGACGAGGTGGATACAAAAAAAATGCAAGGGTCAGCAGCATCGTGGGGCCTCGGAGGAAGAAGAAGAAGAAGAAGAAAAAAAGGGTCGAGTCCCCAGCAATATTCATTTACTCTGCGGGCGAGAATGGCGAGCGAATGTAACTCTCGCCATAAGAGCTTATACGCGGCGGCGGCAGCCTCTTCTCGCTACTTGTTGGACGCCATGCGCGTGAAGGGCGGCAGCGGCAGCAGCCACGCATGGCTCCTTCTCTCACTCGTCCGGCCAGCTGTTCTTTCTCTCTCTCTCTCACTCGTTCACTCGCCACCGCAGCCGCTGCTCTTTCTCTCTACCGGCCATTTTTACCCGATGCTGCGGTTACGACAGTTAGTGGAGGCGACCGAGACTCGTCGTACAACTCGAATCCGGATTCGGTGCTTCTTCTCTCTCCTCTTTCTTTCTCGCTGTCTCTTCTTCTTCTTCTTCTGTTGCTGCTCGAAGGTCGAGACTCTCGAGAGAAAGAGATAGAGATGATTCACCCGCGCGTTCTCGCGGGTCCGTTCGATATGTATTCTTCTGTCCTTTCTTTCTACGCTACGGTATAATGTGGCAAGAGTCAAAGGTATGTTAATACTGAGGACAATCGATACTTTTGGACTGTGCAGGGTTTGGGAATATAATATATATTCATTCAGGGAAAGATTGAAGATGTCGGTTATACGTGCGATGATTGATGTAGATATACGCGGGATGAATTGCGTGGGTTGCAATGAGTTTCAAGGAGCCCGTTATCGTTCCGAGTATAATGCTACATGCCGTGTATATACACGTAGATGTACGTGCGCGCGCGTGTGCAATCGTGACTTATTGAAATTCATGTTAATGCTAACGAGAAACGGCAGTGGTCGAGTTTGTTTTCCTTGCGGCGAGGATGAACTTTTTACTTTCGTTCTCAATTAAGTGAGTTACTGAAATGAACGAAACTTACGTGCGTATATATATATATGCAAAAAGTTAGCTGAACGAGGCTTCGCTCGTTTGTTATACTCCAATTAGGAAGGACAAGTGGTTTCTTTACGCTTCGGAGCGCCGAGATTTTTTTTTCGGCTTTTAAATGCCAGCGCGCACTTTGATGATGACATTTTATTATCGACACTTGTTAACCGGCGAATTAAGGATTGTCGTTGCCGATCAATACCGCGAAATTGATAAACATATGTGCGTATATATATACTCGGCATCTCTATCGATGCGGTGTTGAGTGCATTAATGCGTACTTTTGATAATTCAAGCTTATAAACTTGATACATAATTATTGAAGTCGAAATTCTTTAATTGCCCAGTTCTCGAAGTTGAAGAAAAAAAGATGAGGAGCCATTCGAGGTACAAGATTAAGACTCCGAAGTCCGAAAGTTTCAACTTAGTGTAGATATATACATATAGTGTCTCAATAATATCAGTCGTAGATACGCGGGTTGCTGCGAGGGTTTAATGCCTCTCTCGGCGCAGCGGTGAATGGCCAGTTAAGGCCGGTGAATAACCGGATTACACGACATTTTTATGTGCTCGAAAAAGAAAGTTTTAAACCTCACCGGATGAATTTCGAAGTGGCTTTTCTCAGCTCCTTTTTTTTTTAAGAAGACGCATTGACATAATTTTACGACTTTTTTTTATTTCGATTTTCCCTCGTTTCTCTCACCGCTGCTTCGACTATCCAGCACATATTGCTGTGCGTATCAACTAAACCTCGTCTCCATGTAATACTTCCCATTTGATTTATCTCTTTCATCTGAGAATTCCAGCATCTCAGCCCGGCAGTAAAACACACTTGTTTGTTTATATCAAAACTCGAGGAATTGATTTGACCGCGCTTCTGAACTTTTTCCACCGCGTTTCTTTATATACACATAACACGGCTATGTATACTTTCCCGTATAGTGACGCGCATTGTAAATGTAAATTTCATTGCCGTTATAATAATTATCCCGCGCGCGCGCAAGAGAGCAAGAGAGAAGACTGAAGGAGAAAAAGAAAAAAATGAATAAACGAGCGCGCTAGATGCGCTTCGTTCTTTGCCGCGGACATTTTTACAGTACCTACTTAAACGCTCGCGGAGGCTCGCGTTTTTTGCGCGGCAAAACTTTCATGAATTTATAAGCGCGGAGAGAAGAGCAGCAGCGCTCACCGCTGCCATCATTAATGTTCCCGGAACTTTCAGGGTGTATACGAGCGACCGCGAAAAACTCATTCCCAAGATGACCCGCGGATTTTTCCGTGGGGCGAAGCCGACCGAGCGAACGGTATATGTACATCCACGATGCCTGGATTACTATAATTAAGCGCGCGAGCGCGCACAGGTCTTTAATGCTCGGTTCGTTGCGGTGTATATATATATATACATACACACGCGTGTACACCGATATGTATACGTCTTCCTTCTTTCTCCTTCGCCGTGTTGTACACAAGGGGAAAGAGAGAGAGAGAGAGAGAGAGAGAGAGGAGGATATTGTGCAAACACTTATCCGTTATTAGTAGTTATTACCATTTACCATGCGCCATTACCGCGGGTTGCTTCCTCTGAAGCGTGACGCGCCTCTTCGCGTGTGTATAATACGCGGAGCGAACGCTGCAAGCATCCGTTTCGACTTTCGAATATTATCTTGACGGCGCGCGGCAGTGACTTCCAGTTGAGAGTCCAGGACGTATTTTATTTTTCGAGATCGACTGTAGAGCTTCATTTTGAACGCAGCGTGACGTTTGCTTCTTTATTTCGTATGCATATACAGACGCGCGCATGCACTTGAAAAAGAGAAGTCGGAGAGAGTAGACGGCGGGAAATTCTTTTAATTCTTCATGACGTTGAGAATCGTTATGTATATCATTACTCGAAGAACTTAATTATTATTAGGTGACATCGGGCGTCTTCCGTTTTGGCGTTTTGCATTTTTTCGCGTAGACAGACGTTTTTATAGTCCTCGCGTGAGGCTCTGCATTTTTGCGACTTGGAGTTTTTATGTTTATTCTACGGGTGTTAATTCACACGGATGAATTCACGCAAAAATGAAGTTTATGTAGCTATAAAATATTAATTTTTTTTTTCTTTTTTGGAAGGTGACAAAAAGTTTGTGACGTCATTGAGAGAGTTAGTTGAATAAGTAATTATATATTTACAAGTAAAAAATGGTTATTTAACATTTTTTAAAAAGGTATTTATGGAAATATTAAGCAGAAAGTAAGTCAATAATTTACATATGTGATAAAAAATAAAAATCAAAATAATAAAAAACAATAAAAGGCATACCGGTTATTTTTTATTTCATTACATCTTTATATTTGCTGAGAATTTCATCCCAACATTGATTTACTATTTAACATAATTTATTTTCAACAAAAGACAAATATTATATAGTTAGTTATATTAATTTACAACCTTTCACCCCAAAAAGAACGAAATTTATCATTAATACATAAGTAAGAAACATCGAGATAAAGTTTCGTCGCGCGAAAATAAATAAAATCGTTTGAAATATAGTTTTCCCAGCCGAGCGTTTCGAAAGGAAGGTCGCTAAAATTATCACGCCCCTCTCGGCGGGCCAATATCCCGACTCTCTCTCTCTCTCTCTCTTTTGCTGCGTCAATAACAATATCCCCCATAGCTGCACAAAGTCCAATAAATAATCAATTCCCTCCTCTATATCTGCCCTATATACATATACGCCGCATTACCCCGGAATGACGCTTTTTGCCCTCAAAAAATGGGCATCGGCCCGATATATACACACATCTATATATATATATATATATATATATCGATCGACTACTCTCTCTCTCTCTCTCTCTCTCTCGCTCGCTCGCTCAGCACATAACGTTCCAAAGGGACAATGGCGTCGGCCATATGCGCGCGTGAACACGCAGGCGTCAGCACAAAGAGCGAAAATTTTTCTCTCACACAGACATATACACACTAGTACGTTCCATCCCACACTGTACAACAACACAACGGTATACCATTTTCCTATATATTTCCCAACCCCTCGAAATTCGCAAAATGCCCGTAGATGCCTCTATATACATATATATAACGCGCAAGTCGATCGTAAATAACGGGCGCGGGCGCGCGCGGCTGCAATTAGCGCGGGAGTTCATAGGGCAGTCACGTCATACGCACGCGTTTCGCACCCTCGGCAACGACGCGTATAGGGATGGTATATATATATATATATATATGGTAGTACGTACGGTATATATACTATAGTACGCGCGCCGGAACCTCTATGATGCGAGGATTACGACTGTACGGAGGAGAGATTTGGAGGCTCGCGCGTTTGCGCTAGAACGACTAAATATCAAGGCGCGATAAATATGTCAGACGCGCCCGCGCGTGTGGAGCTTCCTTTTCTCTTCGCTCGCTATATACGTATGTATGTTCCATTGCACATGACGCGGGATTTATCAGAGAGAGAGAGAGGAGCTGCTATGCTTCTGCTGCGTGCGCTCGCGCGGCATAACTTTATGATGGCTTGGAATAGCTTTGAGCACGCACTTAACTGACGTCATTTAATGAAAGCCGTATTAGTTCGGGGGATGTGTTATTCATAGAATTTTCCGTCTTGTTTTTGCTGCACGCGCACGTGTATATAACCAACGCCTACTCTTGCGATGCCTCCGCGTATTATACTCGTGTATATATAGTTATATTATAACAGGGATGGTATGTCGTTTGTCAATGTGTACGGGGGTAAGGAAGAAAACGCGATTATAGACGTTCGAGACGAGCGGTATTGTATAGAATAGCGTGTATGTCGCGGAATGGATTATTTATTTGCGCGCGTGATGTCGGAGTGTTACGTTTTATTAGGATTTTTATGGGAGAGGGGAACCCAACTGATGTGTATGTGTATATTTCGCTGGACGCGCACGCGCACGGCTATGCTCGATGAGATATAAATTTATCGTTTTGTTTGAGTATAAATATCTAGCCGTGTAATTTTTTCATGGCTCTATTGCGGTATCGCGTGTACTCGAGAAGTAGTATAATATTCAATTTCTCAGATGTTGATTCGTGCTTAATGGTAGCGGATGAAGTATGCGCATTAAAGGCCGCGTTATCTACAAACTATATACGTATATGTGTATTATATCCACAATGATTTATGCGATTTCAAATATTTTACGACAAGTTTCGCGCGACTCTTCCCGAGAGACACACGCATGCGGTTAAATTTCTCCGTACAGACCGCGCGATGTGCGGAAAAAAGAGTCGGATATCGCGACGACTTAAATTCGCAATTTACGGCGCGTGTCGCACTCGAAATCGCGAAATGTAATCTCGCGCATTAAACGAGAGACGAGAAAAAGAGGGAGTGAGAAAGAAAAAGAGGAGAAAGGTTGTAAGGCGTATCGCTCGCTTGAGAGCATAGAAAAATATTTTACATTTATCTCCCGGACGCTAGTGACGTTAGATATATAGGATGGTATGGCGCGTGGGGGTACGAAAAACATTGTTTGGATAAAGCCGTCGTTAGAGAAACGAGCCAAAGAAAGAGAGAAGGAGGTAGAATAGGTTGAAGAGAAAAAAAAAGGAGAAAACATCGTTGTCGTTGTATATATATACCCCTACTCCTTCAGATTGCAGAATCCGGTATACAGTCAGGCGCGCGAGCACAATTTATTCCGCGGGGATATCTTATGGCGGCTCTTAAGAACATCAAAATATTAAGATTGGAAGTATGGCGAAGAGAAGGAGTTGGAGTCCCGCGCGTGGTGTCTACAAGGCAATGGAGTCAGGAGAAAGAAAGAGAAAAAGAACAAAGAGAGAAGAGAAGAGAGGAGGGCGGGAAAAACAAGAGTAAAAAGTCGAGATAAAAGTATAAGCTCGGTCGATGTGGCGCGCAGACCTTCGGCTGAGCAAGAGAGAAGCGCGATACACTCGTGCAAAAGAGGTTCTACGGGTCGAAGAGAGAGAGAGAGAGCGCGAACGCTCCCTTAAACCCCGTAAATTACGGAACTAACGACCCCAATGACCGGGGTAGAGCGACAATTTCGAACTGGAAGCGCGCCGAGAAATCGCGCGAGCGTCTCCTCGGAAACCGTGTGCGCGAGGAAAGGCTGAAAAAGGGATGAGAAAGACGGAGCGAAGGTTCAATGGCGGATCAGGCGAGGCCACGGTTGTAGCACGGGGGAGAGCGAGAAGGACGGAGCGAGAGCGGCCGGCAGTCCCAAGCGATGGTGGGGGAGAAGAGAGAGAGAAAGAGAGTAAGAGAAGGGAGGAGGGAAACAAAAGGAGCAGAAGGAGAGACACGCGCGCGTATACAAGAGCGGCATCGAGGGAGTATAACAATAAATAAAATAAGGAAGTCGGACGGGGTAATAATGTTCGGTGAAAACGTTTCAGATAACTATACATTTGCAGCAGTTCTCGGGAGAGAGAAAGAGAGCGAGAGAGAGAGAATAAGGTTTTTCTCCCTCTTCCTATATATATACTCGGTTTCGTTCCGTTCGATTTTTTTATATATATATATGTGTATAAACGGGCGCGTACACGGGAGGGTTCGGTTTTGTTTGTACACAGAAAATCGATACCTCAGGAATTCATAAAATACGCTTTTAATTGAATTAGGGAGAGAGAAAGAGAGGGAGCCTCCAGAGTGTAGTTCTTTTTGCGGGTAACGAATGGACAGGCGGTAGTGCGGTTGTTATAGAGACGAAGCGGAATAAGGAAAAATGCGCTCATAGCTTAATAAGGAGATGGAAAATTGGAGAGAATTTTTCTGATTGTCAATTGTTGAAGTTGCTGGACGATTTGATCTCTTGGGAGGTTTCGGCGTATACAAAGAAAATTGTAAAATGGTGGTGGGTTGTGCGTGGGAATGGAATTGATCGAAATTCATGATAATAAAACGGATCATTAGGTAAAAGTATGAAATAACAAGCGATACCTTAATATTGTGTTTTTTTTACATTCGGTTCGCTTATATCCCACAATATTATACAAAGGAATTTACATTTTTTAACGAATTATCTGATAATTGCTTCGCGGAAAATATAAAATTATAACTTCATTATTAAGTGACATTTGAATTAGTTTAAGTCTTACCGGAATGCTACACTTGAAGTAAAATTATTCTTAAGCCGAATTACTACAGGCTCAATAAGATTGCATTAGAATTGGCAGTAGAGGCTTAAACAAGTTGTAATAACTCCAAATGATACAATCACTTTGCGAAATTCAGACTAATTCATATCTCTCGAACAAGAGGTATAAAAATTATGTTGATTGCTGTACTCTCTGACATACTAAAACGTAATAACGTATAAAAAAGGCAAATTGACACGCACGCAGTAAGAGTCATTACTATAATATTTCCAAGTAAGAAAATAGATTGATGGAAAATTGTTCTTATTGCATATCGGTATAATGGTATATAAAATCGTACTCCAATATCTTTGCAATGATGATTATCTGAGTCATTACCTATTTTCATAATCAATTGAATTACGACTTTATGGATTGTTAATGATTTTTCCTACATTTTGTAATATCTAGTTATGTTACATATACTGAAATAGTAATAACAAAAAAAAATATATAAAAAGATTAAAACCGTCTCTTACATCATTTACAATATTAACAACGACATAAATTAATTAAACATCATCATTCACAATAAAATAAGACACGCAAAAATATCAGCTACACTCGTCCCACCAAGAATCAACACAACAAAGCCATATTACAGATCGCAACCTGGCGCGCGAAGACGCCTGCGCTAATATCGGCGCCCGCAGTCACTACCGCGGTGGAGCTCCAGAGCCTTCGTATACCCGCACACGGGAGAAAGGCGGTGCTTCCTCCTCCTCCTCCTCTCTCCTCCTTCTTCTCTCCAGAGTTCTGGCGCGAGATTAAACAAAGGAATGGACTCGCGGGATGGCGTGCACGCGGTATGAGGATAGGGCGAGTTTTGCAAAGTGTTTCGCTCTTGCTTTGCGTTGAATTTTTGCATGTGAGGGGGAACGAAATATAGTAGCCGAAACAACGTAGAATTTAATTCTGCCGTAGGTTGTGAGATGCGCCGTTAGGTTATTGTTCAGGAAAGACGCGGGGGCGTTGTGAATCATTGGTTGGGATATTGTATTGGGAGAAAAACGGTTATCGATGGGACGATTGAAATTGATATAGCTTGAGGTTTATAAAAAATTTAAGTGTGATTATTAAAATAGATAAAACGCAATACAAAAATTAATGTTATAATTGGAAAATCTATTAAATTATTTAAAAACAAGTTTTGACATAGTTAAGTCCGCTGTATTTTATTATGTGAATTTTTTTGATTCAAGGTTCCATACAAATGTTCAAAATATCAATTAATTTAATAGTTAAAGAAGCTAAATTATAAAGTAGAATTTCGCAGTCCAAAAATGTCTGAAAGTCAAATCTTGTTCAAACGACCCTCTGGAATGGTGTGATTTAATGAAGTTTCAAAATTCACAAGAAACGAGGTTGAAGAGGGGCGGCCAACGAAATAATTTCGTTACATCAATGAAAATTTCGCTCTCGAGAGGGCTCAGTGCCGACTCTCTCGAGATTTCCCCGAGACAAGAGAAAATCAAGTAGGGAGAGTCTCTCTCTTTCTCCATTTCTCTTTCTCTCTCTCTCTCTCTCTCTCTCGACAGCGGCCTGAAAGTCAAGTAATTAAGAAGAAAAAGCCGGTGTGGGTACTGCTACCGCTCGCCGTTATGATCCTCCGGAAAAGAAAGAAAAGGCCGTACGTACGCGTGTGCGAGCGGCAGGCAAACTGCTCCAGACGCATAAGATTAAACAAAGTGCCATGGAAGCTGCTCTTGCTGTTCTCTCTCTCTCTCTTTCTCTTTCTCGCTTGGACGTGCACGCGTATACACGGCTTAAATAACAACAAGGATAAAGAGAAAAACCCTTTTCGACGTCTAACACAATCCCCCTTCTTTGCCCCGAAGCGCGTGTACGCCTCTCTTTTCTTCGTTTAATATTACTCTCTTTCTCTCTTTCTCTCGCGAGCTGGCTTTCCACTTGGGGGTCGCAACAACGAGTTCGCTCCTTCTTCCATTTCACCGGCTGCTGCTGCTGCTGCTCCTGCCGCGTGCTTTTTTGCTTCCACGTGTTTCGTACCTATATATTTCGTGTCAGAGGTCCGACAGACACCCAGAGGGTTAAGAGAGCGAGAGAGGGAAGTTGGTTCCTGCATATAAAGTGAAGGCGAAATAAGCCGGTTGCACCAAAGGCCGTTTCGTGTGTTCTCTCTTCTCTACCCTGTTTTGTGCAACAACAATGAACAACATCCTCTCTCTCTTTCTCTCCCTTTCTAGCTTGCTTTCTCTCTGTCTCGCTCTACTTTTCTTCCCTTAAATTTCACATTGCGCACCGTACACGCAAGTTACAAGCTCAATAAGGCACAGAGGTAGCATCGTCGAGTGGCTCTGGATCTAAGAGGAAAAGTGGCTTGCTCTCGATTGTCGGTGTAGCTTTTTTTTTCCTTTCTAGGAAAATTATTGATACACTTAGCTGAAAAGTCTGGCATTTGTTGAATAAAATATCTTAACATTGAATTAACTTATATATAAAAATCAAAGTGTATCTTTAGAAATAACGTGATAAAAAAAAAATAAAATTATTTTATAAAGTACAATTCCTTGTTAATAACCGTGACATTATCTAAAATCATATATGCAGTTATAAAGAGAAACCAAAGAGATGACTTGCTTTATAAATTCTTTCGGTCGCAAACTTAGCAACTTCTTATCAAGATTACGCGACAGTAAGCTCTTATTTACACCAACGAGTTGCCTCCACAATTTAGATAAAACAAAATTAGATAGACCTCGCCTCTCTAACCTTTTTCAACAACTTTTACGAGAATTAAAAAAGTGCTGTACACACTTTTAAAATTTAAAAACGTGCCACGTTCTTGATATATACACCCGTAATCTACACAGTTCAATCCCCTCTGAAACGCGTTGAAAAACCTCACCGCGTGTCCCAACTCATACGGAACACATATAGCTCGAGCGCAAGGTGCCAAAAAGTGCCAAGGCAATTTTCAACTTTTCCGCGACTTCTTTCCCTCCCTTCTCTCCGCGCGGCCTAACGGAAAATTGCCTCGAAAGTTTTCTTCTCTCTCCCTCTCCGTAGACTCCCTCACATCCCCTCGATTCCGGGTAAGTCGTCGCCGTCGTCGTCGTCGTAGCTGCCTGCGCGCTCGCGCGGATTTCAGAGAGTTGACGACCTTTGACGAGAGAGAAGAAACATACAGCGACGACTAGGAGGATGAAAAAAAAAAGAAGCAGAGCCAAAGCGCCAGCAACGGCAGCTGTCACGCTCGAGAGAGGCACACATATATATACATATACACAGTTCTTTCCTCTCTCTCTCTCCCTCTCTCTTTGGAGACGAGCGTTTATCACGGCACGCCAGACGTTTTTCCTTGGAAATGAGTTTCTCGCGTGCCCGAGAAACGTATGCGTATATGTACATATATATATATATATATATATATATATGTACGCACACACGCATGAACAGCTCTCCGCGAATGGCCGCGTTAACGTGACAATCGCAATGGGCGTACCGCTTATTATGATTATTATACTGTTACACGCTATAGTACAGCAACACAACTGCAGTACATGCATCTATATGGGCGGATGATGGTTTTCACGCGTATACTTTGTGCACTTTTTAACGGCGTACGCACGAGCGCAAGATGGTATTACGTGTTTATTATATAGGATGGCGCGTTTTCTCAACTATAGGCCCAGCCGCGATCGCAAGC
>JAYJLV010000046.1:7081249-7127183 GCA_036873485.1 Torymus texanus
CTCTTTCATTTTTGCATTCTTACGCGCCGCGTCCTCTCTCTCACGTGTCTGCGTAAATATACGCGCATGTATACTCTCTTACATATACACACATATATATATACGGGCGAACTCGTTCCACTGGCTCCCCGATCTCGTCGACCTGCAGCCGTGTATGGCTATGTGTGTGTGCGCGCGCATAGCCCGTAGCCCGTTTTTATTAGATTTAACCTAACAAAATATGCAAATTACGTAGCGCGCTTGCTTGCTTGCTTGCTTGGCTTTTTCACGGGAATCCACAGGGTGGCGCACGAACGAAGCCACAACCAGGCAAGAGGAAAAGAAGAAGGAAGAGGAGGAGGAGGAGGACTGTAATCCTCGCCTACGGGGGGATTGCGGGCGGAGAGAGGATGGCGACGATATGCGCACGCCAGAGAGCCAACAAAAAACGCAAAGCAGAAACTTGCCGAGACTCGCCGAGCTGGTATGCGAGAGCAGCAGAGCGTTGGTTTATATATACACTATATATATATAGCGTATGTATCTGTATGTATGTATGTATGTATATGTGAACGCGCGTGAGCGTGAACGAGGAAAAATGTTTTAGTTTTTTGCACTCGCGGACTCTGTAAATATGTATATACTGATAAGCGGAGGGAAAATTGTTGCTGGCGTGCGCGCACCCCGGGAAAAAGGGGTCTCTCTCTATATGCCTCTCTCTCTCTCTCTCTCTCTCTCTCTCTCTCTTTGCGCATTGGTTGCGAAAAAGAGGTCTCCGGATTTTACGGCTCCCTGGAGCGTAAATGTTTCAGTAGTAACAGAAGGCATTTGTCGTACGAATATGGTTTAATATTTTGTGCGAAATGTATAGTTTTAAGGATTTTTCTTTTTTGTTTTGACCGATGGATATATAGCATGAAAATGTGCTACTCTATGTGGGATTTTTATGCTGGTATAGAGTACGTTGTTGTTTATGGGATAATGGTGCAATGTGCAACGTTAAGGCGAACGGTGAGAAGGAGAATTCTTTAGCTTAGGCGGTATTGTCGTTTTTTATTTGTTCAAGTCTTAAGAAAGAGATAATAATACACTATAAATTTAAAAATATTTGAAAGTATAAAAGAACACGAAGAGATGAAAACATGGCTGTGGTTTTCATGTGCGTTCGATGAACATCAGACGCGTTGGTTTTACAATATCAGCTACAGTTTGCAGTAATGTATATTTTTAGAATTGATCTAAAGAATTACACGTTCGATGAATAAGTATTAATACGCAAAAGACTGTAGTGATTTCGTTGAATAATAAAAGTTGTATAACATGTTATAATTACGACTTTGCGTTTACAAGTCCAATGTACATTGAAAAAAAAGGATGAATGACTACTTTTCTCTCTCCTACGTGATCCTGTATTAAAAGCAATGTTTACGATAGAAAATAACGTTCGTTACGCCAATAAACAAGGCAAACAATCGTTTACGTAATTAAATACCCACCTAACGGCCCGCCTCTCCATTCAGCGAAAACTTTATCGATAATGCAGCAGCTCGGCCATTTCCATTCAAATTTTTGCGATCGGCTCGAGTACGTATAACGAACCTTTATTAACTCGTAAATTCAAGTTGCAACACGATCTCGTGCCTTTTTCCACCCCGACACAATAATCGCGTCTACATCGCACGAACCCATATTATACACCCGCGCAGGAAAATCCCATTGACGTAAATTTCAGAATACGCGCGCGTATACTACGTGTATATATTATATACATACATATACATAAAAACTTCGTTAATCTTTCATGTGCTAGATACATTTAATTTTTTCCTTCAACCTATCTTCACAGGTTCCACCTCCTCTTTTACTTGCTAGGCGCCATCGATACCAATCGATACATAGTAGGGGAGGAGGAGAAGGAGGATAAGGGGGCGTAAAAGCGTAGGCGAGAGAAAATGAGTAGCGCACGTGCTTTCACGAGGGCTGGAATAATTTACTTGAATATATATGATTATCCGTTGTGGAACGATGATAAAGTGCGAGATATGGAGAGTTCGAGTCTTCTTCCGAGTCGACTTCTCTCTATTCTCGTGTTATTTTATCCTTTTATATTATAAGCTATACTCGAACTATAGCCGGTGGGGCTGATTTAATATGGGCTCTTGTGGCCACTCGCAATAAAAGCAACTGGAAGAAAAGACCGTCCGTCGTATTTTCAACTGGATGCGTTTTATCTCTTATTCAAAAAATTCTTGCATCCGAAAAAAAAAGAAGAAGCGAGAACGAGAGGTGGAAGAAAAATGGCACGCACAGCTCTTTATACGTGCTCTACGCCAAATAAAGTCTGGTAAAAAGTTGCTCGTCGGCAATTATACGCGAATAAAAGGATAGCGACCGGCCACTTACGCTGTCTTTATCGAGTAGCAACAACGCGAATGCAATCCTCGTTGCTGTTATTATCATCGTCGTTATCATCATCATCATCATTATTATTATTATTATTGTTATTATTATTCCTCTATATACGTAGTACCTCGTATACTCGCGTTCTATGCGCGTGTATATAGCAAGAAAAGTTTCGTGCGCTCTACTGTATGCCCGTTGTACACGTGCTAGAAGGGGAGAGAAGTAGGAGAGGGAGAAAAAAAAGGAGCAAAACCATGCGGTACTACAGCTCACCGCAATCCTCAATTATCCGGCGCGGAGAGCAGTGAGCGGCATTTGAAAAATTGCCAAAGCTGCGCTGCTGCGGCGGCGAGCGAGCGAGAGCGCAGTATACCTCATTAAAGTACCTGATAATTGCGTACTGCCCCGAGAGAAAGAGCACGAGAGGGAGAGAACGCGATGGCGGAACGTGAGGCGGAGCCGCGACTGCGGCCGCTTCGAATATTTTACCAAGCTGCAACACTGGCCGCAGACTCTCGAAGGAGTATGAGAGAGTAAGAGAGAGAGAGAGAGAGAGAGAGGTATATATAGAAAGAGCGAGAGACAAAGAGAGACAGATTAAAGCCGTGTGCCGAGGGAGAAGGAGGAGGAAAGTGAAAGGATATAGGAGTGAGAAGGAGAGACACAGCGAGTATGGCTAATAGAGACGGAGATGAAAAAGAAATAGAGAGATAGAAACTTTGAAATTCAAAAGTGGTACTAGTTTTCTGCGTGCGCTTGATAAAATCGACAGCTCCTCGAGTCATAGCCAGGAGTTAACGGCGCGCCTAATGTGGATTAACGTAGCGCGCTTTCATTAAAATAGAAACGACCATGCGTGACACACTCTATATCGGCATCATTTATAATTATAAACATGACTTTATCGACGTTGTATACCCATCGGAAGATGCGTTTTACGAACCGCCCGAGCATCGTCAATATATAAATGTGCGTATATACGAGGATCTCCACTCGACGTTCTATACCTTTTTATAAATCGCGCTTATAAGATATACATATATAATTTAATTAACTGTATCTCCATATAACTTAAAGGTATAGTCGTACTACTATTTTCAGTTTTGCGCAATAACTATATATATGTATACATACAACCTTTTGAAAACGGACAATAATCTAAGTTTAAAATAATACCAAAACGATGAGGCGAAACGAATTTCTTAACTATTCGCCTATACCCGATGGTTAGTCCTTCCTCACGTTTACCATAGGGATTCCAGCTCATTCGATTCTCTCTGGTCTTCGCTCGTTTCGGCCTTAATTAAAACCAGACATCCTTAATTAGTTCCACTCGCGTATACCGGCGGCAACTCGGCAAAGCGCTCGAGTCCGCCTCCACATATATACACGGAGCATGCGTGTATATATAGTACCACCACCGGAGGTATAGAGTCGTAGTGTAGAGTGTATCGAGTATTGCAGTGCCAAAGTTGTTACTTGATGCAGGGGATGATCGGCGTAGTAGTAGTAGTAGTAGTAGTAGTAGTAGTAGTAGGAGTATTTTTGCTCATGATTGAAGTAAGTGGGGTTTATAATTAATCAATGACGACGTATACGATGGCGTTATGCTGAAGTTATGTGGAACTGGTTACATATATATACACGGGTATGTGTGTGTATTGCTTTTTTATATAGGTATGCGAAGTTATATGTACATATATATATGTAAGCACGCGAGATCGTTAAGTGACGCAACGGTTTATTAAAGTCGGCGAGTTGTAAAAGTTGCCTCGATTCCGTCGCTCGTTCTTGTAATGTGGAGCAATCGTAAGTACGCTCGTGCTGCACTTACTTTTCGGTATATATTCAATTTACATTTATGTAAGCATCTATGCTCGCGCGTGTGCGCTTGCTTCTGATCGAAAAAAATGGTACTAAAGGCAATTTAATCGTAAATTATGAGTTTATGATATTACCTAGATGTAGGGATTGGAATTTTAAATGGATGGGCATTACATTTTTTTTTTACGGCCGATCATAATGAACTACCGCGACCAAAGGAAGTCATTGCCCATACGAACAAACTTGTTAACGGTTTGTATAAATGAATTCCGTGGGCAACGTAAATGAAAATGAGCGCGGCAAAGGTACTTTTAGAACTTTTACCAAAGTGAATTACTTAAGAATGGACAAATTGATATATACTTTCATTCGATTTTACTATAGAATTATTTATAGTTTATTTGTAATACCATTGAGAAGTAAGATTATATTTTTAGTAACTTTGACTTTTAATTTTTTTTACTATAATCCGTTTAACCTACTGCATCTCATCGAACATTATTAAAAAAAAGGCCGAAATACCATTCCGGTCCTCTTGACAAGCGGCTGCCACATCCAGACAGATTTAAATCGCTCCCAACTTCCACGCGCCGTTATATATATACCATCGTCGACCTCCTCCCTTGACTGTCCACCTTTCTTTTTACTCGCGAACCCTACGTGCCATCGTTGCAATATACAGATGAAAAGCCTCAACGCGCTTGTATATATATATATATATACACCTACATACATATATATATACATACGTACACACGGACGCGCGCAAACGCACAATAGTAGTGCGAAAGAGAAAAGCCGCTGGCTGGGCGCGCATTTGCTCGGTATAACTCGATGCCACCGTTATCAAGCTGGAAAATGCCATCTGCCTCTCGCATTGTCCTCTGGGCTCAAGGTATATATACCCATAACGCATGCCGTTGGGATCGAGAGAGACGGAGAATGTTGAGAGAAGGGGGGGAAAAAGGCGCGCCGAGGGAAGGTCATACCGTCGGCGGAAATAAAGACGAGAGTATAGGTGTCGGGGGATGGACCGTTTCCTCTGACCATCCTATGAAAGCGAGTGCAGTCCTGGGTGTAGTAGAGAGAAAGAGACGAAGAGAGAGAGAGAGAGCGACGCGCAACCCAGAACTTTATCGGAGACGCAAAGGGGTGGTCAGCGCGGGGGCGGTTATAAGTGGAAGAGCGTGCGAAGCGAAAGAGAGAGATAGAGAACGTGGAATTCTGCGCGTTTTCGAAGGGACTTTGAATGTATGTGTATATGTGTGTGTATGTATGTGGATGGAAAAGGGTGGCGATCTCGTGGCGATGAATAGAGAGAGGTGGCCAACGGAAGTAGGAAAAGAAGAGGCGAGATACGCGATGCGACGGAAATGGAAGATGGCGAGTGAAGAGAAGGTGATAGCCAACGCGAATGTGATGTATATACGCTGGCGCGATGAATCGTACGCGCCTCTCTGATGCTTTGATGAGAAAATTTGCAAACGTCGGTGGAAATTTTTTTAAATTCGGAAAAAAGTATTACGTAAGAGAATGAGATAGAGTAAAGATGCGTGAAGATAAAAAAATAAGATGAAAATGTAATTCTGAAAAACTTGGCGCGGAAAAAAGTGGCTCATAGACACAGAGGCAAATTTTTTGGAATAAAATGAAGAAGAGGCGAAGAGGGAAAAGTATGAGAAGAAAAAGTATGAAGGAAGTGAAAATAGCGCGTGGTGGTAGGGAAGATTGGTTTAGATATTAAAGGACGTGCCATGCACTGTTGGAATAAGAATGTTTGAGAAAAAATTGCAAGAGTATTGGAGATATCCATTTGGCCATGTGCAATTTCATGTCGTCTACAGCTGCTTCGAATCTCATTTCTTTAGAACACTATTTTTCAGATGCATTTAATATACGTGTAAAAGAAGGAATGATCGTTTATTGAAATTTTTGTTTAAAATATTACAAAAGATATGCTCGACGATATTACAACAATTGCGCTACGGAAAACATTTGAATATATATTATTATGCTTAAAGAGTTAAAACATGTAGATGGCTCATTAGTACGTCTTTCTTTTACAAGTAGGTAACAAAGAAAGTAATATTAGAATACTATTTATAGATGTCGCATGACAACATTTATTTAGTCACTGCAGATATGTAAAAATTTTAGTACGTGATGTTTAGCTACATAAAGGCGGTATGTTAATTTACAAACAGTTAGGTTAATTACTATACGACAGTATCTTTATTGTATGACAAAAGATTATTATCTCAAAATATTCTCAATTCTTTATACTTTTAAGTATACAGTTGAACAAAATTTATGCTCCTGGTTTTACATATCTTTATTGACTTTTTAAGGCTTTCAAAAGGATTTTAAAACTCAGTGAAGAAAAGTAATAAATTTTCAAATAATATTGTTTTGGTAGAAACATAATTAATTTTGAACAAACTATTATTATATTGTTACTTTTAAGTTGAAAACAGATACTATTCAATGAAGTTCTTTAAAAATATCCATAAATCTTTTGAGAGTTACGAACTTTCAACGGATTATATTGTGCAGCCAAAAACTCCGCCGCTTCATTATAATATTTTGATCTTAAAAGTACGACTTTTTGGCTGAACATTCCAGCTGTATGACTCCTTGTAAACTTTTTCTTTACCACTAAAAAAAAAAAATACGCAATTATCAGTTGCTTAAGAATTCAAATAATTTTTCACCTTTTTTAATGTTATTAAATAACGAATATAAAATCAATTAAAATGGTCTAACAGCGCTCGGTAGCTCGTCCCGTTCGTATATTATGAAAAAGACTTACGAAAATTAAACCAATTAATTTTCTCACGATACAATCTTAATTAACCGCACTTAAATAATTTTCTTAAAAACATCTAATTACATGAAAGAGCCTAGGCTGTTGTTCAATAATTAACAATTAAATAATTAAGAAATCGACGATAAACTCTCTCTCTCTCTTTCGCAGTCACAAGCGCACACGCAAACAAGACTCTCGTCTTAGCCAGTAGTCGCGCAGTGCCGTAAAACCCAACGTCTTTGACTCGTAATTTCCGCGATACACGTGAATCGTAAATAATCGCATAATCCAAAAAGGGGTGACGCTTGCTTACGCACACGTAAGTCACACACACATATATACGTAGAGATACACGAAAAGGATCGTCTTATCCCTTCTTCGAATCACGCGCCTCCGCCGCAGGCAATAAGGAAGATAGCGGATAACGTTAAAATGGAGGTCGGACGGGTGGTTCACTCGCGGTATCGACGCGTTATACCATATAAAATTTCGAGCGACCAAATTTTTCTACGAGAGATTCTGTGTACTCGCACACAAAGATACAAGCACACACAAGCATGTTTATAAATATACATATATGTATATACGACAACCGGATACAGTATGAAATGCTCGTCGAGATCTAATGTAATTGCAGCGCGACGCTGTAAAATCGCGAAAGTGTTGCTTCGGCTTTTCGGAGCTGCTCCGTGGCTGTGTCCTCCTTTTTTACTACTTAGATTACGATATTCTCAAAGATAAAGGCCGGCTCTCATTACGCTTTTAATTATCTGCCGTGAGCGCGCGCACGCGGCTTAAAAGATTCCCCGGCCGTCGGTGATTTTTATTCGGCCGTTCTAAGGGCAATAACTTTGGCCTCCGCCTTGATTAAGTTACTTTTTATTGCGCGTTCGGAGTTAACTGAGAATCCGCACTTGCGCCTCTCTCTTGCACACTCTTTTCTTTTCTCTTCTTTCTCTCTTTCCTCTTGGCGCTACTATGACTCCGGTTTCCTTTTTGTACGAATTCGTTCTAATTCCTCGCTCGGTCTGTTATGTCACTTGTATTATTCATTAAATACGTCTTAATAAAGAGCGAGAGCAAAAGCAAGCAAGTCTGCGCGTCAGCATCATCGTTGTCCCGTTGTTGTTGTTGTAGTTGTCGTTGTGTACCATGAGTTATAAAAATATTACGACTACTGCGCTGAGGTATCGTGCTTATATTGCTCGGGCATTTAATTATAAAGTTAAATTTCGCTAATTTTTTCTTTTACGAACCTATAAAACTTACTTATATGTTAATAATTCATCTTAACTGCTAGTGTGAGCACTTTGTAACGCTATAAATTCTCTTTACTACTGATAAAAGAGTTAGTAAAAGATTTTAATGCTACACACTCCTTTTTTTAACACTAAGTTTCGTACACGTTTGCTAATTTTACAACCTTTGAATGCGCTGTAAAAATAGAGTGCGCATGCGTGTGTGTGTATGTATGTGTGACCGGAGCGAGAGAATTTGAGATATATAATACATTTGTATGAGCATGCCAATAAAAAGTCTGATATCGTAAATTATTTTTATGCCTTTTATCACGGCGCTAAAGGCAAAAGACATCATCTCTAAACGGACTATAAGGCTAACAATGCGGGACTCTCGTAATTTCTACGCGTTTACACCGCAAGAGTAAACACGTATATACGTTCCCTCTCTCTCTGATTTTAATTTTCGTTTTACAACCCGAATAAACTGACGCCTGCGTGTATTATCCAAGCGACAATCATTTCGCGCGGCCTTGCGGAGTATTCACTCACCCTTGAGAACACAACAATTCTCGCTGTATTACACCCACCATGAAACGAAAATAGACATATGAGAAGGAAAATGAAGAAGGCAGAGGCAGACATCGTCTCAAGCCTATAGAAGCCGTCGTCGAAAAGATACGGAACAACATCGTATTGTGCACACTTGCCAACGAGTCGCCATTTGTGCTCCTGACGTAGCAACTCGCTATATATACACACTCGTAGCCACGTTGCAATTCACCAAGGGCCTCTTTTTTCTCGCGCGCATCGCATCGCATCTCCAGTATATATACGTATATAGACAAGAACGCAAGAGCATATCAGCTATCCGACGGTAGACGACGACGAGGAGTAAGAAGAAGAAGAAGAGCTTCGGGAAAAAGAGAGTGAGAGCCGACGGCGCTCCCAAGGCGATGGAACTGCTGTGCTGGCCGTTTGCTTCTGAAAGAGCGCCGCGGTTCGAGTATGCGGCGCACACATCGAAACAGCACCAGCAGCTCCCTCTGTGTATACGAAACACTCCTTCGTTTTGTACCCCCCCCCCCCACCCTTCTCCGCCTCCCTTCCAGCAATTTTCCGTCTCTCTCCCTCGGCCTTTTCATTCGAATCTTCTCTCCTCGTCTATGTATCCACGCCGGTATATAGACTCGAGATATCGAGCGTCATCTTTCTATCTCTCTTTCTCTCTAGCTCGATCTCGACACCCACAGCGTTTTCCCGCGCGTATCTCTCTTTTTCTCTTATACACATGGGTGCTGCTCCCCTCCTCCGCATATATACGCCGAGAGAATACATATTTTACGGGCATTCATGATGGCCGCCGCCGCCGCGCATCTGTGCGAACCTGTCCTCTTGCTGTCTCTCTCTTGCTTCCAGGCTTCGAGGCAAGCAAGGCGGGCTCACGGCCTCTTTCTCTCTTTCTCTCTCCAACGTGAGTACAGGCAGAGGAGAGAGAGGCACTTGGGCCGAACATTGATGACCCATCGGGCCCATTATACGAAGAGAACCTCGAGAGTTCCCGCGCAGCGTCGTCTTTGTTCGGGCGATTGGTCTGCGGAAATTGCTCCTTGATCTACTTTCCGAGTTTTTAAACAATCGGAGTCGATTATTGCCCACGATGATGATAATGATGATGATGATGATCGGCTGCTCGGTCGCCCCCAGTTTATTGGGGCTCTTTCTCCTGGGCTCGAGGATGCGGTGCGTCCGAAATGGCGTGCAGTAGAGCGGTCGTACTGTGCGCTCTGGATTATTTGGTTTATGGTGCACGCCTGTAATATTTCGGGCATGAGAGCGACTACCCAACGAGCTATTCAGGTTATTACGAGTTATTATTATTCATTTGGAGGTGTAGTTAGCGCGGTATTATTGGTTGAGAAATTATTGCGAATAATTTTATATTAGGAATTTCAGATATACTGTACGTTGGTTGTTTAATTTTTTTTATTTTTTTTTTTTATATTTTTATTGAGTATACGTTTTGGAAAAAAATAAGTACGGGATGTTCATGAAAATTTTATCGATATCTTCGAAAATTCCGTTGCATTATAATTAAGATTAGAAATCTTCAAATTGAAATAACAAACTGATAAGAGAATATTCTTTATAATTAATTAAAATTACCGAGTAAATTTCAATCGCTAACTGATATACACATTTTAATTTATGATGACCTTGAAATCATATTCCTTATCAATTTTTATCGAGAAAAACAGACGATGTAAAAAATTGTCCGCAATTCAAACATTGATATTAATACCAAGCAATTACTATATATTTTTTAATCTATTAATAACGTTGCAATTACAATAATTGATATAGGTATCGTTAAATGACGATTGTATAATTTACTACTGAAATTTCGTACCTGATATTATTAGAAAATAATTCCCAAAAAATTATTTATACCGTTATTCCTAATCAATTCGAGCATTTAATCTACTCGCATAAAATCCAACAACATCGGACATTAAACTCTAGCAATCAAAAATAGTGTCACAAATGTAAAATCGTCACCTACACGCAATAACATAATAATCGTAAATAATTAAGAGCCCCAATAAAACGCTCGCGTCAATTTCACTTTTACGACTAATAATAATAATGAATCGCATCAGGGCTCAGTCAAAGACCGCGGCGACGCAGTATATATATATATACACATACGTCGTATCCATGCGTAGTGAACATCACGCCTCACTTTCAACTTTTAATCGCTGCCAATGTGTCGACCGAAATTTTTACGTCGAATTTTCCTCGCAATCGCACGCTGCATATATAGTATATATACCAGAAACTAGCGGAAAAAAGTGTGAGAGATCTTTATCGAACATGCAGTATACTGCCGTATATATAGTCGTCGCCGTAAGGCATATAAAAGTAATCGTCGACGAAGAAGGTGGAAAAAAAAGCACGCAGCGCGAGGGACTATACGCGGAGAGACCGAAATGACTTTGGTAATTGCGTAATGAGTTCTCGTGCGCTGTCTATCAAGTGCGAGAAAGAAATCAGCCGCGCGATAATGAGAGCGTGCGCTGCCGCGTAAAACAAGCGTCTCTCACACCGACACTTGTAATTTTCGAAGGACCGCGTGCGCGAACGGCACGTAAAAGTACTTCTTGGACAAACTGTATATATACCTATATACCTATATATATATATATATAGACGCGTACGCGCGTGCTTTCTTGTTTGTCAATTTTCTCAACGGAGAGACGTGAGAGCGACCGGCGTGCTATATATTTCAAGAAGACGTACAACTTATACACTCTCACCCGTGTACATTGCAATCGCCGCTGTTATTGTTATAATTATTTTTCATCGTTATTATTGGAAGCTAGCGCTCATATACATGCCCATCACGTGTTATTACGACGCAGGAAGAGGGAACACACGCTGAAGAACGAGAAAAAAAAAGAGCATGAGAGAGAAAGAGAGAGAGAGTGAGTGCGTCAGTTAAATCACTAGCGCTCAGAGGCTCGAAGCGTGCGAAAATACCGCAGTGATTATGACTACATTGGCTATTCCCCTCCTACGGGAGCACCGTAGACTTTTCCGCGGCATGCGGGTCTTACACACACACACATACACACACGCATATGCACTTATATATATACATATACTGCAAATATGGACCCCAGTGTATATAATCGTTCATAAATATCGCCGATGCAAGAGAATCTCCGAGGGCTGTAAAATTTTCTAAATGCCCATAGCCGTGGAGTTATGTCGGCGAAGCCAACGCGTATACGTCGCGCGTATATAAATAAATATTTCATAAAGAAATTATTAATGTGTCCATCATACGGTGGCAGTAAATTTATTTATATCCGCAATATTCCGGATGACTTATTTTAATGAAGCAACTGCACCGGTGGCGCGCCGAACAATTATTGGCGCGTATAACTGGTAGCGATAAGTATAATATAACGCGAGGAAAAATACAGTAATTTTGAGGCTAAAAATACACTATACGTATTTCTTTTTTTTTTTTTGCTGTGTTAGTTTTAACCATGGGAATTTTCTAAGAAAGTATTAATTTATGACTTCGAATCGACTTTCTCTGTAATACACGCTATGCAGATACATATAGGCTTTTTCATAATTGCGTTTTGCATTATTGAGAGCAGCACGGTATTTTTTTATTGAAAAATAACGTGGAATGTCACGAGGTGAAAGTATTGTAAAAATTTAGCCGAGGCGAAATGTCCATAAAACCTTTCGATGTATTTTTCTTTTTTTTTACAAGTCTACCTGTTTTTTCCGCTGCATCGGGCAGAGAGTGTCATTCCTTACGACTATGGACTTCGAGCCGTAAACCAACAACACCCCAAGCCTCTCTTGGTCAAAAATTAAATTTCTATTTTACGAGGTGCCATAGAAAACAAATTTAGAAAAGAGTCGCTTCGAAGGGTGCACTATGGTCAAAACAGTCAACAGAGGTAATTACAGTTAACCCTCAGAAAAATGGCAAAAAATGCCTTTTTTCAGGTAAAAAATTTGTACCTAAGAAAATAACTTTAATGTAGCCTTCGAAAATTATACCTGACTAGTAGAAAAAAAAAGAAATTAAAGAAAATTGTTTACGAAATTTCATCTTTTCTATTTTAAAATAAAAATAATTTGTCGGATACATCAATCGCACTCAATAATTTATACGTTTTAACTCGTATATACATATATATGTGACTTGGAAATAAAAAAAAGAAGATGACAATAAATTAGTCAAATAAGCTAGGAACGCTTCCAATTTTCAAAACGCAAAAATACACCGCTGTGATTCCATTCACGTCGTCTTTTATTTACCGCGTTAACCTTAAAACTAATTTATTAAGTAACAAATGGACATAAACTTCGACGTTAACGTTCGTATGTCGATTAACGTTGTAATATCAAATTTCTCACATGAATACGAATCGTCTATTTTTTTTTTTTTTCGTGCGTCCACAACGATTATAAAGTCGTAAAAGCACCACCACCACTACTACCACGTGTAAAAAATTAATCGCATGATTTTACATTCGCACGCATCACGCTGCCACCTCGCTCTACAAAATCGATAAATTCAAATTACACTCACGCGCGCGTGCGTATACACACGGAAAAGGAAAACACAACCACCAATCGTTACCCCCTTAACATATATATTTATACACCAAAACCCACCCACTTACTAGTTTCTATTCCCCTCGAACCTTCGCCTTATCATTTAATTGTAAAACCAAAAATTCGAGCTGCGTCGCTACCCCAGGCGAATTCAAATGTATATACACCGATAGGGCTAAAAAGCTACATCGTCACGAGCAAGCAAACGCGCGCCTCTACGGCCCGCCGGCACGTATCTGGATTTTCTTTCATTTCCGTTCGCTTTCCAGATATGATCGCCAGCAACGACGACGACGCCACGTTTGTGCAGCCAAAGCTTGTGAACGAACGCGTGTGCGCTCGATTCGGGCGTGTGCACACATATACATACATATATATATATACATGCTAACAGACACAGACGACGACATCGTAGCCGATGGCAGAGGAGGCGAGATTAGCAAAGGCTGTGGTTGGAGAGAGATGGAGAAATGAGGGGGAGGAAGGAGACCTGAGAGAGGGAGAGAGAATCATCCCCCTCGGAAACGAACTCCCCTTTAGTAGACTCCGGTTGACCGCAAAGTTCATTGTGTGAGGAGTTTCGTGCTATGGGTATAGAGAGAGAGAGAGAGGCGGAATGAGAGAAAGACAGCCTACGTGCTTGCTACGACGCCTTGCAGATGGCAGTAGCGAGCAAGAGTTTCCGATCTCTTATTGCGTATATTTCTTACACATTATCGGCTTTAAAATTTATTTTTTTGTACTTTTGTTTTTATAGTAACATTTATTACACTTGTCATAAACTGTTTTTTCATTGCTATTTTTTAAATACTATTCAAGTGTATTTAAATAATGGAATTTAATTTTTTTTTGTTTCCTTTTAGTGACTTAATATAAGTAGATGAATAATGGTGTGGAAAATAATAAAAATATTATTTCTTTCCAACTATCAGAAGAACGAATAGAATCTTAATCGTCAATTACTTACGGTTGAAAAAAAAATCTAGAATCTGAGAAATCTTTAAATAAAGAAATGACTTCACCATTTTTTTGAACTTTAAAATCATTGTTTTTCCTCTTTCTGTAGACACTTTCATTTACTCCACTCACATATCTCACGCTCACTCTTTTCTATTTCTCACGATCGTCGAAGCAATGATCGAACTGTAGTAATCGACAAAAAGAAAGGATTGAAATTCCAATGTCATACACGTTTCTTCACCTCGAAGCAAATTTTTGACCAAATAAGGTTCCTCTCTCAATTAACTCGCGCGTTTTACCAACCTAAACGCGCATCATGTTATACACATGTACGTTCAGTGGGACCGATGGCCCGCTACTACTATCACATGAAAACGACGTCAACTCCTCCTCCTCGTCGTCTACATATCCGTGCCTTATGGCGCTTCAACCTAAACGAGAAGATTCTTATCAATTTCATTTGCGTCTAAACGCGTCGCGCGTCGCTAAATAAATAAACGATAAGGCAACGTGCCATGCGTTTTATCCGACGTTATAGTACAAGTATATATAGAGGTTGAACTCGTGCTTCTACGTGCTTTTCTATATATCTCTCAGCGTGCAAACGAGAGAAGCATTACGTACGTATTTTAAAGTCAATGAGCGAGCACGCAACTCGACGAGACGCCGAGTTAGCTCGGCAATAATAATTGCGCGCACGTATAGAACCGACGTCGGCGGCTGTGGTGGTGGTGTAGAATCGAGAGCATCAATCAGCGCTGATTGCCTAGATTAATGCGTAATTAAGCGAGGGGAAAACATACGCAGAGACGCGATTTTGCATATATGCTCGAGTTGGTGGTGTCAGGATCCGTGTATGAACTGTGTTGGCTATATCGTGCTCAGGCGATTTTGCAGACGAAAAAATTTCTGATTTATCACTCGCAAGATGTTGTCGCATTTATTAATATCATTTTCACGCTTGTTAGTTCTTCTGTGCGTAGTTTTTTTTTTCAATACTTTAATAGTATGCTAGCGTTGAACATCAACGTGTACTTCGAAGTTGTTTTTTGTTACGCGTGAGAGAAATTCAATTTTTTTAAATAGATGTTTTTGTATAATATCGAAATTAAAAACTTTACTTGAATAATAATGAATTTAAAGTGCTGATGTTTTTAATTTTAATAAATTCAAAAGAGTTCTGAATACTTTTAATATGAATTTAATAAGAAGTATTTTTTTTTGTTAGATAAACCAAGTAGTTTTTCAGTTTTTTTAAAATATGTTTTAATAAGTATAACAATTGAATATTGACATGACAAACTTATTGCAGTGTAAATTGTTTATGGATTGTTTTTAAAAAAGCATAGACTTAAAAATTACAATATTTATAATATCTATTTATTGTTAATAAAAAAGTATTATTATTAACTGAAAATTTTGAACCTAAGTTTACGTCTTGAACAACAATTCTACTTTTAGATTTAAGACTTAGAAATCTACTGTGTTATACTAAATATAACTCCAATCTTTTTATATACTCATTCTAAAATTGTGCTCATTCGAATAAAGCGTGATTAGTGGCAATCTTCAATAATGATAATGGTTTTAGATAAACATATAAATTCAAGACGGCCTTGAAGAATTTTACTTATTCGTTTTAGTACGATAAGTATTTAAATCAACTTTACATCTCTTTTGTAGTTTTCATAAAATTCTACAACTTTTCAATAAATTTATCGTATGTATAATATCAACATATAATTCGTTATCCATTCAATTTATTTAATTTTCTCTCTTCAGTTTCTCGTGTAGAAACTACTTCAATCCAAACGATCACTATATTTCTATTGGCTTAATTTATCGAATGAATTTCAATGGTCAAAAGCTAATGGAAGATTGTTGTAAGCAGAGTGCGTGGTTCCAAATTAATTAGAATCGAGTAGTATAAGTCTACACGTTTACGTCGACTTTTAAGAGGTGAGATTTATATAAGACACGTTCCGCTCCGAAGGGGTTAAGGTCGTAACTCGTAATCTTACCTGAAATAGCAGCAAATAGCGCGAAGTGAGTATTATATGCGCGAGCGACAAGGACGGAATCAAACGAAAAGAAACGAGGCGAGAGGTAGGAGTAAGAGAGAGAGAGAGAGAGAGAGAGAGAGAGAGAGAGAGAGAGAGGAAGACGGAGAGAAAACCGGGTGGAAAGAGAGATATCGGCTTCTCCCTTCTCCTCGCTCTCTCTTTCTCACTCGCGCGCAATAAAAGCAGTGAAGCGAGCGACCGAGAAGTTTCTGGATGGAAGCGCCTGATGGCGCCAGTCTACGCCCGGGCGTGCGCGCGCGCATCCGCCCGCCCGCTGGATTCTCACACTCGTGCGAGGAGGTGGAGACGACGGCACAGCGGTGGTGGTGGTGGCGGAGGCGGCGGTGGCGGCAGCGGCGTCGCTCTTTATATACCAACACGTATCCTCGTAAAAGCTTATATCGCACTCCTGAAACAATATTGTTAAACATGTTAAAATCACTCGTTCGAGAATACGTTCTGTTTATTGCCGGCTCTCGTCAACGTCTCGTTTGACGTTCGAGCGAGCAGTGGAGAACGGTTAGGAGCTTCCGGATTTTTTCATGTTTTTCGAATTTCAGTTTTTTTTCGGAGCAAGAATGTCCGGTGTTTTATAGGTTAGGTCCTTTGGATGTTTACGGGGTGATTGAGCGTTGGGATAAATTAGTTTAACAGCTGATATTACGTCGGGCGTTGATGGTATTTCTTTTATTGGCTTTCGTGTGGTACAATAAAATTTTATAAAATGCGGTTTTGATATTTCAATATATGCATGGTAATATTAAAACATTTCAGAAATTGAAAATTTATAATTTAAGAAAGATAATAATCATATATCCGTAATTTTAAAAAGGGTAGAATGTGGATATTAAATAACAAATTCATATTATATTATCCTTTGACTTTTTGAAAATCTATTTGAATTATTCATGATTAAAATTTCATGAATCATAACATTGTAAGAAGTACAGGGTTTTCAAATGACGATTCTAAAGTTAAAGTATTGTTAGAGTATGAATTGTTATAGTTAGTATTTTGCTATCGTACATTACACCATTACACTTTTCAATTTAACGAAAAATTTAGACGATTATTGAAATACTTATTTGAAAGAAGGCTATTTTTACCAACAAATTATTTTTAGAAACGTATTAAATTTAACTGAAGAATGATTTATTTTTATATTTCTTAATTGTACGCAATGTTACCTCTAGAGCTAATAATTTTGTTTCTCAAATTCATTTCATTAAAGGATTTAAATAAAAATGTATTGATATGACCAAGATAGTCCTATATAAGAAGAAATTTTTAAAAAATAAAATGAATTTTAATAATATAATAAAATAATGTGAAATATTACAATTATTTTTCAAATTGTTTACGTTAAAAATAAAGAAGTAAGAGTAGTTACATTTATTTTTGGAGTAAATGGATTATAAGTCAGGTTTATTTTAAAACTAATCCTTGAAAATGAGCTTTAAACTAAAATTGACTTTTAACAAATATTTAGGCTTAAGTATAGTTCAGATAACTTTCCTTATAATACATAACGGAATTAGAATTAAAAAGATTCAAGGCTATACATGAACCGTTTTTTTCTGGTAGCAATAATAAACAATAAAGAAAAATACTTCTTGAACATCCAAATTTTTAATTAAAAATAAAAATGAACGTAACATTTCCAATTTACCATCCGTATGCAAGAGTTCGATAAAAATCATGGCAAAATCCATAGCTTAAAATTCATAACACAAACCTAACCTTAAAACGCGCACAGTTTATCCACCGGGACTGACCGTAACGCGCCGAATCGATTCCACAATGCGCCCCGACAGTACATTAATAAATACATTTTAAATTATGATTACGTTTTTATGTACCTCCATAAAAAAAAAGAACCGTGAAAAAAAACCAACAAATATCAGGCAGAAAAAGGCAGCGATAAATCGTATCGAAACATCATGCGCGCTCTCTTTCTCTCTCTCTCCCAACACGCGCTCAGCGCCAACTCAAAATCCCATCAGAACGCGCCTCGCTATTCACCCTCTCTCTCTCTCACTCTCGCCTCACTGTTTTCATTTTTCCGCCATCCGGCGAATATTATACTTCCCCCGTTATTATATTTCCAACATATTTTACGTATCCTCTTTCTCTCTCTCTTCAGCTCTCCGCCGAGCTATATACTATATACTCGTCGCGCACGGCTCGCCTATATACACGCAGATAATCCACGTATACGTGCACGCGCATGCAAACTGGTGTATTCATTAGACTTTTCTCATCTTCCCACAGCGCTCACTCTCTTTCTCTCTCTCTCTCTCTCTCACTCTCGCGTCAGCGTATTCGTGCACGCTCGGCGCACCCGTCTCTTCTTCCCCCTCTCTGCATCCTTCCCCTCGTCGCTCGAGTCGCGCGCAACCCCCTTGGTTTCCATCCACTCACCAATACACACAGCCATACACACACGGGGGTAGAGACAGAGACAGAGAGAGAGAGAGAGAGAGAGAGAGACCTTTGGGTGGAAAATTCGGGGGGCGGTTGCTACGTAGTGGGGGAGCATCGAGGCCCACTACTCTACACACACGTACACGGGGTAGTAGAGGGGTAGTACGAGCAGCAGCAGTAGCAGCAGCAGCAGGGTCGCGGCGCTGTGAGCGTTTACGTTATCAAGCCCACGCCACCCCCTCTCCGGTAGCAACCCCCAGTGTGCGCCTGCTCCGTTTCCACCCCGAAACGCGAGAGGCGCGCATCTCTCGCTCTCCCTCCGGCGCATATATATAGTACATATAGCAGCAGCATCAGCCGCCCCTCCGGCAGTCTCAACCATCACGCACACATCGACGCTGGCTCCCGCGGAGCGCGTATCGACGATCGAGCAGCAGCAGCAGCAGCAGTACCTCGCACACACAGTCATCGGTTGTCCGTGTGTTCACACGCACGCGCACAAGTGAGACGGCGTACACGTACGGAGAAAGAGAGAGAGAGAGAGAGAGAGAGAGAGAGAGAGAGAGAGAGAGAGAGAGGAGAGCAGCGGCGACGGCGGCACACAGTCAGATGCCGGCCGTGCGCGCGACCACGAACACGTTGCTAGCAAGCGAGCGAGATATCGTTCGTCGACGTCGTCGTCGTCTGGGTTTGCTGCTGCTGTCTTTCTCTTTCTCTCTCATCTCCTCAGAGAGCGGAGAGGAGAATACGCGTATATATATAGGCAGCCGCGTGCGCGCACACACATCCTCGCAGGCCGCTTTTCCCCAGTCGTCCTCTTGTTTAGTCAGGTGCCTGCCGTCGACCGAGCTGGAAGCAGCAGCAGCAGCAGCTCTCCCACGGAGCAACTATTCTTGGACAGCTCTCACAACCTGGCTGACTACTGCTGCTGACGACTACTGGATCCCGCGATTCTCTCTCGAATCTCCAACTAGGTTGGTTCTCTATTTTAACACGTTCTACTCTCTATTTTTCTCATTCTCTCACTTGTAAACCCCACTCCGATTTCATTTAACCTCCTACTTTTCACTTTCTTTCTGTTCTTCTTTCTAAACTAAATTTTCGGCTTCATTTTGTGCACAGAAACGGAAACTTTCAGCTGCGCCATACACACGCATATACAACGAGATGCGAGGGTGGCTGCTGCTGATGCTGCTGCTGCTTTCTCTCTCACTCGCTCTAGCGCTCTCTATGTTCCCGAAAGCGCGAATATCGATCGGCTGTCACGCGACGTGCTGCGCTCGTATATTTTGAAAGGCTCGAAAAGGGACGAAGAGAGAGAGAGAGAGAGAGAGAAGCGCGAGTGTGTGTATATATGGCATTGACACATGCGGAGGGGCCCCCGAGAGCCAGGCAACCGGTCAGACACAGCGGCACGTTGGGTTTCACCGTCCCCCGGGGCTCTGCTGTTACCGCAGCGGTTCTCTCTCTCTCTCTCTCTCTCTCTCTCTCTCTCTCACATACAAACTCTGTGCGGCTGCTGCATTCACTTTGCCGAGTGCGTGTGTGGCTTTATATACGTACGTGCGAATTCTCGCCCCGACGATCGTAAAATTCGAACGCGAGCCGTCAACTTTGTATATGTACACATATACATACAAATACACGCGCGTTGATTCTTCTTTTATCACATGCGCGTGCGCTGCCGTTTTTAGTTTTTTTTTTTTATTGCGACACTTTGCACACGCGAAATCATTTGGAACAATTCTCGATCTAATTTCGTTGTGTATCTCGAGAGTGATTGGATAATATATGTGTATATAGTATGTTTGGTGTGGATTAATAATGAATTTTTGTATGTCTATATAGGTACTGGACATAATAATGCATAATACGTGCGCGAAAGCTGCTGCAGCCGCCATGATGATTGCCAAAGCCGCTGTTTGGTGGTGCGCATGCTAAAAAGAGCCAGAGCCACGTATACACATACACAGACTGCAGCGATAAAAAAGCAGACAGCCAGCGAGAGAAATACACACAACGCACTCAACGCTGAGAAATGTCAGACTGCGAATGAGAAGCCGAAAGAAGAAGCACGTAAAGCGAAGACAAACGCCAACAACATATATATATATACACGCACATTCATATATATATATATATATATGTATACATATATATATGTATACTCACATTATACACTCGAAGTCGTCAGCTGCACGGTGATGGTAGAGCCAGATTTTGGTTTCGCTCGCTCGATTCTTCTTCTTTTTCTTTTTTCTTTTTATCGGGCGTTCGTAAACCAAAAATAGCGATTGGCCTACTACACGCAGTGTCAGACGACCTTCGAGACTGAACGTCGTGCGTATGTATATAAGCGAGCGGCTCGAATATTTTTTCCACTTCAGAAGAGTCCATAACGTGATGGCAGCTGATGATTTTTGGACTACGGTTGGAAGTTCTACGGTGTTGACAGCAGCAGAAGAAGCAGCAATGACGAGGAATGTGAAACCCCCTGTACGTATACTGAATGTATCCTGAGTGTATTTCTGTCCGGTATACCTTCAGTATACGTAACAGGAGGCTACACCGCTCAACGATGAATCGACGTCACTGGATGAATCTTGATGGGACTCTTGCGAAGGTCTTGGCGTTCTTTTGGAATTTAGAATGTTGTTTTAGCTGGGGGTTTGAATTTTGGATTCTTACCTTGATTATTTCGATGTAAATCCTATTTTTTGGATACTTTTTGACTGAATTGTTAATGCTTATATATATATATATATATATATATATATATGATGTAAACAAATGATTATATGGTATATTAATAATAATGTAAACATGCAATATTTATATATATGTAACAATGATGCAATAATTATAAATGTAAACATACATGTATATATTTTGTCATGCATAAAATTTGTACAGAAAAGCGATAGACTCTATGTAATAATAAATTGGATAATAGAATGTATAATACAAATGGCGTATAGGTTTATGTATGTACTATGTAATGTTTTTGTTATATTGACAGACTGTATATAGCCTAGACTTTTATGTTTCAATAAAAATCAAATAAATTTAATACGACTACGTTTGATAATTTTGTTATAACACTGTGTAATATATAATGTCAAAAGAAGTACTGATTCAAGTACAAACGCGCAGTAAAGTATTTCAGTTAACGCGTCTTTAAAAAAACACAAACAAAACGTTAACAGCTGTAGATCTCTAACCAAATTTGTACATTCCAATGTTGATGGATCATTCTCAATTGTACTCCGTCGAGAGAGAGAGAGAGAGTCCAAATGGAAATCCTTGTAAAACTCGATTGCTGGCAATAAAACAGATTATACTTTTCAAACTAATAGAGCGTTTATGAGACTTTAACTATATACAATACGACTACGTTCGCACACAGGTATAACGAAGAAGCCATACCGAAGTAAGACCCAGACATATACAATATATATACAGCAAGTCAACGAAGCGCGCACGCGCGCGCGAAAGCATCGGGGCATTTCGAGAACAACTCGTTTCCCGAAGTTTTACGAGAATCGCCCAATAGGGGTATATATACATATATACACACGCGTGGGGTACGGGCGGTCGCGCAGAGTCTCTCGGAAGGAAAAAAAAAGAGGAAAGAGAAAACTTTCTCTTTAAGGAGGGCCATAAAAAAGGGTTGAGGAAAACGGTGAAACGCAACGAACGCGCGTTCGCATAAGAGAGAGAGAGAGAGAGAGTTACCTCTTTCCCTAAGGTATAGACAGGGCTCAAAGGATTCGTCTCTCTGTTTTTTTCGTTGAGAAAGTCGCCCGCGATTGCTTGCTGAGTGAAAGTGCGGCCGGGTAAAAAAAGGTATATCGGAAAAAAAGAAAACAAAATTAGAAAGTGCAGCGAAAAGGGTTGCGACGAAGGAAGGGGTAGATTTCACTTTTTTTTTTGTCGTTCGCGCAAGAGAGGACCTGTCTCTCAGTCACTCGCAGTCAGTCAGTTTTTCTTCAACTTGCCAGTCGGTTACGTGCGTGCGTGTGTGTATATATATATACGCGAATCGGTTAAACGGGTCGCCGCATAGTTGCGGAAGTATATATATTCGGGAGTGCAGGTAAGTCACGAGAGACGATTACTTTATAGCGCGTTATAAAACGGTTTACGGTCAATGCGAGAATCGTTAAGTCGCGCCCGGCAGCAGTAGCAGCAGTAGCCCGGCCCGTTCGTTTCCCCTATACTCGTGCGCGTAGAGCACTTTGCCTGGTAAATCTTGGACTGTGAATTATGTACTCTCCGCGCGCTTTTACTGTCACCCGGGTTGACGTTCAATTCACACTATCTTGTTAATGGTTGTTAATTCGTATGGCATTGAGGCGATGGCATTTTAGTGGCGCAATGACCGTGTGATGGGGATTAGTGGTGATTTAAAACGATTAGGAGATACTTGAATTTATTGTTATTGTTGTTGTTGTTTTTTTCTAATATATTTGTTATTTTGGTCAAACAGAGTTGAAATTATTTTTTTGAATTTTGTTTTTTCAATTCATTTCTGAAATTTTGATATTTAGAAAATCATTTACAAACCATAGATAGTCAAATTTAAATAACGATAAAATAAAATAAATTTTTTAGTAACTTATTTTAGTTCAAATAATAATTAAAATACGGCATGGTAAATGAGTAATAAAGTTGCTAACTTTATTTTAATATCATATCATCAGAATTCTTGATACGAATAACCAGAAAGTAAACAAACGTTAAATTTTGCTATAATTTACATAGGTTAATGCGACATGTCATAAAAGTTAAATATTAATATTGAGTTTCAAACATTTTAATGTATTAAGAGAAGTAACGATCATGGCTTATAAAAATTTCCTTGGCCTTTTTCTTTGGTTGTTTAGTATGAGACTGCATATTTTTCAAAAATATTTTTAAATTTTTAAAAATAAAAAAGTTATTTGTAAAATTAAAAATATTTTTGAATACGTCAAAAAAAAAAAAATGTTAAAAGTGTTTACCAATACATTTTTTGTTCAAATAAAATGTTTCAAAATATTATTTTTACCTTAAAATGTTTTCATATTGGATGTAAAATGTTTCCTGAATTAATCTTTACGCTGAAATACCTGCATGATTAAAATAATTTTTTAAAAGCTTCTTTCGACAACAACAAAAATTACTTTTTCTTTTATACAGTTATTTATCCTAAAAAAATAACATCGAATTTTTGTCAATAAAATGTTATAAAATTTATACAAATTTTTCCTTCTTCAACAATCAAAATTTACGAACATTCCTCCAGTCTCTCCAATAAACCAAAATAAGGCTAATTTCTTATCGTATCCGAACCTTCTTAAAAAATCGCGACAACCGTATTGGCTCCATTCCACCGGAATCGTCTCCATTCCAATCGTCCTCGGCTGAAAAAAAAATCATCTTCGATCGTCTCAAGAACCGCGTCGAAGGAACAACCGGGCGTGGTGGAATTGCGACGACGACATCCACGCTATATAGCAGCACACACACATTCACTCCACCCGTACCCACAAATACATACACACATACACACCCATCCATGTGCTGCAGCCAACACAGACAAAGCGCCAGAGAAGAAAGGGTATAGATATATAGATATATATACACACAGGAGAGTGAGAGCCACGCAAGGACGATATCACCTATATATACGTACACGCCGTGCATCGTGCGCACCTATATATATCTATACACCTTTCGGACTCCCTCGCGGGGCGCGTATATACCGAGAGACGGAGAATACGAGGGAGAGAAAGAGAGAGAGAGAGAGAAGGACGAACGCCGGTGAGTCGATAAGCAGCGTGAGCGCGCGGGAAGAGAAAGCGCGAGGAAAGATAGCGGGTCTTTGGGTGCGAGAGAAAGATAGGACGAGAGCAAGAGAGAGAGAGAGAGAGAGAGCGGAGCAGACAAGGTCTCTTGTCCCGCTCTCTCACGGGAACGAGAGTCTGTGCCGTCGTCCAATGAGTCGCCGGCTCTTTTGGTGTGGCCCAGCCCTCGAGGCAACATGGCCGCCACGTGAGCTGTGTATGCAGCCACGCGCGCTCTTGCCGAGGTTAGGTTGGCTCTCTCGCTTGCTCGCTCGCTCGCTCGAGAGCCGAGTCCTTCAGGACCATCGCTTTTGTGAGTACGAGCGCGAGGAAAATGGGTGGGGTGGACCTCGGGGGCGCGGGCGCAAGCGAGCTGCCGAGGCGGCAGTCAGCCATCATGGGGACGACGCCACCACCGTTGCTGCTTCTCCCTTGCCCGGAGAGAGAGACAGAGAGAGAGAGAGAGAGAGAGAGAAGCAAGCGAGCCCCGGGTATATATTCCTCATCGAGGCTCGGCGATTTTCCCGGCTATTTTCCACGTCTAGGTGTAGCTTGGAAGTGAGAGAGAGAGAGGGAGTGAGATCGAGGGGGAGAGTTTGGCATGCCTTGGAATAAAATGGGCGACGAGACGCGTGGTTCGTCCCCCGCGTCAGCCGCGGAAGTAGAGATAAGTGGCAGTACGCGAATACCCAGGAGATAACCGCGAACAAAGCTCACCCTCATTATGCCAATGCATTTCTACCCGTCGTCGTCGTCGTCGTCGTCGTTTTCCATGCCAACGAGCGACGCATCACAGTGCGCACAGCGAATGCTGAAGCTCGTTTGTTCGTATATACGTTATGCGGATCGTCTCCTCTGTCTCTCGTTTGGGAATAACTAATTTCAGAGAGGGAATTTTCTTCGTGAGATGTATATAAGGCTTTTGGCCTCTACATAGGGTATATCGTATATACGGTTATATATATAGAGAGAGAGAGGATCTGAGAAAATTCTGACTCTATTTCTTACTTTATATAACGGAGGTTGAACGGTACATTTATGGCGTATTTTTGGAAGTTGCCGGAGATTGTGATAACGATTGCGGTTGATGGCCGGGTTTATTGGTTTTTAACGGGCAGTTAAAAGATTAAAGTCCTCTAGGTCAAAATTTTAACGGCCGCGTAGCGCGCGCTGCTGACTTTTCCTACTGAACTTCAATGTCAGATTCATTAATATTTAGAGACTGATATGTATGTTAATTTTTGTTTGGGATAGCCCTTTTTTATGAGGTAAATAAGACATTTTTCTGTCTTGTAATACTATATATAAAATTTAATCCCTTCGTTATATACATCATACTTAATATAATTTCATTTTGTACCAATCTTACCAAATTTTCTATTAAAATATTTTAAGAATAATATTATAATTGCGGGTTTATAGTGATAAAATGAACCTCGCGCAGAAAATTTACCATAATTTCACTTATCACGAATTTCATTTAAGTTAAATGATATACCATGTATATGAAAAAATCATCTCGGGAATAAGAAACGCGTTTAAATTCAAGATAAAAGATACGTCTGCTGTAATGTACGATGCGACGGCGAAGAAAAGGCAGGGCTCGTATTTTAAAATAAAAAAAAAAAATTTTAAATGCTAATGTGCGCAGACTACACTGCAACGTGAAAAAATTATTTTTAAAAATATATAACACTGCACGCGCAAAGAATTACTTTAATTCGTGTATGAAAAAAAAGAATACTTAACTTCTAAAGTGTGCATTACAAAAGATCACAGTCCAGTCTTAATGTGTAATACAAATTTTTATAAAAACGTAATAATTGTATAGTTGCAGTTCTTTGTACTCTGTTCTGACCACGCGCTTACGTTTTCTCTTTATTGCACCTGTTCACGTGTTTACTGCGCTCGTAAAAATCCGCAAAGTTGACCGCCGCGCACGACTGTCCAGCTCCTACTACTTTACGGTCATAATCCTTAACGATTTTTATTAACTCGGCAAAATTGTCTTTGCATTTTAATCCTTATAATGCTGGTATGGGGGATAGCGATCGGATTCTCTTCTTCTTCTCCCTCGCGTTCTGCTTGGATTTTAGGGTCTGCGCGCACCTATTTTAAACCGATAATCATCATCGTCGTCTGGTTATAATTAAGGAGACGAGCGACTTGCGCTATCAATTCAAAACTTTATAAGTGAAGAAACTCCGTAATTACAAGATTTTTCTCGTCTGGTCTGCAGTCGTATCACTGGACCTCTGTTTCTTTCCTCCCTTTTTCCCCCCCTTCGATGCACGTATCTCTTTGATCGTTTGCATTTTGCAGTATACTCCTGCTTTTCGCTGACGCTGATCTGACGATCGTTGGCTCTCTCAGCTTTGCGATATATATATATATATATATATATATATATATATAATTGTACGCTGAGAAAAACATTAATGAGAAGTCATATAGGGATGAGATGTGAGAGTGTATGTGCGTGAGAGAAAGATTTTTCTTTATTTTCCCCCCTTCGTTCTCGAGATATCTGGCTTCTTGACTTCTCTCTCGCGGGGCCATCTTTTGATCGAGATAGGAGTGATATTGAAATAGAGAATGCTTGAAATTTAAAACTTTTCAGTTTACGAGCGCTCGTAAAACTCACCTATGCAGGATCTGGAGGAGTAGCGAGTGCGGCCTGGCTCCCTTCGAGTAATCTGGAAAAATTAAAAAGAAAAGAATGCGTTATTCTTGGTCTGTTTTTTTGTTCTTTCTTCTCCTCGTCGTGAATTTTCAGCGGACAATAATTCAATTAGGAAAGTTATTATTATTCATCTATTCGTGTTTAATTAAATTTAGAAACATTTCGGGCAGGAGGAGGGGAACATTTACGACTGTTATAAAGTGGAAAATGCGTCGTAAAACAGCTTTACTAATGAGAACAACAACTGTTTTAACTATATACGAATGCCGCGCGGCTAACCAAATAAAGCATTTTTCAACACGTTCGACTGTACAGTTAATTTCACGTATCTTCCTGTTATCCGAGTCGCGCGCGCTTTTTTCCGTCGCTCGAAAGAAAAACACAAAGATATCCTGACGCGTATATATATATACGTATATATCCACACGTACACGCACTTCGGCACTAAAATATTCAGCAGCTGTCGTTTCGTACAAGTCACTCACTCGCTACAGATATTTATCTTTCAGAAGGAAAAAAATTTTGTTCATTCTCCACCATATATATATACGCAGCCACGTGAAAGAATGCGCAAGGAGAGAAAGCGCCTGCTAGCTTGTTTGGATGCATCCCTGTCGCGTGGATTAGCTCTTTCCACACGCGCGTAAAAAGACAGAGAAGGTGCGAAGAATGGAAAGAAAAGGGTTTTGGGTGAAAGTTTTCTTCGGGGCTCTTTACAGCCGCAACGCTGTAAATAGCACTGACTCTCTCCGTAAGGGGTTGCAACGAAGCAGCAACTTTCTCGGATTGCTTTCCGGCCTCGCCATGAGCGTCCGATCTGTGCCTATAGCTGACGAAGGCAAACCGGGGAACACGTCTATTTCGTTCGAGGAACCGCTAAAAATACCAAGGCGTCATTATATTCGTCAGAGGCGCACACGCGTGGCATGGTTTTGGATGGAAAGCGCCGATGGAATCTCCAAATGTATAGCTGGGGAGAATTTAAGAGCACCGATTGCGACAAAAAATTCAAGAACAAAGCGAGCGTTTGAACTCGAAACGATGCGAGTGTATGCGCCGGCGACAGAATATATTTTAGAGCAGACGTTTTTATCGCTCGTGTTATAATTATCGTAAAAGACAGTGTATGGTGTGTTGTAGACGAAATAACTTGCTTTACGTCTTACTTAACGGCGCCGTCTGATTTGTATAAGGAATGCTTCTTTCGTTGGAATAATATATAAGGCGGAGACGTTGAATAGTATGTGGAAATAATAAGTATTTTATCGATATGTGCAATATTTTTGCTTTCAATACCTGTGCGGGACTACTTTTTTTCGTGGAATATATTGAATTTAAAGTTTTCGTTTATAAAGTTGGTTTATGGAACAAGGTTAAAGATGTTGGATTTGGCTTTTTTCACGAAGGAAAACGCCGATATTACGGCGAATAAATATTTATTACGTCAGAGCGAAGGAAAGGAACTGTAGAAAATACTGGCTAGATCGGGAGTTATGAATGGAACAATCGCGTGTTTTTATATATGAAACGACAGTTTAATTTACGATGGAAACAAACCATCTGGGATATTCGGGTCTGGGCCTTGTACCAGATTATTACTCACTTTACAAGAATTCGATCATGACGTCGACCGATCGTAAACGTTGAATTTTCAATCGTCGCGGGACAAGTGGAAATAGCATGTCGAGTTATTACACTCGTAAACTCTTTTTTCCACGACCGTCGCATGCGCGCGTGAGCAGGGGAACGACTTGCCGAAATGACCGAGTTAACGAGGCTGAAGACACGCGGGACACGCTTCGTGCTTACATTTTTCGCTGATGTTTTCGGTAGAGATACGTGTGATGATTTTTTAGGCCCCTATGGAAAATAAGTCGCTCCTTTTAGATGCAGTTGATTCATTGTTCTGCTTTAGTTTCGGAGTAGAATCTTTTGATCTGGCTGTAATTGTAGCTGAGAGAAGCGAGTATTTTATTGCTTTCGGAAGGGTACTTCGAGCACAATAAAAGTGCTTGAACGTGTAAAATCATGAGAAATCTACAAAGTAAAAGCTTTGGGGCATTAACATTACTTTATGGTTCAATTTGTTAACGTCTTTATAAAACGTTGTAAAATTTACATGGGTTATTCATATATAAATGGAACGTAAAAGTAGCTAAGGTGGAGAAAAAGTGCTATAAAATTTATGAAAATATAAGCACGCTTATACCATTTTTAATCCGTAATATACGCTAGTTTTATTCCAGCTTAACGTTAAATAAAGATAAGAAAAATTATCGTCATGAATTTTTTTTTTAACTCTGTCTTTCATCAACTTTTTATAATTTAATTGATCTAAATAGTTTCTTTATATAAAAAATAACTTGGAAATAAGTAAATATTCATGTATGTTAAATGAAATTCTTAAGACTGAATTTTGTATATATACTTGAAAAGAAGTCAATTAATATATTTTTTGTTCTTATGCAGGTACTTAAAAATCTCATTTACTTTTTGTATAAAAAATTATAAATTTCAATTTGTAAATAGAATAAATTATTGTACATAATATAAATCAATATTATTAAAACATTTTATCACTTATTTAAGACTTTTTACAAATATTATTCACTTGACCGACGAATCCCCAGAGTAACTTTAGATATTTCACATAATACCCTAACAAAAAAAAACTATCTCACCAACAAAAAACCACCAACAACCCAACTAATGCATTAAAATTCTTTCAGATAAAATTGAGCCAGCTGCTGCGTTCATTTTGTTCAATGGATACACCAGAGCCGCACAGGCGCAGTCACGCGAGGGTCGAGAGCCATGATGCGACGGCAAGCAAACGCGTGATGGCGGCGTCTGCCCCGCGCCGTCCTCTCTCTACTTGATGCTACTATATACCACACAGCAGTAGGCCTGGCAAAAATCATCAGAATTTCGCGGAGCATTCGCACGCGATTGCGTCACACATATACGCACACACGCATATAACAGAATCGTGGGGGTCCCCACCGACAGACAAATACAGAGAAAAAAAAGAAAGAGGCAACGAAACTAAACTAGGCTTGAGTCTCGTTGACGCCGGGCTACGAGGAAGCGAAAAAGTAGTAGCTAACTTGCCGTCGGCAACGAGCGAACGTGGAAATAGCTTGCCGCGTGTGTGTTAAGTGCTCATGAAAGTGAAGTTAAAATTAAGTGAAGTGAAGCAAGAGAGAGAGAGAGAGAGAGAGAGAGGCGTGTATGCGAGAAGAAGCGTTTGCTGATGGGGGATTTGTTGTCTAGTGATTTCTCGCTTTTCCTGCAAGGCTGAATTTACATCCGGCCGCTACGTATATATGTGCGTGCTTGCATTGTGGGGAGATATAACTTTTGGTGGATGATGGAAGTCGTAAACGGGTGCGAGAGGCCAAGTGTGTTTTCTTTAAGGGCTTGTAAAGATTTCATATATATATACACACATACATATACACACCCACGGTAGCTGTGAAGTTGCGCGAATTTTTGAAGAACGATGTGCTGTTGTCGGACAGGGAGGTGTTTATTTTGCTTGGGGAAGAGAGAAAGAGAGAGAGAAGTGCGCGAGCGTGTAAATCAGGACACAGAGGCGGTTTATGGGCATTCTCGTTTTGGGGGGAGGCAACGGCGAATGAAAATTTTTCCGGAATAACGCGAAGTTTACTGGCGATTCGGAGAAAATTTTATGAAAAACAGCTGGAACGTGTATATATGCGCTTGGTTGCTTAGACAGTGTGTTCGTCGAAAGAGTTTTATTGCTGAGATAAAAACGAAAATGTTTGATAATCTCTCATCGGCGCGCGTATATATACTCTCAGAGTGGGTGATAATTCTAATAAGACAGTTTTACGCTTCTCTCGAGCTTCTATTTTAAATATCATGTGTACACGTATAGTACGTAAAGACGACCAGTAGCTTACTCATATACATGTGCGGTATACGTAAATTCAAAGCGGAAAAATCTACGTATCTGGCGGTGCAAAAACATCGCTTAAAATCTTCGAAAAAAAAAAGAAACGGCGAACATCCTCTCTGTAACTACACTTCAACTTCTCAAACAATACCGCTGTAAACAAACATCTTCGTCTTCAAAGACGTAAAAGATCGTTGTAACAAGGAAAAACAAACGCGCTCGTTGGCTTCTACATCCATACGTACACTTCCCGTCGGATCATTGTTCCAACGCATCGCTGCGCGCAGTGTAGTATACATCGTCTTTTCTCCTCCGCCTTCTCTTCGAGGAGGCGGATCGGCTTAATATTTGCATATCGAGCCGGATGAAAAATCCGTTAATAATAGTAATCTCGTGGAGCTCACGCCATTTGCATATACGCTCGTGCAGCCGTGTGTATTATTATTTTTCTCCTTTTCCCTGGAGGAAGAGGCGCGGCGGCTGCAGCAGCGGTGGCGGCGGCGCGACGTTGTCGGCGAGGCACAATAAATTGCCGCAAGGCTTAACGCGCGCGAGCGAACGCGGCTTATAATATGCAAGAGAGAGAGAGAGAGAGAGAGAGAGAGAACCTCGTATAGTGCAGTGTCCTGTAGAGGTAAAAAACGGCAGGCCGAGAGATAACCAAAGGGAGTGAGTGAGAGAGAGAGGAAAGCTCTCTACGCTCCATAATGTTACCGACCTGATAGTTTCACGAACGAAATTCCACCTCGTCGTCGTCGTCGTCGTCGTCGTCGCAGTTACAAAACGAGAAAGTTGAGTAGATGGTGTAAAAATGTGTAAGTGCCTGTATATGTGTGTGTTTAAGGTGGAGGTAGAGGATATCACGTATATATGTGGAGCTTATGCCGTCGCGACGCGCGAACGCATATATATACGGGAAGAAATAATAATGCGCCGCTGTGAGCACATGACCAGAGCTGGTATGAAAATACACTATAGAGAGTAAACTGTATATATAAAGTCGCTGGATTAACTACTTTAATTAATAAGATTCTTACTTTCGATATTGCTGAAATGCACGCGTGCGGTTACGCCTTTTTTATACGCGTATATAATGCCCAGGGAAGCGAGCGGGTAAGCAAAAGCGCGAGGAAAAATTTATATACGGCGCGTGTGTACAAGGCTTTACGAGAACCTCGTAAGACGTAATAAAATCGCAAACTTAAACACCGCGGAATATAATTTGTTTGGCTTTGATTTTTCCTCTCGGTTACACACGCAAATACGCATCGCTTCGTATACGCGCGAGCGCATTGCATACCACCAGCTAGTCTTAATTAAAATATTCCGCGCCTCTTTTTGTTATTAATTAATTAACTCGACTCTGCGGCATTAATGAGGCGTCTCGCCTTCGCTTGTTCTGCTTTTTTTTTTCTTTTTCTTCTTCTTCTTCGTTAGTAAAGAAAAAAAATCAAATATATCGCTTAGACACACACATATATACGTATCCATAATTGAAATGAAAAATTTCTTATGTGCAATTTTCCAAGCGTATATTATATATGTCTTTCAAAAGATGCATGTCACTATAAAGATCATATATTTACTGTGTAATATCAAAAGGTAAACGTATACCAGTAAGTAATAGAAACGAAACGCTAGAAATGGAACTCGCAAAAAGCAAATACGCGCGAGTAGCTACGAAATTTATAAGTTTAGATTGTACGGGGGAAAGGCTGTTAAAATAAATTTAAGCTCTCTCTTACTCTCGCGCGGCTCGCGTATAATAATTTATGTAGCGCCACGGCATCTACTAGAACGCGCGTTGCGTTCAAAACAACACGCGAGAATGCATACGCGGCGCGTCCGAAATACACCCAGACTCAAAGGCATAATAAGAAATGCGAGCAAGCAAGCGAGTGTAATAAAGATCGTGCTGGCGGTTGTGTGGCTCATTTAAAATCTCGAAAGAGAGAAAAAATTGCGGACCAAGCAAAATCGCTTGAGAATATTCTTAACGGCAGTTTTGTGACGAAGGAGCGTGCAATTATAAGGGTCGAAGAAGGCGGCGTGCTTTTTGATACATTGTGAAATTTTTGTCGGTGACGTAATTTTCGATTAATTTCGTAGATGAGAAGGCGGTGTCTGAGTAATATAGGATGAATCGAAGGCTTGTAGGATAAAGTGTTGATTAATTTATTGAGATGGTCGAGTGACTGGACAGGAAAATTATTCGAAGGAATTTTTTATTACTCTATCCGGGTTTAATTGACAGATTGTACGAAGATAATGGGAATTTCAAATAGCAATTCATTAAAAAATGATAAACAAAGTTGCAGAAAATATTATTGAAATTTCTAAACGTCCTTGTCAACAATGCAGAATCAATTTAACAAATCACAGTCGATAATACAGTAATAAATTATTCAAATCGCCGAGAAAAAAAGTCATAAAAGAGCCGCTAAAATATGAGGTATTGATTTCCCGGGGAATAGAAACAAACGATAAGAAAAAAAGCAAAGTATAAAAAATATCGGCCGATCGATCTATATACGCATCACTCGCGGGGTGAGAAGTAAAAAAAAAGTGACGGGGTCGTGGTGTACTTCGGTCGCCGCCCCGGTAAACGGCCATTTCCTAGGCCTAGACAACTTATGGCGCGAGCGGGTGCGAAACTGTGCTCGATTTATTGGCCGCGTCTTGCTTTGTTTATGTCGCCGCGAAGTTCTCGTAAAATAGCTCGTGCTTCTGATATTCCGTGCATTGTTACAAAGTGTAATTTACTTTCGATCCTGTACAGATCTTCGTATATATACGGACATGCCTTTGTTTGCCCTTCGTTAGTCGTTAATATTTAAACTGGAAAAATGCTGGTTACGAGGATTTTTTATATTGATTTAGTGATGGCTTTTTTCCGCGGATACGAGGGCACTTTGTGCGTCATTTGTCAGATTAAAGGTGGGGGAAAAATTGTAAGTTAGAGCTATGGTTGAAGGATATTTGCGTTGGAAAGGAATAAAGTAGAGTACCAATTACATTTATCTATTTTTGTGTGAAAATTAGGTTTCTGCAACTTGACATCTACAAATAATGCCTCATTTGTAATAAAAATAAAAGCTTATTATAACTTTTTCAAATATATTAAGATGCGAAAAACATCGGCAATGTAAATATTTAAAAAAAATGATATTCCAGGTATATTTATGCAAAGTCGAGATAAGATGACATTTTATTTATAAGATTCAGGTATATATACACACACGATACATACAACCGCTCGCAATTTTAAAATTCGATTCCACTTGATTTCCATCGAATTAGATATGCCGGAGAGCGCGCAGTGTTGTGTAAAAAAATCACGTAACGGAGGGAAGAATAAATCGATCGGGCTCATATACAACTATATATTTATAAAGCGATTAATCCGTAAACTCTCTCAGACGCAGCGAATATAATGAAAGAAAAATCTAAATTCGTATCTCAAGCGAAAAGAAAAATGGCCGCTGATCGACGTCAACGACGACAAGAAGCTCAGGCAGACAGGCAAGCAGGCTGACCCAAATCCGCAATGTATTTACGAAAGCTTATATAGAACTGCCTCTTTCTCTCTCGCTTATGCCATCGACCGATTCACCGCTTCCTTTTTATAGCGGAGAAATATGCATTATTTACAGACGGTACACATATACACAGCAAGTGAGTCCTCTTGTACGATGCTTTCTTTTCTCCGACGTCGAAACCAGCGACGCGTGATCCGTGCGCCGGATAAGAGATATATTTTCCTTCCCTCACTGAATCTAAATCGTGCGACGTTGGCGCATCTCCGGCTATATATGTGTGTGTGTGTGTATATATATATATAAGAGGGACTTTTGTACAGAACCTCGATGGAGACTGTGGGAGTGTGTATATACGTTCTTATTCCTTTTAATATACGCCACGTTCTGCTCATCGAATCGCGCAATAGCTCTCGCGATAAATATGGAGTAGGTTACGGTTCTGGGAGCACGATCAAGTCAAGTAGAAATCATCGTTGAAATATCTAATCAGGAGGGAGATTGAATTTTTAATAAGCTATGTATACCTCTTTTACATCAGCATAATTTATATAACTTTTTCTTTCTCGCTCAAGGAAAATTGTACACGAGAAGAAAAAAAAAGTTAAATTGGACCGAATAACGGGGAAAAAGTAAGGAATAAATTCAGGTCCGATATATACGTATATATATAATTTTACAAAATAAAATAACTCTAAACCGCAGCAGTATAGCAGCAGCAAGCGAATTTCCCAGATCTATCTTGAACAGTACAAAATGCTTTTCCAGCATTTTCCTCCCCACGGAAATTTCTCCGCTCGCAACATTCGAAACTCCGAATCAGTCCGCGTACAATCTCATTTGCATTGCGTAAAGTACCCAAGTCGAATCTCAAATTTCTCCCTCAGTCTCTGTCTCTCTTTCCTGTACGAAACTCTAGGAGAGACTTTGAGCAAAATAGATAGAGAGACAGTCTCTCTCTTTCTCTATATCGCTCGGCAAGATACAGACCGCGAACGACGCTAGTCATTTAACTCTTATCCACGTTCGAAAATGTGTATCCCGAGGCTGCGCACTATACGCGGCAAAGTTTCTTCGCTCACACGCGAATCTGCCGAGGCAAACAGATTCTCGACTTCAGCACAACGTGATTGTCTCTTTCTCTTCTCTCTATAAGCGTAGCAAGCGTAGAAAAATCGTTGCGCTACGGAATTCAATGCGCGAAAATTCCCTTGTAAATGCCAGCTCGCCTCGTCTGTCGCAGACATGAGGGCGCGTGGTATACCCTACGATATATATAACATAAAAGAGAGCACACGCAATTCGCGTGTATATATACGCGCAGTTCGGGTAGAATTGGTCGCTCTAAGTACGACGGAACGCTATGGTATTATACCAGGACAGACGATCGGCGTGTTTACGCGGGAGAGCGCTAGCGATGGCGAGAGACTTTGGTCTTGTGTGTGTGTGTATATATATATCTGTCTGTGTCCCCGACGGATTTGCCCCGGGAGCAATATCGTCGACGGAAGAGACACACGAATTTGATCGTACGCGCGCCTCGTGCGGTAGCGCCGGAAGCTGAGGATTTCGTTTCTCTCGTCTCTGCGTATATATACTACACTTTTCCTCGTGCGTGCGTACGTGTCTGCGTATATTCATGCACGTGCGCAGGCCGCTAAGGTATAATACTATACATATTACTATACATACACACGCGCGACTTGGCTATAGATAGGTACACATACCCACATATATATACGTATGCGGAGGGTCTGTCATTCCGTCGCGATTTGGCAACGGAGAGAGAGAGGGGGAGGGCGAGAAAGAGAGAGAGAACTCCTGCGCTCGCTCGGAATAATCTTCCGTATAAATTGGATCGTCAGAGCGAGCCCAGGCAGGCGAGAGAGAGAAAGCGCGACGTCAACGCTCGAGGGTGGAGAAATGCAATTGCGAGGGAGCGAGAGAGAAAGAGAGAGAAGAGAGAGCGTCGAAGCGTAGCCGCCCTGGAGAAAGAATTGCCTTCTATGCCGTATATAACAATTGTAAAAGAAAAGGGAACGAGAGAGAGAGAGAGAGAGAGAGTGCGACCTTTTTTGTCCTATCTTTAAATTTGTAAAAACTAGAAATTGAATTCACCGGGCGTTCCAATCTTGCACGCTCGTAGATTCGGAAATTTAACGCGCGCGCGAGTGAGCAGGCGAACGCTGGGGGTTCGTTCGCGTTCGTTGAAGATACGGCTTTTTATTCCCCGTAGTTTTCTCAACTGCTTCTCTCGGTGTATGTATAGGGATGAAAGTTTGTTCGAATTATTAGAATAATTTTTATGCATTAAAATATTTTCTGAGAATTTTACCAACGATTTTGAAGTAAAATTTTGTTGTATTCCTATGTTAAAATTACGGTTTACACAAGAAGCCTTTTCGTAGAATTCTTTCGAAAGTTTGTTAATTTAATGTTATTGTTTTCAAAGCTAAACGTTCTGACTGTAATATTAACCTAAACTCAATCTCATATACGTTCGCCCGTCGCATTTCTTAATAACAAAAATTCGATCATTCGCACAGCACAACGCGATGTAATCAAAAATACAATCTTCGCCTTAATACCGAACGCTTCTCACGTCCGATAACCAAGACCACCTTTGTATCCTCACCCATACACCGTGATAATTTTATCTAACCTATAATCTCACGCTAAGATAACGAGAAAATCTTCCCAGCTCACCATATACCGTCGCGTAATCTCATATTCTTTAGTCGGATAAAAAAAAAAAACAAGACAGCCAAAAGAAAAAGAACCGATTCTCTATTCCGACTGGCGCACTATACACGATGTATATAGAATTCATACAAAAGCGCATACAATCCCCACGCGCTATTATTCTTCCAACGTTTCTCTCTCTCTTCCACCTTAGAGAGGAAGGAAAAGGCCGCACCTTCGGCGAATAAGGCGATGCGCGCGCGCGACTTGTACACCCACAAGAGGGACACCCACGCGGCGACGCGTCGTCGGCTGCTCCTGTACACACACAGTTGGTATAGAGCTCCTTGTTTATTCATCGGGTAGCTGGCACATCGCCTTTTTTATTCATACATCGATATGTACACGCGTGCGTGTATATATATATATATGTATACTAGTAGGCGCTGCAGTCGAAGCAACCACGTTGTACGTCGTCGACACTATACGGATCTGACCTTCCTTGCTCCTTTTAAAGTTACCCAATGATCTGAGGTTTTTTTTTGCACACGGATAAATGAAGAGGTTTTTGTACGAGCGTGTACATGAGTAGATATGGTGACTGTTACCTTTATTCACCTGAAGAGAGATGCTGGTTGTTGTTCTCGCGAGTTACCCGTGTTTGCGGATTTTTGAAGGAAAAAGAGGGTCGGGGAGGAGGGTTTAAATTATAGTTTTATGCAAAGCAAGCACAGAGTAAGATGGAGAGGAGGGGGGGATGAGAGAACATTTGGGTGGTCGCGGATGTAATGAGACGGGGGTATTAAGGTCGAAATCTTTTCCGTCCTGATTATTACAGTGAGATTCTTTGACGACAAAAAAAAGAAAGAAAATTATCTCTTACTCGGCAAAATGCTTCGGTTTCCATTTTTCGCGGTCCGCAGCGACAAGAGGTATTTAGCTCTAATTGAACGATAAAGTACCATTCTTATAGAGTCTATATCGAGCATTTTATTGAATCGTCGTTATCGCCGCATTAAGATCCAAATAAGTTTTGATTATTTTTCAAAGCTGATACTGATTCGCTCCGTCATGATGGCTCATTATCCTCGTTAAGAGCATTACTAAACTTATTCTCTTTTACCTCGATCGTCCCCGTTTAGCCGACATTTTTTCGCTAACGGAGCTATATATATTTCTTAACGAAAAAAAAGAGAAACTTTCGGCTACATCGAGAAATTAGCTGAAGAATAAAGTCGCGTCTTTATAAAACTTTAGCTCCGTCCGTATATATATCGACGAACTTATAATCATTGGGCAGCACGTGCTGTAAAAATTAAACGAACTTCGTATAACAAAAACCAAATCAAGCTTCCGCCCCGTCGCCCTCCGGTATAATACCCGAAGCGAGATTCCAAAAAGGCAAACTTCTCTCCCTCCGCCCTCTTACGCTCGAGAGAGAACTTTTCCTTCCATCTCGCCTCTACACACACACACACACACACACATATATATATATATATATAATACGGACTCTGAGCTCTTGAGTCCCCATCATACTTTCCACAACTTATTTCTCAACTTCTATATTGTTAACGTCATTTTCAGAGCTTCGACCGCAGTAGCAGTAGCAGCAGGGGTAGCAGCAAAAGCTCCGGGGCGCGTCGTCGTCGTCGTCGTCGTCACGGCCTGAGAGGGGGAAGAACGGCCGCCGTGGTATTCGAAAGGGGAAACTCACTCTCTCTCTCTCTCTCTCCCCGTGGAAAATGTGTGCGCGCTGGGGTGAAACGGAGGAAAGCCAGCCAGAGAGGAGAAGGAGAAAGAGAGAGAAAGCGAGCGAGCGTATTATCGAGCCAGACGCTGCGGAAATGGTGAAAGTCGAGCTCGGGAAAGGAGCAAAAAAAAAGAAAGAGAGAGAGGGAGAGAGAGAAGGGTGAGTGGTGTGGAAAAGCGCTAGAAAGAGACGGAGAGGCAGAGAGAGAGTGGCGCAGCTGGCGCGTAGCAGCAGCAGTGGTGCTGCCAGAATTTTGCGCCTCCCTTTTTCGACTCTCTCTCTCTCTCTCGCCCGCTCGCTTCACCCCCCCCCCCTGTATAGGTATATATACATGCGCACACTATATACGCGGGTGCGCCAGTGCCACGGGGAAATTCCAGGGGCTGTAAGCTCGATGCTGCAAGCTCTCTCTCTCTTTCCCTCTCACCCCCCAGCCGCTATAGCGTTCTATAGATATACGGGTGAGATAGCGCTACGGGTACGCGCTCACACAGTGAGAGAGAGAGAGGCGGTCTCGCCGGTACCCTCCCCCTAGAGAGCCGCCAGTCTCTGTGGCAGCACTCGGCGAGCGTCGATCGATAGCGCGAGCCGTCCTGCGTGTGTCTGGAGCTCGACACAGCGCGCGGCTAGCTGCAGTATAACGGGAACGTCGCCGTCGACGTCGTGGCAGTGGCGGCAACGAAGGCCTGCCCTCTATATATCTACCTACCTCTCTCTCTCTCTTTCCAGCCAGCAAATGATATCAAAATGCTCTCACGTGTGCTGAGAGAGGTATATATATATATGTGTATACGTTAGAGAAGGGGAAAAAAGCTTTTTTCACCGGAACACGGGTTGGAATGCAGAGAGAGAGAGGTTCGATGTGTCGATGCGTTTTATGAAAAATGTTTCAGACACACGCGCGCGCAGCCGTTGCCGCATTGTATATTCCACGTATATATGAGATGCTTTGTTCTGAGAGAACACCGGGGCATTTCGTCGCGTTTCGTAATTAGTGCATATACGCGTGAGACGTGTATAATACTGGGAATGTATACGCGACGTGCGCGATATGAGAGGCTAAAAAGGGGAAGGGTTTAATTTCGTTAGGCGGGAGGGAAAAAGGGATAGAATGGCGGCGGGAGCGCTTTTCTTTCTTTGTGCTCTCGAGCAGCAATAGTGGTAGTATAGCGACGAGATGGAGAGAAATTTTCGTGCACGAGTTGTCGCAAAGGGCTAATAAGAAAGCGTGCGCGCGTGCGCGCGTGATAAGAACGTTTTTGTTTCAGGGAATTTTCCGGGAGAGTACTGGAAGGACGATATATAACTCTTTTTATCAGATTATTGCGTTAGTTTTTCTCAGTCTGCGAGCTTTTTGTTTCTCGGATACCACGATTGTTGAGACATTTCTTGTGCATTTGAAGTACGTGTTTGTATTTTAACGAGTATAATAGAGTAGCTATACCGTTTTATCTTGACAGAGGTAGAGACATTTATGCCTTTGTTTAGATGTCATTGTAACATTTGACAGTTTTGGTTCAATTACGAATAACGAATAATTTTCCTCTAGCAATAATTGGTAAACTAAAAGTAATTTTAAGAAACATATTATTTTACAAAAAATAAAGGCAATTTGTAAATTATCGTTTTTAATACAACGTGAGAAAAAATTTGTAACATTGTACCGATGTCAAAGTAATCGACTATATAATTCCACCCTTATGAAACGTTTTAAATGTTTAAACATCCATTTACTACAAACTGCTAATTTATTATGATCGAAAATGTTTGGCTTCATTCCAAATAGAATTTCTTATTTACTTCTCGACATTTTAACTTTATTCCAATTACATGACAATCATATAACGAATTAAGCCAGAAAATCAACTATTAAATACTTAATCAGCCCTCGATAAACAACAAATCAGTCAATACTTCACTCAAAGTATACAATCCCAAATAAAGAGCTTAAAAATACTACCCGGGAACAATGAACCAATCGTCTTATTATCATCCGACGTCAACCGCAATCATCGGCCATTATCGACCGACGCGAGAGACCAATAGCCGCAGCTTCTACGCGCATGCCTCTTCACCAAAGTTCGCGCGTATAGCCATAGCCAGCCGCTCCTATATACGCACGCATATACATATACACACACCCATGTAGAGAGAGAGCACTACTCGTGCGCGCATCTTACGCATCCTCATTACGCGACGGCTAATTTACGATAATGACAGCCGGAGGCATCGTGTGCTTCGGAGTGCTCGCGCTGTTCTCTCTCGACGCACGGGTCTGATATAGTATCTGCGGATGGAAGAGAGAGAGAGAGAGAGAGAGAGAGAGAGAGCCGAGCGCTGTTTTACGCCGCCGTTAAACACGTGCGAAATTCGTTTTATATAAACACACCGGAATTCTCGCGTTTTAGAGCGCTGATGCCTGTCTTAAATCTATGTATATATATGTATATGAGCAGATTCCCAATTATATGCTGCTGAAGTATAGGATATGATGGATAGGATAAGTGTGCGGCGTGTATCTTATGTGTTAGCGCTCGTAATACTACTTGGATAGAGAGATTTTTTCGCCGATAATTGTGGTAGTTTCTAATGTACTGTAATTTAATACCTCGGGTTGGTATAATTTTTACGCCTTGTGTGTATATATACGCTTGCGGTGCTTGTGTGTATACGTGTGCCTATATGGGATTACGCATTAATTGTGATTGTAGTTAGTTTACGAAGGCTATCAGTTTCATAAAATGTAAAAATTATACTCGCGATAAAATTTTATGTAATTTTATATATTTATTGCTGTATCGCTTCTTTTGCAGGTATAAATTTCTAAATAATCATCGTTCGGTTGAAAAAAAAAGTATCCATTTTCAGCAGCAGCAGCAGCAGCAGGTGCGTCGCTTCGTTAAAGGAGCACAAAAATGACTAGGTAACAAGTCGACTGACACGTGAAAATATGTTAATCAGACATCAATAAATTACCAACGATAAAATAAAAATGTTTTGTGAGTTCAGTCTTAAATTTCACTCCCATCGTGTATATATATATATATAAAGAAATCAAGTTCTCCTCCCCATAGCCCGTTGAATGTAAATCCCGATTCTAATCAAATTCCACCTTTTTCTCTCCCCTTTTTCCTACCACTTGCATTCATGCACGTTCGGTTTTTCTTCTATAAACATATATACAAGTTCAAGAAAAAGAAAAAAAAAAATTAAAAGAAAAAACGTCGCAACACGCCACTCGCTCAGTGAAAGAATAAATCTCAAGGAAAAGCTAGCTCGGTCGCATTAAAAGCCGCCTCGTATATCTCCCAGAAATTTGGCCACATCCCGTATACCAACGTATATACTTTACGAACTCACCGCTTACTATACGTAAAAAAGCAGCTCGCAAGTGGGCCCGTGGGACATTCTATCGTCCAAACTGGACCTATCCTATATGCTTTCAGTGTAGAAAGCATGGAGAAAAGGGCAGCGGCATGTACATAACGAGTGTCCAAGCACGCGCGCATCTAAGGAGGTCGAGGATGAGCCCCTACACGATGTATAATAGAGGCACGGTAGGAGAGTATAGGCGATCTCTCTCTCTCTCTCTCTCTCCTCTATATACAACGTCGAGCCTCCCCGGGACAGTTGACACGTAACTCGATAGCTACGCGCGGTGGCGTCGGCGTGTGTGCGCGCGCGCGCGAGTCTTGTTTACGGCCTCGTAAAATTACCGAGTTGATGCTTCAAAGTGGAATAAAACGATTGCGGCCCGACGTCGCGTCTGTGCATCATGCATGTATGTATGCACGCGCACGTATATATATGAGAGATACGCAAAGTCTGTATATGTAGGAGAGGGGCTAATATTACGGGCGATTGATCGGACGCGCAAAATGATATTTTCACGCCGCTCGCAACGTTTATATGCATGCATATACGCGCGCGTGCGCGAAATGTATAACTGTGCGCAAGGGGTGCTGATACTCGTATATGCTGCACGGTCAATGCCTCGTCGTACCGCGTGAGCATGTTTCGTTTTATATACCTCCATTGGTAATGTGTTTCTGCACTCTCCTGACGATGATGATTTTTGCATCGTACGGTGGCTATAGAGTTTTTTGTTTCCAACGGCTCGTCGTCGACGTCTTATTGATTTTCTGGAAAAGCGGCTGTATATATATATTGTGGGACAAGTTCGTTTGATAAGGATTATTATTGACAATAAGACTAGTTTCGTGTATAAGTCGAGTTGGGCAATTGTTGCAACGCCACGGGATTTTCATCTGTTTATGTAAATTATCATTCTTATTTTCGCATTTATTAAGGTAAATTTAAGTATAAAGTGCAATAAAAGTCGTCGTCGCCGGTATTTTAAAATAATCTTATGGCAGTAAAATCGATACTTTATTGATTACAAAAAAAAAAGAAGAAGAGAGAGGTAAAGCGATTCACGCAAAAGGAAATTCCTCGTTTGCTGTGGCTGAAGCGGACTTGTTGTACCGAGCGACACACTCTTCGCGTCGCTTTAGTTTATTAAACCAGAGAACTACATTTTTAATGCACAGAGTCGATAACGAGAAACGCTCGGTACAAATGAGTCTGAACGATCATTGCGCCTCATTCGCTTGCGATCGGAACGAAACTCACCTCTAATCTAAATGAAAACGCGTACGCTGCTATGATCGTCCCCGAAAGGTAAGCGAAAACACACGCGAGCAGCAATCAACCCTAATAAGAAGTAATAACTTTTCTTTGAAGTTAATTGCCTCTTGCAATAACATGAGAGGGCACGTGGAAAGAAAAAAAAATATAGTAAATTGAAGCCATAAATATCATCTATAACTCATCCTCGCGTTTCAAAGCCAATCCTCCCCTTCACGTATATATATATATATACACATATATATATACACACACACATTATCCATTAGATGCACCTTTGTAATTAAATTCTCTTGACCATCCAATCACCTAAATCGATCGAGTAGAGCGCAGAAGGAATTTTCCACGCTTATGGCGCTTGCGCTCGTGCGCACACGTAATTGGTTTTTTCCACTTTACTCCCGCGCGCGATTCTTCGATTGGCCTCCTACCGCGGGGTAAGTATAAGTAGGTGCGCCTCCCCCCTCCCCTTTTTTTTTCATCGAACAGAACCCAAGGCAGGAAGAAAAAGATGGTGCTAGCGCTTAGAGTTTTTCGATGCACACACATGGCTGCAGCTGCGTGAAGAAGCCCAGACATATATTATATATCTGTTGGGCGTGAACTCTCGCAAACCTTATGCTATATAGCGACGTTCTTATCGTTCACGAGCTTTCACAGACATCCTTTTGCTATATGGCATTACTTGCTCTTGGATTCGATAAAGCACACGAGCGTTTTAATGTTAGCTTCAATGGCTGCAGGTTTATATGTCGGCTGCGCGTGTGCAGGCATTTTTTTGATCGACGCACGCTCGCAAGGCGTATGGAACTTCACTCAATAAAACTTCTGTAAATAAGCCTTGTTAGAGGCGCGTGTGCACAGCATGCGGCTTTTTTTCTGCTTTGGTTATATATGTCTGGTTCTGCACGCGTGTACGTTATGTACGCGTTCATCATGTGTATAGTCGCTCGGAGCACTTAAGCTCAGCTTCGAGGCTCTCTGCGAGCATGGAAAAAGATGATAGCGTAATTGATGTATTTTATGAATTAGTTGAGAATAGCTCGTTTACTGATGAATAGCAGCGTGTACGAGCTTTACTCGTTCGTAAATTGAGAAATGAAGTGGCCTTTTTTGTTGGTCTTACACGTTGTTGTGGTTTTTTCTGGATAATGGGTACGCTTTTCACGATGTACTATATATAACTGTATACGTCTTCTTGTTAATTTGAAATCGAAGAAGCATTTAACGTTTATTTTGCGATATAAATAATAGGGAAAAGTGGCTGTAACGGAATTTGCAAAATGAAAACGCTAGAAATACTATAAGCCAGAAGAAAACATTATCATCTTTCGTCATTCATATTACCATTATCAACGGCATTATACTAATCGAACGTTTTAACAGAATTTATTCATTCGAATTAAGAATAAATTAACCAGGTACCGAACATTCTCAATACTCATGGCTGCGTAGGAGTCATAGCGTTAGTACATACACGCAGCCGCGTCCGCATTTAGTTTCTTCATTCGCATGAGAGAAGAAAACATTTTCTCTCGCTTACTATCCATTTCCATGTCGTCTCGGCGTGCCGTTAAAATCATAAAATATAGAATTTATTCGCCTTTGATAAGGTAAATTTACAGTGATACAAGTCCGCTTACGTAAAGTCTCGTCCCGTTCTCGAGTTTCTCGCGGCAAATCAACGGCGGCGGCAACACAACATCACTGATGCACGCGCAAAAAAGGAAGACGCTAAAGAGCCGCGTATATACGCTTTCAATTTAGAGATATTATTCAGCCGCTTTAACAGGCGAGAGTAGTATACGCGATTATCGCTGGCGAAAAATTCACGCACGCCAATGGAAAAAGCTCCTCAACGCGTGCTGTGCCGTAAATACGCGCGCACATATATTCCTTTGGCTAGATTCCCCCGATAAGAGAGTCCGCACCGCGAACGAGCTTGTAAAAAGACTACTTTCCAGCCGCGGAATGGACTATCCTCTCTCTCTCTCTCTCTCTCTCTCTCTCTCTCGCTCTCTCTCTCTCTCTCTCTCGCGAT
>JAYJLV010000046.1:7129953-7141187 GCA_036873485.1 Torymus texanus
TGTGTGTGTGTGTGTGTGTGTGTGTGTGTGTGTGTGTGTGTGTGTGTGTATATATATATATATATATATATAAGAAGCGACGCGTGCTATGATGCAGAGGTATTTCGTATACTGATAAAGTTAAGTTTTATCGCGGATTTATTGAACGTTAATGCACTAAATCAACGATCCCATTGTAGATTAATGATTGACCTTAAACTTCACATTTTCGACTGTATTAATGCTGATTCAGACAACAGAAACCAGTTTTTGATATTTCAATCTATAAAATAACCATAATATCTTGGCCAAAATGATTAATTCCACACGGTTTAACATTTCAATTTTAAAATTTACTATCCACGTGCAATAAATCCTAAAACCTTCCATTAAAACCTATCCTTTTAATCCCTGTCTCTCCCACGCATATCCCCCTTCGAACTTCAACTCAATAAAACCCCTTTCCCATCGCCCATTCAACCTCCCCCGCTCTACCCTTCGAAAAAAGCAAAACCGTAAATCGTTCTCTTTCTACTCTTCTTTCTCTATCTTCCTCACAAGAGAAAGAGAGAAAGAGAAATAATAACGTAAAAGGCATCGCTTGCTATTCTCTCTCTCTCTCTCTCTCTCTCTCTCTCTCTCTCTCTCTCATTCTGTCAACCAACGCGAAGCGACGGCAGCAGCCGGCACGATCGATCCGTTGCCTCTCTCACCGCGACAGCAGTTGCCCTGCCATCTATGGTACATATCGCAAACTCTCAGCTTGGGGTGATTCCCGCGCGGCGGCGCTACTTTAGCAGCATGTTATGGCCGCGGTGGGGAGAACGGTGATTGGTCGGTCGAGTCGGCGGCCATCATGGATTCCTCGCATAGTTTGCATAATGAGGCTGGTAATGGCCGCCACGCCAGCCAATGACCTTCGGTTGGGGGTGTGGCACACGTAGGACGCGCCCGTATCAGCATGGCCTCCAGGGCGGGACACGCCTGGCTATGGTACAGCCCACAAATAGTGGACTGCCCATTCAAGAGTTTTTCGGCTGCCGAAAATTTGGAGAGCACAGCGAATGTTTCGAGAGTTTTCCGTAAAACCGAAGTTTTTAATGCCACATGGCGAAGGAGATGAACGACTACGTCGGGCGAGAGCGACGAGGGAATTTTCTTAGTTTGTTTTATGATTAAAATTCTTGTAAGTTGGCGGAAAGTGGCGAGTTCGGAGGGAAGAAAGTTTTATTGGGAAAGTAGACAGAGAGACGCGGAAGTGTTCGCTTTACTCGCTTGATAAGATACGCGCGTGTATACGCGGATGTTTAAAAGGAAAACGATTCCATAATTGTGCTGCCAGGTCAAAGGCATCAAGGATCTTAACCCACATATACGGATATATAAACGCGCGTGCCATCAATGCTGCGCGCTGTCGGTCCGTCGGTCATAAAAACACGAAAGAACCTTACGTATATATATATACACACACACAGACAAGTAGGGGTAACAGGTACCATAAACACAGGAAGACGCCGGCGCCTCACTCTGGCTGGTATCGAATGCAAATCGGACGACGTCATTCTCGTGCCCGAGGGACGATGAATGGACTTTACGGCGACTCGTAAAATTAAAAATCCCGACCGCGCGCAGTGTACACTAGAGCAGAAGCTCACTCACTCACTTGCTCGCGCGCCCGTCGAAACGAAACGGCACATCGCATGCCCTCACTCACTCGCTCGCGGGGTGTCGAGGACGTAAAAAATTTTACGATCGCGGCCAATAAAGTGACGTAACTTAAGTATTTTAGCGTAACCGCGCGCGAGCGCTCGTGACGTCACGGGAGAGCACCGCGAGAGAGAGAGAGAGAGTCAGACAGCTAGACAGACGCGGAAGTACCGACGGCGGACGCATGCGACACACGTTGTTGTAGTAGGTGTGTGTGTGCACGGAAGGGGTTGCAAGGCCAAGTTTCTCTCGTACACATATATACACATACACACGAGAACATAGTGTATTATAGGGCCCCCGGTCGCAGTAGTGTCGAGACACGAGCCGTCGAGAGGAGTCAGTCGATGGTTTACGACAGTCTGCATGAGCGAACGAGCAAGAGAGAGAGACAGCTCGGCTGCTACCACCACCGCCACCGCCGCCGACGTCGAGCCCATAAAAATGTAACGAGCCTGTAAACGTTCGTTTATATTGCTCTGCCTTTATACCCGTCCGCGTGCGCGTGAGTGCGAACGCGGATTGAGGTAGGTCCCGCGCGTGCGGACTATGTATGTGTGTGTTAGTGTGTAGGTCTGACGTAGTATATAGTCTGTTACGTCACATTACGGTGGAGAACCGCGGAACAATGACTCTTTCGCGAAAGAGAGAGAAAGAGAAGGCCATTACATTCGAGGAGAGCCATTGTGTGTATGTTTTGTTGGTTTTCGCTCTGTTTTGCTCGACTTTTAACTGAGGCGAGCGAGTTACGCGGTCGTCACGCGTCGGTGACGGGAATGCGTTCCGCGTAGCTAGCACACGCGAATATATTTTTACAGACTTACTTTCGCTGACCACTGAAATAAGAGAGATAGCGGGATTCAGCTTTAGAAGGTTGCGTGATTGACACACGTGCTTTTGGTCTGATTGTGTCGTGGGTTGGTGAACCAATGCAGTGATAAGATGAACTGATAATTTATTTTTGAATTGCCTAATTATTTTCTCAGATACAGTCTATATTGCGTTGGTTATTGTAATAAAATACTGGTTGTGGGGATGAATATCACCACTAGTAATAAATGAAAAATATATATGCGTCCGTTAGATTTACGGAGGAAAAAACAATAACCCATCAATAACATAAAACGATTGATGCGACATTGGTACCCGCCTGCATTCACGAAAAGAAAATGCGTGCAATCTGCTGGATTGCATTCAGCGCATCATGATTTTACGAGATGGCTCCGGACATCGAATAAACCGCGAACTAAGAGCGAAATCGGCAGCTTTTATTGCTTTCGCAGCTCGTTTCCAACGCCATCCAGTCATATATGCTCGCTCGCTCGTACACATACACACACATGATTATATAACGCTGGCGTTCGCACGACAATCTGCAAAAACTACCACAAGCGACGAGGTAAAACACTCGTAAAAATCCCGTAAATTTCACCGGACGGAGGTTCGCTACCGTCAAAACAAAAACTATCCGCACAGCGCCATTCGTTCGTCGTATCAATTACCCACCGCGTGTGTATATATACGCTCGGTTGCTAAAAAGCATCCGCGTGTTGAGCCTCATCGACCTCGCACTCTATTACAATAAAAAAAGTGTGCGCGGGCCGCACGCGACGCCCTTTAAACACCGTAAAACCAAGTCGTATAACAGAGCATCATGGATTCGCACACGCCTCTCTTCTCTCTCTCTCTCTCTCTCGCCATCATGAATGAACACGTCGAGCCTATACTATATACGTATATATATATACGTACGTACGTACGATCGCGTTAAAGTCGTGACGCTCGACTTTATGTCCTCTCGAGCGGCTGTTCCAGACGACGATGGCTGCTGCAAGCGCGCGACCCGTCGGTCGGTTATAGACGAGCTGCAGTGGCACGCGCCTCTATATATATATGTATATATATCTGTGTGTGTATGTATGTGTGCAGAAAGCGCGCCCGCACGTTCGCCTTTTACGATCATTGCGTAATACCGTAGCTACGCTAGTGCGCACACACAACTCCTCCTGGTCGCGCGCTCGTCGCCACGACCTTGACACTGATCCACACGTCCATACATATATATATACACACAAACTGGCATATATATAGATATATATGTATGTGTATATGTGTGTGGAGGCGCGCATGATTCATGTGCGAAGTCGCGCGAGACTCGGGCAGGTGGAGGCGGTATAGTACGCGAGGTACAGTGCACCAGGTATATACATACAACAGGAGAGCAAGAGAGATGGAGAAAGAGGTACTAGAGCGCTTTACGGCTTGTCGGGAGGCCGGCTCCTCGTTTTACTAACACTTAAAAGTTTATTGGCGCTCATAAAACGCGAGCTCGCACGCGCGCGCGTGGACGTTTAGCTTTATTTGGCCGGGAGAGCGATGACTTAGGGACGCGCACGTATATATATGTGTGAGTGAGCGCGCGAAAGACACACGAGCGACGATGGCGCGCATTTTACGACGTTTTTGCAGGATTCGCGGTGCGGACGACAAGCTGCTGCTGCTACTACTCGGAGGTCATTACACTATACACGTCACTTGCGTGTGTGTGTGTGTGTGTTTACGCACGTTTCTCTCCATTCATGAACCGGGACCGTCAGAACGATTTTGTTATGTGGGTCAGCGTATGTGTATAAGAAGAGAGACAACACACATAGCCGTGATGTTTGGCCGTTATGACGGGCCCCCGCGCTCGACTTTATTTCGATACGTGAGATGCATATTAAGGTTGAAGCGATTACGTGGAGGACGCGAATGATGAGAAAAGCTACGTAGTATGTATGCGTATATTATGTGTATGCACTTTAAATGCCTGAGCATAGAGGTCGTGAGCAAGAGCGAGGACTTTGAACTGGTTCTCCGAAAAATGCTTAGTCAGCGGCTTTGTTCGAGTGTCTACTAACGATGGGAGAGAAGTAGGAGGGGTTATCGTAACAAGCATGGTTTGAGTCACACTGATAAGACATCTGTAATTGTGGGAAATGCAGTTTATTTACCGGATAATTGTACATGCTTTCATTAAAAGTTATGTAATTTAGTTGTTTAACATTAATAATAACTGGATAAGAATATGAATATACTTGTATTATATCAATTAAAGTATCATTAGTTGGTTTAAATTATACAAATAGCCAGTTTTCATAACATCTGAGCTCATTTTTTAATACGAAATAAACGTTTAATTAAAACAATCTCGTACAACCGCATAAATCAGACGTATAATATACGAGTGAAATTGAGATTCATCGAATTATCGTTTTACACGCACATACCCATAAAAAAAAACCACCTGAACTCCCCCTATAAAACAGAACTTAGCCTCATTCAGTTTTAAAGTCATCCACTTTGACGTGCGGACAACCGTCAATGATATCGCCCTTTACTACCTACTTAGCTATTCCGGACAACAGTAAATTAAAACGTTGCAATAAACGCCATTTAGCAGGTTATATAAAAAGCCATAAATCCCGGGTGGGGCGCCTCTTGACATTACGACTCTAATGATTTGAAATTAGGTATTGGGCCAAGACTATACGCGCGCATCAATTACCAACTTTTTCGTGTTTCTAAAGAGAAGACCAATGGGCACAGGTACCTCTCAAGGTAAGAAACTGAGCTTGTTTTTTCGAGGATCCATATAACATTCGTATTACGTGTGTCCGCATATTATTGTTGTCTGGTAGAGATATAATACACCCCGGGCGGATCGTAAAACGACTCGTTATAGCCTTACGCAATCGTCGCGCGCGCGCGCGCGTCTCTCTTCGTTTGTTAGGCAATAACGTAGCTTGTATATACCTGAGGCATATCCATTCATGCGTTTGGTAAATGCTTGTATTTTTGAAGGCAAATTTTGTGTTATGGAAGCAAACGATTGTTGTTTGAATTGATGTAAAGTTCACGATTTCGCTACTGTTGCGTTGTGCGCAGTCGGAGTCTGACGTACGGGTTGAGTTGACGAGAGAGGCGGCGGAGCGGTGCGCCATCCAGCCACCAGCAAGTACACGTTAGATGGCGCGAGTTCCTCTGTTCGATATCAAAAAGAATTGTGATTGTTGTGCATGTTATTTTGTTTGTTACAATGGTTTTAAGAATTTTTGGAACATATTTTCATGTGAATGCAATTGATGATACTTTTATGATGGAACTATATATGTTAATCGCTTTTGAATAAACCGTTTCCAGTTTAATTATTTATAGAAAATTTTACAACGTATATTTAAAACAAAATATATGCATATAATTAACTTCAAGCTTATTTAAAATTTAAATCGAAATATTGAAATTAAATATGCCGATATAAATAATGAAAAAACTATATTTAACATTTCCTATTCCGATTATGTATTCGATCAGCACACTTTCCCAATTCAAACTTGATAAATAGTACATAACTTTTCTTCTTAATTAAAAGTTGAACTCGGCAGTTAAACTGTATTTTAACAACTCATGTAAATCAATACAAAATATTACCAAAACACACCGTAAAAGCGAAGTTAACGAAATAACATCGTTACTAAATATCAAGTCCAGCAGTTGCTTCGTGATATAATTTGAAAATCCCTAGTTTTCATTTGCCTGTATTGCAGCCGTAGCAACAGCACAAAACACACGTATATGCACGGGATTCCTCCCAATTGGCAGGATACACCAATCTAAATTTAAATTAGGCTACGGTAGGCCCACACGCGCGTACGCCGTCTGTAACGCGAGCGAAATTTATGGGAGGTCATCCACAGCTCGAAGAGATTGGCTCTGCTGCTGCTGCTCTTGCTGCAATACGCGTATGACCCTGCCCTGCACTCTCTCTCTCTCTATCTACGTCTGCGTGTGGTATACGTGGGCGTGCAATATTGTCCTGCATGCTCATAAAGATCTCACTTACGCGAATAGAATTGTGACTTTTAAACGTAAGTTTACGCGGACTATGAGTCTCGGTATGTCTACGGATAGAATGGCTGTGGTATATTAACGAAGTGCTTGAGTTGATGCACAATCTTTTTGTCTCGATTGAGGATATGAGGAAAATCACACGTATAGAGAACCCGCAGTGAGAATGATCAGCGTCAGGACTACGTTTGTTTATAATATAAATTTACGATACTTGCGTCACTTTTGCAGCTGTATGCACATGTTATGTGTGTATAACTGCCCGTATGATAGAAGTAAGAACGCTTCTTTTGCAATTTAACGATAGTTTTGCCGTGAAATTACAGTAGAAAATGAAAGCTTACACACGTAGTCGTCGCATCTCAGTATTCAGCGAGTACAGAAATATATTAACGCACACACAAACGTACTCTTACAGGTAACTTTAATTGACAATAAATCAAGCCCCCTTTCTTTCAGAAGTAATTTACAAACGCACAAGTGCGCGCGTGTCCCTCCGCCTCGCTCTTAATTTATAATTCAAAGGCATTTTTTGCAGATTAATCGTGCAATCATGAAAGTCAGGCGCGCTCTCGTGCAGGATATAATTAACGGCTCCGTGTGCGCGCGCGCGCGCGTGCTCGCAGAGTTTAATTTGCGAGCAATCGAGCATAAGCTCTCTCTCTCCCTCTCTCTCTCTCTCTCTCTCTCTCTCTCTCTTGCTCGCAAGGTGTATTACCGAAATTCCTCGGGAGTTGCATTATTGATCGCGGCATCCACGCCCTCTACGTGCGGCAACAGCGGCAGCAGCAACGGACGCCTCCTGGGCCTCATTTAGCCGAAGACGGGCGAACACTCTCAAGCTCCCTGAGAGAGCAAGAATGGCGCTCACGAATAGAATGAAGGGGGACGAGAGAAGGAGGGAGAGAAGGGGGACCGGAGAGAATGCCAAAAGATAAAGGCAACCGTGAGGCAAGAGCGAGAGATAGAGAGAGAGAGAAAAAGGAAGACGAGAAGAGATGAAGGAGGCACGACGACGACGACGATGAAGGGAATGCGGCCGCCGCAGCTTGGACGGCGCATTCCCGTGTGCGTGCGTGAGTTTGCGCTTGCCCGGGTGTAGGTTCCGCTTCATGAAGGCTCATAAATATTCTTGGGGGCCCTGGTGTGTATAAGACCATGCACACCATAAAGAAACCGCTCGCGGCTCGAAAGGGGTTAATTTTTTTGCCCCCTCTGTTCCCTACTCACGGATGCCCACTCTTTTCTCTCTACGCTTCCTTTTTTCCGAAAGAGAGCGTGGACCTGAGGAGAACTTCATGCGCGAACGAGAGAGTGGAAAAAAATCGCCCAGACAGTATGGAGAAAAAGAGTGAGAGAGAGAGAAAAAAAGCACAAAGGCTATGCCTTCTGTGTAAGCGAACATGAACACACGTGTGTGTGTGTGTGTGCGGTACGAACCAGACGGAGGTCACGTGGAGGATTGAAAGGGTTGAGAGATACTCGCGCGGCACTATACGAATTTTCCCCTCAGTGAAAATTTCAGACGGTAGCTGTAACGTCGGTTCGGGGGAGAGATGAGAAAGGGTAAATTTATGGTGGATTTTTTTTTTTTTCGTGGTTTTTTCGAGGGTTTCCTACTGTGTTGTACTGAGAAGCTCGTCTACGCTAAGAAAAAAGGAGAGAGGAAACGAGAGGAAGAAGGTTTTTCGGTCTTTTGCTATATTGCATGTGAAAGCTTATCTGGGACGATGTAAGAAAGCAATCGTTGACATATCCGATAAATAATTCAAGAGAACTTTGGGTGTATTAGGTTGGAAAGCTTGTCCTGATTCTTATATACGTATGCTGAGCTCGTTGGTCTTATTCAGCAAACTTGTTAAGATAATTCGGCTGATCGACTTATACTTTGTATATGTACACTGATTGAAGTAACCCCGAGGTTTTATATATCGTTACCCAGAAATGATCAATCATACGAAACAGTTTTATTTTCTTACATAAATTTTACCAAACTTTTTTCCCACAATTCAAACCGATCGAAAAAACAAGAAAATAATTGTAATTAATGCACTTCCGACTGCGTACGCGTATATATACATAAGCCCGTGAACCACTTTTGTTAATAATATTTACGAGACATCTTCTGCGTCATGCATCTGCAAATTAAACCGATAAATATCTTTGATATTGTAAACGTCAGCGCGAAATTAAGGACCTCAAACCCAACGTAAAAAAATCTCTCTCTCTCTCTGCTCTTTCTCTTCCTTACCGAAACTCTCAAGCCGACGGCAAGCGAAAAAACGAGTGCATCTCGCTGTATAGCAACGCGTCTCGATAACTCACGATCCATCCTGTTATTTATCACCCCACATAAATTGCCCGAAAGCGACAACAACATTCCTCATGTGTCTCGTACCTCCTCAACCTTCCGCGATCCTCTGCAGGCTACATAGCCTCTCCGTGCTAATTCACCGATTGCGCGTATAGCTGTGTATAGGCCTCTTGGCAATTTCGCGCGTTTGAATATTCATACGTTCGCGCGAAGAGGATATCAAGGCCGTCGCGACGATGACAAGCGCCCCAGACACCCAAGCCCTACAAGAAGGGCAAACGTGACCGCCTTCATTGACTTTACGAGCGATAAAACGGGACTTTATAGTTTGCGGCGGGAGCTGCAGTTCGCCGACGGCCGACGCGCGCTTTCTGTGTGTTGTCGGCCTGCTACGGCGGCCGACTCCTAAGAGACGTATAACCACTCGCGAATACACTATATATGTGTGTGGCTCACATACTTCTATAGGTGTGTGTGGGTATTCGCGGCCGAGGCGATAAACGCGAGCACTTGACTGACTTTTCGACGTGTGCTATATAGGAATACGCGGAAAATGAAAAAAATGCCACACTTTGTTGCGAGGTGAAATTCGGTAGCAGCGGTATAGTTCATATCAACTGCGTGATGAACGCATTTCACGTGTATTAAGAGATGATTATCTCGCGCGGGTGCCGAACTACTCAGTATATGAATTGTTGTTAATCTTTTTCTGTTGTATACTCAGCGCGGTAGTCCTTTGTTTTACGAGCGAGGAAAACAAAATGATTAAGTGCGCGTAAGAGAGCCTTGGTCGCTCGTTACTTTTGCTCTGTGGAAAACGCGCGCGCGTTTAATAATGCACTGATTGGCACTTCAATGACAGCTTCCGTGTGTGCCCTCTGCGTCGTGTGCGTACCACCGCCTTTAGTTTTCTTTATCTCCTTGCAAGCGGCTGAAGCGCGCTTTTACGAGCTTGTTTTTTCCACGCGTAACTCAATGTGAGCGCGCGCGCGCGTCGAGCTACTGTATAGAAGCGTCCGTGACTCGCGTTGTACGCTTGTTATATACTATTCAGGATTTTCAATTGTGCGACAGTTTTCAAGGTTAGAGCCGTTTGTCGTTTCTGCAAATGTCAAATAAACAAGCGTTCGTTAAAATGCTTTGTGTTTATTGTTCCTGAGAAACGTTGTATTATAGTGTATATGCGTTTTTTTTAATTATTAATTGTTGTGTTTATGAATTAAGATGATATATTGTAAATTGAAGCTTTTAAATGACATGTGAGTGGCAGGAGGTGAAGATTTTATTAGTCTTTTGATACATTGTACGATTGTTTTAATAAATTTAACATGATTGAGACATTAACTCGAAGAACAATTTTGTAAATAAGTATAATGTATATTATTGGAATCAATACTTGGAAAATTATTACCTAATTATTTAAATGTGAAATATTACCGTTATAATGAAAATAAGTTATTTAATAACCAAACCCTATATAAATTCAATAAACTCTGCTTTTTCACCAAACAAAATGAAAAAAAAAAAAAAAAATACTTCTCTCTACCAACTCGGAAGAAACACTTTTTCCGATCACGTCCACCTCCGATCCAAGGCATCCTCACGTATACAATCCGCAGCTACGACTCACAAGAAAAAAGACTCCCAAAGGTCTAGGAGCCGACGGTCAGCCGACTACGGCCAGGCAAACTTAGACCCAGACGCATAGGACACTATAAAGCTATAAAACGAGACGCACACTCGCTCGCGCGCCTCCAGCAGCAGAAGGGTTAACGACGGTCCTTTTTAGCCACGCGCGCGAGCGACCTTCAAGCTAATCCTCTCTCTCTCTCTCTCTCTCTCTCGCTGCGTTATATTACTTCGGAAAGTCGTTGTGGCATCTCTCGAACTTATCCGTGTATATATATATCTATAGGAAATAGACCTGCTCGCGTGTATCTATAACCCTTTGGCTTACCGCATCGATGGGTAAAGGAGTAAACCCGCGCCGCTGGACATCGCGCGCGTGTATATGCCTTGTGTTGTCCCCTTATACGAGTTTTCTTCGTCAAGGACGAAAGAGTTGAAACGGCGCGTATACGATGCGACGTCGAAGATTCTTTTCGGAGGTGGACAAGGTGTGACTGTGTCCGAGTTAGTTTGTTTCGGGAAGTCGGTTTGAGTGGTGTGGATTTTAGGCGTATAGAGAAAAGTAAGTGCGAGAGGTTTGCGCGAGGCAAACTGTATTAGTTTCCGCGTAAAATTTGCATTAAATTATCAAGTACAAGTTGGTTTTTGTATAAATATAGTGAAATAACAAATTGCTGAGGGATTAATTATACTACGGATCGTTTTTGTGTGACTCGAA
>JAYJLV010000046.1:7148101-7176860 GCA_036873485.1 Torymus texanus
TTTGGTTTTTTTTATCTCTCTCTCTCTCTCTCTCTCTCTCTCTCTCTCTCTCTCTCTCTCTCTCTCTCTCTCTCTCTTTCTCCCCCCGCAGCACGTGCGTATATTACGCGGTTATCGCGATGAAGGAGGAGGAGGAGGAGGCAGGATGATATTGCGAGGCATGCCGTCGGCTTTATAACGCCCCGCGTATAGGCAGAAAGTCCCTCTCGGTTGTATACTCGGGAGTTTATCGTTGACAGGGGCTAATTTATCGGCGGCAAGCAAGGAGTCGCCGCCGCTGCTGAGCGCTTGCAAGGTTTCTCTCTCTCTCTCTTTCGTTCTCCCTCTCCTACATCGCGGAAAATGATCGCGGGAATAAAATGCCATTAGACCGGAATTTACCGACTGCGGGTTGAGTTTTCAAGATCGCGCGTCGCTCGTGGTTAATTGAACGGATTTACTCTTGAGCGTGTGCGCGGACACGAACTTGAAAGAGGAGATGCTGCGCGCTTATATGTATACGTAGAGAGATGCATAGTTATCGGGGTGTTCATTATGTAGATTTTATTATTGGAAATATTTAAGGGAATTACGATGGAAGTAGTTGGCTGAAGGTATGGAGAGAGAGAGAGAGAGAGAGAGAGAGGGAAAATGTTTTTGCAAATTCTTTTTCGATGGGGAAGCGAGATGCGCGCAGGTTTCGTGTATTGTTTATGGTTATGATGGCGTTCGCGAGTAGTCGGAGTTTCTAAATAAGTATGTTTGTATAAAAAGGAATGTTTATTGTAAAGTGCATTGGAAGTATCGGATTTTTACAGTAGTCCTCGGTACCGTGTGTATAAGCCAAAGGTATTTCTCACGATTGAAACCTAATGACTGCATTTGCGTTGATAGCCGATGATATATTTTATCGGTTTGTGGATTGCTGAATGGTGGATAAATATTTTTTTCTAGAATTTGCAAAATAGACGGCTGGCTTAAATAAAGGTTATGCTTAATCCAATTAGGAGAAAAGTATTGACATGTATATGTCTTATTAAATTCCCAGAACATTTTCTTTGCAAGACCGACGAAACAAAAAGTTACGAAGCTCATGAATACTTGGATTTTATTAAAATTTTACATTTCAAATTCAAATGGATTAAAGTGAAATTGCAAAATGTATGTTGTTGAATATACGTGTGTGTGTGTATATATATATATTTATTTTAAATTCCGAGAAAGAGAAAAAAATTTGAAAATTATGCACTAGACTTTATTAAGATATTTTTGCATACCGGTTTTTCATATATCCCACCGAAATTACAGGTAAAGCAAACATAATGTCATATCAAATAACCTTATTTCATGCGCTACAGATTTTTACAAAAAGCCAATTACACGCGAACTCCATCAAAATCAATTGAAATATTTTACTTCGAGCTAAAAACTCTGCGCTTGAACGAGACTACAGCGGAAAAAACAGAGTGTCGAGACCAACAAAAATAAAAAGACACACGCTATGTTCCTCTAGGGAAGCAAGAATCGGGGAGGCGAGAATGTGCGCACCCGCTCGCTCTCCCCCTCGAAAGCACACGCGACGAAGAGAAGAAAAAAAAGAAAACTGAGCAAGAGAGAGAGAGAGAGAGAGAGAGAAAGAGTCTGGAAAAGCAACGGCGTCGGCACCAAAACGACCCCCTCGTCGTGTAGGTGTATACGTATATATACCCACCCTACGACCAGCACTGAGAGAGAGAGAGAGAGAGGCCGGGAACAACAAAAGTTCAATTTCGCGGAAACGACGAGGAAAATCTCTCCCGTATGTTTCGATTCCGAAAACGCGCGTACACGTGTGTACACGTATATATATATATATATACATGTGTATAAAAAGCGCCACAGGAAGATGGAGGAAATGCCAAAATAGAGGGGTGATCGAGGTGGGAAAAATATACGCGTATACACGCGCGCGGGGTGTATGCGCACGAGTGATTTCAATCGGCCGTGTTGAATATTCGGATTGGTTTTCGAGCATTTCATATCAGAACCAGAGGGAGAGAGAGAGAGAGAGAGGAGTTTGCACCGGGGTGCGCATTTCCGCAGTACCGTGGCGCACATAGGGAGCGTGCGCGAATTCCAATCTGCGAAATTGAAAAAGCACGCGCGCCCACGTTCCTCTATATATATATATATATATATATATATATACACACACACACATGTATATATACATATGTATACATACACCTGCATCTTTCGGGCGCGTTATTTCCCGTCCGCTAGCGCAAGTGAGCCTCTCTTTCCCGGATATATATTCGATAATCGAAAAATTCCACTCGCTCTCGCTTCTCTCTCTCTCTCCCTCTCATACTCTACCACCCTCCTGTATCGTGCTTTGATGTATTATATATACGAAATATTTGAAACTGTTATGATTTCGGTGTATGTACGTGTGTTATATATACAATTTGGTAGGTGGGGGTGAACGATATTTTGTACGCGGACGAGGTACGACTTTGTTTCGCGTTGTTCCGCGTGAAAACCGATTTGTGTGCGTGTTTTTTTTTTCGTTGTCGTCGAAATATTAGAAGTGCAACGTTGGCTATTTTTTCGGATAAAATAGTAATAATAAATTTTTTTTTTGTTTGTTAAGAGCGAATGATGTGAATGCACGCGTGCTTGAATGGATACAGAGGGATTGAAAAAGCTTTTAGTATATTTTTAAAGGAGTAAAAATAAGCGAAAAAAAATGCCTGTAAAATATGGAACATGCTTTGCATTGTATATATCGAGCAACTTTTGCATTTAAATTTGTGCATTTTCTCATATATTCATGCGATGATACGGAAGCCTATATAAAAACAAATTTACGAAGGCATATCCTGTAAAAAATACGACCGTAACGTAACCCTCTCTGACTCATTTGCTCGCTTACTATATTTACTTTAATATCCGAGTATGGAGAAAAAGAGGGTTACAAACTGCCTCAAGCCCACCTGAAATTATACACACCCCGGATTATGTACATTAAGCAATGTGAGAATGAATTCGTATACCGGTGTCGTCTTTCCCACACTGGAATTTCGCGTCTTTGGAGATAAAAGAATCACTTTCAATGGCGGCCATTCAGAATATAAATTTTCTTTCACTGATAATGTTGAAGCTATAGTAAACATAAATTCATACATCGAATCAGGAATTGCTTCTTCATCGTTTCAGTTTAATTAAAAAAAAAAGTATGAAACGTTAACGGTAACATTTTTTATTACTTCATCTCAAACAGATTTGCTACAATTTATTACAATTAGTTTTCTATAAATTTACAAAATTATAATTATCAAACCGAAAGCAATATCTAATTTTCATAACTCATATTCCAATTTGAAATGTTTTATCTTAAAATCAGCATTTAAAACATAAAAAAAAATCTTTAATTTAGATTAAAATGTTTCAATAAACATCAAACGTTGTATATCTTCACAACCGTACGTATATATAAAACGTGTTTAACATGAATTTAACCGAACACCTACGAAAACGCAAATAACGGAAGCTTTCTAAAACCGAAGAAGAAAAAAAACAGTATAAACGAACCGAGAGCTTGTCAAATCAGAGCTAAACAGATTCGGAAAATAACGAATGGTGACAATATATGGCGCGAGCTTGAAACAAGCCGCGCACGACGTCGGCAACAGGCGAGAGATAGACGCGTACACTCTATCTCTCTCACTCGTTGCATATATACATTTCGTTTGAGATAGAAGAGTCAGCTTGCGCTCAACACCCGTACAGCAAAAGTAGCAGTAGCAGTCCTGGCTGCAGACAATTTTAGTACAAGAGGTAGGAGGAGGGTAAGGGTTGGGGCGTCTGCGAATGCAGTATCAAGCTCGCCTTTTACGCTATACCGTATAGATGTGTGTATACATACATACATAAGAATATATAGACATACACAGACACAGGCGAATACGCATCGGCCAAAGCCAGTGTAAACCCGGTACGTGGATTCGTCGCTATTCCCCAGATGCAACTCTCCGCGCTCGATCCACGCTTTCGCCCCCTTCTAGCTTTCAGATATATATATATATAGAGATACATGTATATATATTCTCAACCTCCCCTGGCTTTCGAGATCGCGGATTAAGGCTGGGATCCCGAAGTCTCTCTCTCTCTCTCTCACTCTCTTTTACTCCGACGAGAGGAATGTGTGGGAATAGGGAAAATTGGAGCGCAACCTGCTCCTGCTGCTATTGGCTATTGGCAAGCTTGCACACTCCCCTTCTGCAAAATGTCTGTAAAATATTTTCCCCGTGCTCAGGCTTTCGTCTCTTTCGATGTTGCTTTCTCTCTCTCTCTCTCTCTCTCTCTCTCTCTCTCACTCCCTCTCGCTTCTTGCGCCTAGTCCGAAACTAAAAAAGAAACCTTTTTCCAGGAGCGCGCACCCATAAACATTTCATCAGAGCACGCTTAGGGCTGATGTGCCGCCGCCCCTAGATATATGTATACATATTAGCGCATTTTTTTTATCCACGGTATTAATAAGATTTCGGTGTTTTTTTTCTCTCTTCGTTTTAAGGTGTGTATGATGTACAAGCTGTTCTATATAGAGAGAGGGTGAGAAGGCTACATCGATCGACCTCTCACCCTCCCCAGAAACTTTTTAGCTTGGTAAATTGTGCAAAACTAACTACGCTGTACCGGTAGTCTTATGTATATACTGAAAAATATTCTTGCGCGCGAAAAATTTCCGGTGAAAATGTCGGACCAGCGTTCGTTTACGTTTTTCGTGTTAAATTAAAAAAATAATTTGCTTCGCTGCGCTTTCTTGCTAATTAAGTTTGCAATATATAAGGTGGAATTGTTGGGTTTGTAAATATTATTATAAATATTTAGATACGATAAATTATTGTTAATTGTATATATTTAAAATAATATGTATATTTCATTTTATTAGCTTGTTATGCGCTGTTGACGTTTTGCACTCAATAATCGGGAATTTTATGTGTCAAAGAAATAATTTTTAAAGACATTGTATTGACTGTATTAACGAAATTATATATACTTTGAAAGCTGTTTTTAAAAATTATGTTTTCCACTAATAGAACCGAAACGTTTATTACACCTTTCGCTCGTTACCGTACTTAAATCCTTTATGATGGTTTCGCTACCTTTACGGCCTTTAGCGTTTTATTACTCTACCTTTTTAAAGCCGTTTAAGAGTGCTCAGCTTTAGATACTTCCTGAACTCTCGACAAATTTTTCGACGTATCTTGACATTATCAAACTATTCTCTCTTTCCACCCCCTTTCTTTTCTCTTCTAATTAAGAAATTAAAAGTTTCTAAAAAAAAAAAAAAAAAAAAATCACCTCTAGCATACACATGATTTTTGCAAAACTTCAACTCTCAAAATTTGAAACTTCGACAGCTGAATGCCAGCTGCTAGCGTTCGTACAGTCGTGTAGTTACGTTAATTGAGTGTTTCAACTTTTGAAAAAATTACTCTCTTTTCAACGTCAAATTGACGTCGGCGCGTCGTTCCGACGGCTGGCGATAAACCGCTGCCTAAAGAACTCAAGCCATCCTACTTCTTCCGCCGGCAACGAAAGATGAAGAGAGAGAGAGAGAGAGAAAGAGAGAGAGAGGGACACACCAAAGAGGAAACGAATTTTTTCACTCGCGATTTTGAAAATGTGTTCGCCGCCCGGGTAAGAATGCAAATGAAGCGGCGGTGTGACACGCCTCTCGCAAATGCTCCCGGCATCCCGCGAAATAGCTAGTCGAAAAGTTTTATACCACCAGGGTAGAGAAAAACTCTGTCTCTCCCTTCTGCATTTTCGCTCTCGTTCTCTGTCTCGCTTGCTTTCCGTCGGCAGCAGCGGCGCACACGTTGCGTGCATGGCTGATGCGCGTCACAGCTGTCGAGATTATTTCGACGACGAGGACGACGAACTATTTTGTTCCCCCCTCTGACAATTTTTTCCTCCTGTCTCCTTTTTTTTCTGCATAATGAGGAAACGTGTCGGGGCTATGCCATGCAATGGCCCACACCCACGCGGCGTATATTTCTCATTGTGTTATTTTTTCCTTATTTGTAGAATAAATTTGTTTTCTCCGAAAGCTTTTTGGGATCCTAAATGACACGAAACGTGTTTTTCGTTGTTTATAATATACGTATTTTTAACATGATATGAAATAACATTTTTGAACACAAAAAGAAAGATAGATAATTTATAATCAGCATTATCAAAAACACTTTTTGTAAATTTATGATAAAAGTAATGAACGCAATTTATAGTGAAGTCGAAAATGCTCATTTAAAATATTTTTCTATTATGGAAACTTGTTATAAAAATCATATTCAATTTTCTTAAATAAATATCAAATCAAATTTACTGAAACGACAGAGAAGAAAATCGAAGTTTACTTTCTCACAACTCTACTATCAAAGTCTAGCGTAAAGAATAGGGGACGTCCATAAATATATGTGAAAGAATGCGTCCAATCTCCACCCGCGGTATTTTTCTCTAAAAGCCTTGGGGGAAAGGTGTTCGATAAGGGAAAACAGGGTACAGTATATGTAGCATTGTTTCCCGGGATTTTGTTTTCGAATCTGGGGACGGCAAAGTGTATTTGTACATCTTGGCTCGACCTTCCAGTAACGATGAATGTCGAGGAAAAATTTTTGTTTTACCCAAAATCTGAAATTTGATTCTGAAAGATATCTGCGTGAAAAACTTAAAAGAGGTAAAGGCTCTAAAAATGAGGAAGTCACAAAAATACGAGGCTGTAAAGTAATTAACGAGGGACTTCCTCGCTTACACGAGGCAAGATCGGTGAAACTTGTAATAAAACGTTTATGTTTATTGGGGAATACTTTTTTAAAGAAATTTACCTGTTCGCTACACGAAAAGTTTTGACAATATATTTTATTTAAATAAACAATGTCGATGTTTTTTCAAAATTGTTTGAATTGTAGAATAATTTAATACTAATAAGCGTTGAAAAATTCTGAAAAATAATAAAAGTTTGATTGAGAAATATATATACTTCTGAAATACAAAGCAATAAACACATCAGTTCCACTAAATAAATTTAACAAAATCTAATGTAGGATTCTCTTAAATTAGAAGTCCGCCAAGCTAAGCAGCACATCGACTATCGCGCGCGTACATCTTCGTCAAAACAAATTCGTAAATATTCGTTCTTGAAAAAGAAATACCCGCGCATAAATCGATAGCTGGCTTGGGAATTTAGTAGCGAGAAGTCACGAGATAAGACTCTTAGAAGACGGAAACATTGCGCAAAGCCCGCTAGGATAAAGTAGCTAAATTTCGTAGGCGCTTATAAATTATTCACCGGGGGGGCATTGCGATCGAAGGAGAGAGCGGGAGAGAAAGAGAGAGAGAGAGGATAAACAGCTGGATATTGAGGCAACAGCAAGGGGGGAAAGGAGAGAAAAAAGAGAGAGAGAGAGAGAGAGAGAGATCTTTTCGAGTGTATCGTGCACGCGGTCCGACGGATGAAGCATGGCCGGAGCAATAGCGGCGTAGGCCGTGATTCGAGCCTTGCCCTGGCCACTAGCTCGCAAGCCGAACCCTCACTGCTTTGTGCCGCCATCTGGCAGAGAAAGCTCTAAGTTTCTGGACGAGCAGTCCATGTTACACGATGCTGAATTGCGCGCCGTTTTCGTACCGTGTTGATAATTCTTTGTTACAATATTTATGTTTTACTTCATATTGCATTAACAGTTTTTTTGAGGGTATAATTGTATTAATTGATTATGTTTCTATAAAATAATTAAGCAGACACATGAAAAAGCTGTTTTGGTTATTATTATCTAATGAATTTTAAATATTATTCTAATTGAAATACATATATAATTAGATTTTAAATGTATTTACAATAAAATATTATTACTTAACGTCCTTTGAAATTATATAGATTTACATTATTAAAAATTTTAAAAACTTATTTATTCAAATACTATTTATAAATATTCATAAAAAATTACAATTTATCTATATCTAGAACTATAATAGAATATAAACTTATAATATATTCCAGCGATAAACAAAATACTAACGATATTTAAAGAAAGTGACTTTATCGACACTCATTATATTGTTAATGAGTTCCACGTTTTATGCGTTATATGAACTTATTCAAACACTTCAATACATAATTAGTATCATTAAAATCAATAAATATGTTTAAATTTGAAAAAAAATGTATATACTACATCCAGGATACATCAACTTTAATAATATATTGAGAGGTTTAAAAAATAAGATAATTTTACTTTTTATTAAACTTTTTATATATTGATTTTATTTTTTACTCATATTTTTCATTCTAAAATATTTATCAACAATCTTCTGTGTATCAAGTACATAATAATGCATTTATTAAATATGTGTAATGTAGTAAAACGAATTATAACATTTATTATTAAGTTACTAAATAAAATTACAATACAAGTTTCTGATAACAATGACTGGTTTTCAAATAAACATTCGCTATTAGTGATAATAGGGTGGAAGGATTTATTTGTCTGTGACTGTTATTATCATGATTGCGAATAATAATTGAGATAAACGTGCATTTATCACATTTACCACGAGGTCGAGCCAATCATCTATACAATGTCCAGCTGAATTTAAGTGGGAATTTAATAAAAGTCTACAGTCAAAACACTTTAGCCAAATAACGTAGGCAATATACAATCCTATATAAAGTAAAACGTTTGATTGTTCATAATAGCTTAAGAAAGAAATAAAACAATAAACTTAATTCACCTTCAACTTCTGTATTGCAAAAAAAAAAAAAAAAGAAAGAAAAACAATTGATATCGAAGGCAACTGAAAAAAAATGTATCGAATCTACACCGAAATCGTGGTGAAAAAGTACCTTGTACAATTTTAATAAGCAATTCCGTAAAAGGCACACGTATCTGCATCTAATTTAGAAAGGTCGAGCGAAGATTTGCGAGAGATGGCCTGTTTTAGATTCGTGTAACGTGGAGCGAGGATCGATACTACACCCCAATGACAGCCCCTTGTTTTAGGAGGGTCGGGCATAGGGGTTGTCACTAGTTGAAGTGTCCATCCTCCGTTCCATTCTCCTCTCTACCTGAATTCCGTTTCTCCTCACCCCTCGGATCGCAGCGAATGGCGGATCAAAATTTACTGGCGATTTTGTCAAGAGATGGCGACACCTGTCCCACTGAATGCTTTCAAACCTTTTTCCTCCTTCAATCAATAACATAGAGACCACAGTGATAATATAGTGATGAAGAAATTAACATATGCACGACTTATCAGATTGTTGTTTTCGCAATTTTTAGTTATTAAAAAGCTTTTAAAAAAATACTAATATTTTTATAAAAAATAAATTTTATTGTTTGGAAGAAACATTTTATATTAACTAATTAGGTGAAACTTTATTTAAAAATATATATTATTTATTTTTAATTATACGATTCAAATAACTTTCAAATACAAATTCAGGATTATTAATATTTTTATTTTATCAAATTTTAGATAAATAAACTACTGTGCAATCCTGCTTTAAAATTGTTGTTATTTTCAATACAGAATAAAAAGTTTAAAATGTAGTCGCCAAAATTAAAAATAATCAAATATTAATTGAATAAGATAATAATGTAAATATTATGAAGTGGATTCGACAATAATTGGAATTTATTTTCGATAATATGTTAGAACAAGAGAATTTTGTTAAATGTATTCTAAAGCCATATAATTAATCACATAGCATAATCTCATTTAGTACAAATTTCTTTTTCTCAAATTACAGTATAAACGTGATCTATAGTAGTAGTAACGTGTCAACTGCATATATCTCTTGTGATTTTATCATCTTGTTTGTAGTGAGCTGAACATGTGTGTGTGCGCGTGTATGTGTGTATATCTCTGTGATCTAGTATATCTTCAGATGTGGTTTATATTATAACCTAATCTAATTTCTGAGATCGCCCGTACGAAAGATCACAATTAAACAATAGATAAGAAATAGATAAACAAATTGTATTTGTCAAAATATCCGTAGTTATCGTACTTATTAAATTTTTTTAATTAGTTTACATACTTAACTAAAGTTTCTAATTCAAACAAAAAATATTAAAATATTAAATTTTAGGATATAAAAGGTTAAAATTTTTAATTTATTTTAAAAATAGTTACCTACATTTCCCGTTATTATATTATTTAAAAATAATTATTTTGTATAGTAAGCACGTATAAATAACATAAATCTTCATCAACATATATATTAGTAACACTGGGTGCGTGAATTCCATGTTGAGGTCACAGAATATAGAATAAAATCAATTTTTAAAGTGAAGCCTTGAAATATTTTTCAATAATCGAAATTTGACTCTTGAATAATGTAAAAATTATTTACAATAAGCAAATGTTGCTGTACCTTATTTATGAACGACATTTTATATTCATATTCTGAAAAAAAATGTTTTGATAATTTATGAAATATCGAATTCCATAGAAGTCAAATAAACTTGAACTTGCTCTTTTGATTTTTTTTTCAAACACAAAAGATTTATGATAACCATGATATCAATTTTATACTTAACTAAAATAATGGTTTTTATAATAATTATTATACAAATCCAAAATTTCATAACTAAAGGGTCGGGAACAAAAATCATGTAGAACTAACATTTTTTGCTCAAATATTGTTAGACTGATTTTTCAAGTTCTAGCTATCTAAGTGCTTCGATATTAATCATTGAAATTCTTAGAGTTAATTTAATTTAAAAGAACTTTGAAGATGAGTTTGGTTGGATAACAGTGGTTTAATAATAACTGTAAAAATAATAAGTAATAAATTGAAGTCTAATATTTCTTCAGTCTACAAAGTTCATGCATTCCTTCACAGCTTCTTTTAAATGAACCAATTCAAAATACCTTTGTAGAAATTCTGTTAAGAGCATGTTGGAAACTGTGTTCTGTGGTGTACTTATCGTCACTTTAATAGTTTCCCCTAATCTTTTTGTTTATTAAAATTTTCTTCTAATATTCTTATTAACTACTATTCCGTAAGTTATTCAGAATATAATGCAGTAAAATAAAATTAGAATAAAATTAAAATTACATTAAAATAGTAAGAAATAAGATGTAGGTACCTGTAATGATAGCGACATCTCCGCTATAAGATTTATCTTTTCGGCTAACACCTACATTGTTATATTCGAAAATCTCATTTTTGTAATTTAAAATTGAAATATGTGGTACATAATCTATAAAATACAACAATTAAAGTATGTTCATTTTTACTTCAGTTTAATTTTATAATAGGTTGTTGGAATAGTGATTATGCTACCCGTAATAGTCGATTATCTAAATAGGCTATTGAAATATAATAAAAAAGTACTTTAATGTAGATGGGAATCATATTCAGATCAGGTCTCATTTTTAATTAGGCAAGCAATTATTATTTGTTCATAAAATAATAATTTTATGAAATTATCAAGAAGTACATGAATAGATTGATACACTACGCTCTATACTATATAAGTATAAGAGTTCATTTACTAGTAGCTGGCTGGACACTGCTACTGTCACAAGTGTTTGCTGTTCATCACGCATAGCAGTGCCGTGCAACATCAGCGCTTCTAATAGCATGAAATCTTATAGTTGCTTATAGTGAACTCATTCACAATATTCAAGATGCGAGCATCATAATAGACAGTGAATGTTTTATTTCCAAAAACTATAACTTTTACTCCTCCAACGTTTTCGTGGTGCAACAAATCGCTCTTTAATTACAATCTAATTAATAATAATAATCAACTTTTTCAACGACAATCACTGAAATGGAAAACAATAAACCATTTTAGTAAAAAATAGCTTATTTTACTGAGATTTTATTGCACTGAGAAATGACTTGATTATATTCTAGTTCGATTAAAACTTTGAGTAATCTAAAGATCACAAAACTAGAAATAACAAGATACAGTTGACTAGTTTTGATACTTATGAAATGCACAGTGATAGGCTTAGTATAATGAGCATGAATAAGAGACAGAATAAGACGTAAAATAAGTATTTTTATAGTATCCATGCAAGAAGTGATACAAATTATTTTTCCTTTATTTTATGTTTATTATTATTTTCATGAATTAATAAAATATTTTAGATTATGGGACTCCAAACCCGATCTAATAAAAAGGCAAATAATAGCAACAAAAGGTGTTTCGCCGTTATCAATGACCTAGCTAGTTTTACTACTTATTTTCTGATTTTGAGGTAATTTCAAATGGATAATTTATGTTAAAACAAACAAAATTAAACCCTTAGCGCCGCAGGATTCAGTACATTTTTCCGGTCATATTCTCTATTTAATGGAGATAAGGTAACCTTAAAATGTTTTTACTAAATTTCTCTGTAGTCTGATCATGTATTTAAAACTAAGTATTAAACAAAAATAGCTACACGGAGAAAAATGATGTAGGAAAAATTACTATTTTTGATAGTAGCCGTGAGACAGACTCAAATTCTCATGAAAATTACTACAATTTATAGTAAGATTGCTTAAGTATAGAAATATTTACTATATACTGTAGTAATTTTTATGTGAGAATGAGTCTGTCCCTCCGCTACTATAAAAAATAGTAATTTTTCCTACATCAACAGTAATTTTTGCTACATAATTTTTCTCCGTGTAACCAAAACTGTTCTGTCTATTAAATGGCGAAACTAGTTATTTATTAGGCAATTAATAGAATCGATTTTCAGGGTAGCGCATATACTTAACTAAATTGTTTAATTATTATCCAGTTATTACATTAAATATAATGAAAAATAAAAAAGAAGCAGCTAGAACTACATAAATACCCTGGTAGAAATGTCTCTATCGAAAATAGGGAGGAAAATAATAAATAGCTAGTAAAAATAGCTAATTTCTGAGTAGTGATGAAACGATTTTTTCGGTCATACTCTCTATTTAATGGAGATAAGATAACATCAAAATATTTTTACTAAATTTTCTCTGTAATCTAATCATGTATTTAAAACCAAGTATTAAAAAAAAGATAACTAACTGAAACGTACACACGAATTATTGGTATTGAATTCGTTTCTCGTATTATTTTTCGTATATTCTATTATTCTGTCTATTAAATGGTGAATATGACCGGAAAAATCGTTTCAGCAATAGATAGAAATGGCCAAGAAAAGTATCTAGTTTTTGGTGATTATTGGTAAAACTAGCTATTTATTAGGCAATTAAATGAAATCGATTTCTACCAGGGTAATAGTTTTCAATTTCGGAAAAAATGAAAGAAAGAAAATCTGTGCAAAATAGAAGCCGGAGAATAAATTGATGAACTGAAGTGAAACCGGTTAATTTGTTTGTGTATATCCTGAAAGCTTGCTAACTCTAAAATCATTATTCCTGATTTTTTACTCTTAGCTTCGTTAACTTCTTAAAGTTATTTTTGCTCTCTTAATTATTATTTTTGCTACCGGGGAAAGATCTTAATTTAGAGATGCGTTAAGTACTGTTTTAATGTCATGAAAATTTATGCAAAAATATATAAATGAAGCTCATCATTTTTGTATAAAGCATTGTGATTTCGAAGATATACGATACTCCAAGCAACCATATTAATTAAACGAAAGTAAAATTAATGATATTTATGTAATGAAGTATAAAAATTTTCAACGCTTGCAATGTTGTTATACGTTAACTTATTGATCTAAGAATATAAATATTGACTTACATTTTCTAAAATTGTGCAATTACCGACAATTTTTTATAAATTTAATAAAGTTTTAAAAAAAAGAATGACGTTAAATTAGTCATTTTACTTAACTATATATCTTTTCCATTTATCTGGAGCGTATAATTTTCTTTTCAGAGACCGGAAGCCACGTGAATCTGATAATACACATTGCGAGTCGGAGGAGGGCGGAAAATAAGAAACGACCTCTCCACCTTGAAACGGGTAGAAGAAAAAGAGTTGCTTTTACCTACTCCTACCGACCCTCTCCCTTTCTTATTTTTTTCCTTCCCTATTTTTCCTTTGCTCAGGCACACAGTAGCCACCCCGATTTGCCATTTTCCCTTTTGGTGCTCACTCGCCTCGCACAGCCCCCCTAGCTTTTCCCTCATTCATTTGCTCGACCCGGGAAGAAAGAGAGAGCTGCGCGGGAAAGAGTGTGTGAGAGAGAGAGAGAGAGAGCGCGAAACGGACAACGCTTTTCTCCTTCCCCATTTTCTCGTTTCCCTCGCCCAGGCTTTTCTCGATTTCTCTCGCTCTCCCCCACCACCGCCTTCTGCGCTACGCTTACACGAAATTCTAGGCGAGGAGCAGAATCCGTGCCGAATTCGGGACGCGCAAGGGGGAAGGGAAGCGAGGTAGCTGGCCAATAGGAGCGAAGCTTTTTCCGGGGATCGATCAATGCGGTATCCTCTGTACCGACGAGAGTAGTCCAGCCCACGCTTATAAAGTTTCTCTTTCTCTCTCTCTCTCTCTCTCTCTCTCTCTCTCTTTCCTAATCCTCCGTCGCATCGTTCTAAGTTAAGCTCTCACGTTTTTTCATTTCGACGCGTATGCCGATGCTCCGATCGTGATTGGGTTACTCGATCTCGGGTGGGACCCTAACGAAGATCTCTCGCTCAGATCTGCATGTCGAGATATTCTAATTTACTGCGGATTAAAATACTTATTTAATATCTTGTAGTCAAGCACGGCCTGCATCACTTCTTCTTACGACGTACTTTATATTCAAGTATATGTGCACAAAACGAGTTTCGAGATATTTTTTCTTATTACTCAAAGAACTTATTTGAAGCTTTTTGCTTTCTTACGAATAAGGCGCAAAGTTATTTAAGGTTCAAAAGAAAACATGAAATTAGTAAGCAATGTGCGAATAATTTACTTAAAAATGTGTGATTATTTCAAGAAAATACAATCTGCTGAAATATTAAAACATGTTGATTTAAAAAACCTTAAACATCTCTGTCATTCAAAAATATTTTGTGTCTTATTAGGCTTTCTTAATGCGAGTATAATTTTCATTATAAAATGATGTGAATAAAATGTTCGCTAATGTCAAATTAAAATAATTAACTGGCACCAAAACGCACATGTTCTCGAATTTACTGTTCATAATGATATTAAACTTTGACACATGTGAAAGAATCAGGTTTCTTTTATATTTCTCTACGTGACGTTGCATTTTACGCTTATCCGCTTCAATAAGAAATCGGCACAAACCATCAGATAATCCGCAAGGAAATAACATAACCAATACACGAATTTCTTTTAGAAATGAATTTTCGGAATGTTGACAGTTAGAATGAAGTTATTTTTTATACACTTTTCTGCTACTGTAAAATTTTTTATAACTTTATAACCGTGCCATATCCTAAAAAATCTGGTGAAGTCGATACCTTTATATATGTAATTGCATTATTTTTTTGTTTCTTTTTAACCTGTTAAATCGCATAAGATACATAAATATATTTATTTTATAAAGATAAATATTAAAAATATTTTTACCATTAATAATAAATTATAAATTTTCAATTAGTTGAGTTTTGATAAGTAATAGAATTTTAATATCAACTTGAAACTCACTCTTTAGGATCCAGGCCGCCATTTTCGTCAACTCCATTTCCAGATCTGCAAAAAGGATAACATTTAGAATTGAAATACGACCAAACCAGTTTCTTTTATATTAGGAATATTAATGAAAAACATTTTTTAAATTCTACGGTTCGTTTTACTAGATAATTGATCCATATATTATTGATGTGTTTCTAAGATAAGACGGAGCATACAATTATCTTGGATAATATTGGTAAAAAAAAATACTTGCGATGGAAAATTATGAAATACCAAAGCTATATATTTTACATATAAGCTTTGGTCTGGGTAAATACGAGTCAATCAATAAAGATGAAGTACATTTAGGTGGTTGCATTAGCATTATAGTGCTGCGGCCGTAATCGATGGTTTGAGGTATAACCACTTTGATCGTGATATCTTCGCCGTAAGCTTATTTGAAATTCATAGACTTCGGAAATACTGATTCAGCAGGACGGTAGGTCGGTGTAGCGATAAGTCAGTGGAAGATGATGCAGAGTATTTGCCATTTTAATGGATATCCTCAGAAAATTGAAAAATTAAGCTTATATAATTCAAAATTTAACGACTTTTCCGCTGCCACAAGAAACACTGAATTTTTTCTTTTACATTATAATTTATACACGTTTCATCTTGAACCTAATTTCATTACAATATTCATATAAGAACATCTTATATACTAAAATGTTGAATAAAATGTTTTTTCTATGTAAGGGAATGATATTTCTTCCAGTATCTGAATAAAATATGCGCGATCAATATAGTAATTTACTGATGAATTCTGTCAATATGGAAGATCTTTCCGATTCAAATACACTTTTTGCTGAATATGTGTATAAAAAAATGTGCTTTTATACGATCACAACGAAAGTTCATACAAAACTTCTTTGTTCCTAAAAAGAAAGTAAAAAGTGCAACCATCTAACAATCATAAATATTTTTATCTTCCACTTTTTACTTATTCTACGTGCCCCTCATCCTTATCTTTCTTTCTCCTCCTATGGACTAAAAGGAAAAAAGGACGATGGCTAACTCGCTCGAACTTTCTGTTCCCGGCGTATAAGCATACACTTATACGCTGTGGAAGCTCACCTGCATAAAGCTATCCGGGAACTTGTTCGCCCCCCAAAGTGAAGATAGAGACAGGCGAAGAGGAAGCGAGAGAGAAAGACATATATATGTATATAAGTATAGACAGGGAGACAGAGTTCTCCAAGTTGGTAGCTCACACGGGCGAGCGCACATTTATGAGAGTGACTTTGGCTTTTCGGAGATGAGACCCAGACTTCTCTCTCTCTCTCTCTCTCTCTCTCACTCTCTCTCTCTCTCTCTCTCGCTCTATGGCTATGAAATGGATAGAAGCGAGATGGCTTTCCAGTGTTTAGGGGTCGAAATACGAAAGCCCCTCCGATAGCCCCAGCACACGAACGCGCTCTCGCCCGTCAGCCCGCCCGACGGCAAAACCACCGCGAAGCAGGGCGCGTCTCTTGGTCCACCCATACTTTCACTTACACGTCACCTGCATCCATCTTAAAATCCCTATCTTTTGGGTGGAAACAATCTGAAGTGAAAGACTTAAGTGGAATACTTTTTGTAGGAAAATTATTCAAAGAATTTTCATTGAGTCACTCTTCGCTTTGTATTATTAAGAAGAAATATATATATATATATAGTATAGGCTGTATTTAAATTATTTAATGTAGTTTCAAACAATATATTAGTTAACATTGTACAATTTAGTCATTGACTTTTTTAAGCACGAAAACATTGAATATATTCCACGCCATTTTTTAGAAATTAGAAAATCTTTTAAGTAAATGTTCTAAAACTTTTGGGTTTATGTAAAAAAATTTTCTTTCCGTGCTTAGGGAAAAATTTACATATGAGAAAAATATAAGTAATGATGATAACTATACGTTGGGCTGAAATACAAATATTTCTCTAAGGGCTCGTGAATAATTCATGTAGGTAAAACCATATCTGAAGGGTGGAGCTCCCGCCACTTTTTATAAAAATACTAAGAATATATCTCCAAGTACATCACAGTTTAAAAAAATTGTTTTTCACATGAAAAATTCTTTCATGTGTATATGTGTGTATATATATATATATATATATATATATATAAAAACTTGATATGAAATTTTTATATTTTAGACAAGTTAACTCAATTTCCCAGGATAGAACGTTAAATAAAGTAAATATTTAGAATTTTACAAAAGAATATTCTTATTTTCATAACGTAAAAAAAATATTAAAACCAATTTTGTTTTTGAATTTGTTAGTTATTTTTAACTAAAGTAGTTTTACGAAAAAATAATAATCTAAATATATGCGTCCAGATAAATAAATGACTTTTTGACCAGGAATATTTAACTTAAAGTGAAAAAATCATTTACGCTAACAAGGTGACTTTAGCAACTTAACTTTTTGTATTATACCAACGTTACACAGTATTAGAGCAGTAAAATATCCATATTCTTTTACAGACATAAATAAAGTTTGAGGCCTTAATTTAACTTTTGTTAGAAAACGTAAGATTTACATAATCTATAACTTTGTGCCACTACAATATTATCATTATCAGAAATGTATATAAGAAAGCTTACAAGAGTCATGTGTACAAGAAAAATGTTACTCAACCTTGAGTCATACTGACATAAGGCTTTTTTCCAGCTACTTTATGCATTAATGCACGCACACGGACGAAAAATATATAGCCGCTCAAGCGGTACAAATCTCGCCACTGGTTTTACCGTGCCGGATAATATACCGCATTCAAGAATTTCTTTTCGGGTCATGCGCGCACGCGCTTTTGCAATTCTACTCTCCTCAGTCTGCTCAAAGTAAACGCGCGCACAAAACAATAAGTTTCTCGCTTCTCTCTCTCTCTCTCTCTCTCTCTCTCTCTCTCTCTCTCTCTCTCTCTCTCTCTCTTTCTCCTGTACGACTATTAGACGGTAGTTTACCGTAGAGTGAACGCTTCATTATGCCGGAGTCTGCTCTGAACGTGTACATGTATACGTGTGTATACACTACCTCTCATAAGTTTGCTCTCGCGCGCCATGCCCTCTCTCTCTCTCTCTCTCTGTCGGTCTTGCTCTCGCGCTCACTTGCCGAGGGGAAGGTCGTTAACCGACGTTCGACGTTAATTAAAGCGGCCCGAGCTACGCAAAGACTCGGTAAACTAACTTTCTGCATGCGAGTCGCGTATATGCGCAAGACCCAGACTACAGGCCAAATATTTACGGGATCAGGTGAACTCCGACACCGGGGTATATATACGTACTTGATTAATCGTTAATTGGCCCGGGTTTATTTTCAAAGGTGAAAATTGTAGACAAAGTGGCAGATCTTATTGGATTCGATGTAGTTGGAAAAATACGAACGGTCTTTTAATACCGTGTGATGTATATACGAGGTTAGGGGATTAGGCGAGTTGAATTAAGTTCTGAAGACTTGGGTGTGCAAGCGAGAGCGTGTGTGTATACGTGTCGAAAGTTTGATTGGAATCCATTAGATTCCGCCGAATAACTCTTGCCGTAGCTGCCATGAATATTTAAGTTTCAACGCACGCTTGATACAGGTGGAAATAAATTATACCTTTGCATAGTATAATTATATAGAATTACTGAAATACACGAAGAATTCTTTTTTCGATTATCTGTTACAACATTGATTTTAACATAATCAACGATTATGTAAATACTGCATGCTATGATTTTCCAAAAAATTTCAACGTTCACACTATTTCTCAAAGTTTGAAATGAAATTATAATTTAATAGGAAAATGACGCGTAAAACTATGATATATATATATAAACTTTTTCAAAACTAATACGCAATTTTCTTTCAGACATATCAGCAAAATTGGCTGGAGGATTTGACGAACATGGATCATCAGCTCCTGTTTGCGCCGTATATAGATAGTAAGTTCGAAACTATAAGGATAACACCAGTCGGATGACTTCTAGAAAATGGCAGCGCGGGCAAACGAGATAACAGATTTCCCGCGTATAAACTGGTCCGCCTGCGCGAACTCGCGCCAGGCGTGAGATTTTCCGAGGTGGGTTAGACATTTCTGCGATGAAAACGTATAGATATATAACAACGGGGACGCCCTATAGGTGTGGGGGGATCAGAGAATATAGATATCAGCCCAACGATAAACTTCGGTACGTATTACTTTCTGTTATGAGAGATTTTCTTTGGCCAGGCTTGACCTTCTTTTCTTTTCATAAAAAAAAATTTCCGTTCAATCTGTTTTATTATTTTTCTTTTTGTTGGTAAATATTATTTTGAAATTCTGCATACAATACATTGATAAGTTTTTGAAGAATCTGTAATAAAGTGAGAAATAAAAATAAAAATTAATATTGTGAACGATGGCTGAGAACAACACATAAAATAGTGGTACGTTAAAGAACAATTCAAATATGTTGATTGTGATTTTATTACTAAATTGATTATGGTTACAAAGTTTTGCAATTGTAAACCTTCTGAAAAGTAAATAATGTGTGACTTAATAACTGTACAAGGTAACGTACGCAATTTTTCACGGAAGTTTATGTATAAGTTTCTGTATCGAAATGAACTACCGACTGACACTCAATAATGAAAAAACAGCCTTTTTCCTTTCGGCCAGGCAGTAAAAATTAATTTACGTCTTCTTTCGTTTCACCGTAAAATCGCCACGCATCTAAATTTCTTCCACGGTAATCTGAGACCGTAGCCCGAAACGCGCAAATTCGCATGCAGGTATTGTATTACCGATTAAGTGAAAAATACATATATGTATTCCTCTTATTTATAGCATCCCGACGTCACATCCGTATACAGAGAGTGGAAAATCGTGCCGAAGGAAAAAAAAGCTATAGATGTACGCTTTTGCCAGGAGAAGGCACGAGAACGAGAAGAGACAAGAGAGCAAGAAGCATTTATTCGCCCCAACCCAACGTATATAACGAGAATAAACGTGAAAGTTCGGCGGAGATAGAGAGAGACGAAGACGACACCAGGGAAAGTGTCTCTCTCTTCCTCTAGCTCATGTGTAGCATTCGGGAGCCAAGAGAGAACCCCATGGAGCGTGGAAAGTATATAACCGACGCCATTCGAAATATTCGGCCGCAAAGCAAAGACCGTGGAAAATGCTGCGGGAAGAGAAACATTGTAAGTGAAAGAGAGCTGCAGCCGCTGCCATCGAGTTGTAACCCTTCCCTCAACGAAAAAAAAACAGAGAGACGCGTGTGTTGAACGCGGAAAAAAAGAGGTAAGGGAGAGAAAGTAGTAGAAAAAGGAAGAGAAAGAGAGAGAGAAAAAGGGACAGCGAGCGTAGTGGTCAACCCTCATCGATATCCCGTTAGGTCGCCGTCGATTATACGACGGGTCGTCGCGCTCGCTCGCGCGGTCTACCCTTTTTCTCTCGCCTCCATTTCTCTCCCGAGCTATATATATACTACCGGTGACTAGTCTCCCGCCGGACGGCGAGTGGGCATTCCGACTAAAATGAAAAATATACTACGGCGGACAGGTGTCTAGTCGGTGCAAGTTGTGGCAAAAGAGTTTGAAAAAACGAAGAATTTTTTCCTTTTTTTTTTTTTGTAAGAAACGATGCATTTGATTGGGATATGGTGAGGAACTTGTTTTTTACATTAGATAAAATGAATACTAAATCTGTCAAAATGCTCGACGGTAAATTAAGAAAAAGAATTATGTATTTTGAATTTGAACACATTTGAATATTTAATCTATAAATTTGTTCTAGCACGGATATTACAGCAACCATGCGATATATATATATATATATATTTGTGAAACAGTTACGCAACTACATATAGTGAGAGAGAAAGAGAGATAAGATAAATTAACGAGACTCACCCTCTCAACAAAACCCCTCATTGCACAAAAATCAATATAACTCGTCGTCATCGGAGGACAACAATCATCCGGACTATATATACACAGGCTCACGCAGTTCTCTTTCTTTTCTCTCCTCCTCTTCGAAAGCTCCTGCCGTGCCAACTGCATTAACTTCTCGTTGCGTCGCACCTCTTATACGGTTATACGTATATGCGTACGTACATACACACAGGTATAGTAGGTGAACCTATTTCTCACAGCGCTATAGTATAAAGCGAGTGCGAAAGAGAGAGAGAGAGAGAGAGAGAGAGAGAACGAGTGTATGAGCTTTATTGCTTGCCAGCGAGATATGCGACTTATATAGACTTTTATCGTCGCTTATCGGATGGCTAGAGGCCCACTGCTATTGCACTCTTTTCTCTCGGCGTGCACACGCGCGCTCGGTCAGCAATATAAATTTGCCCAGCATCCGCGCATCGCAAATGGAGCGCAGTGCTCGCCCTACATCGAGTCTACGCGCTGCGACGACAACGCCGAGAGTTTATAATTGCGAATGCTATATATATGTAGTAGTGGTATGTTCTCTCTCTCTCTCTCTCTCTTTCTATACTTCATTTTTGTCGCGCTATGAGAGCACGACGACGATTAATCTTAGCTTTTATACCTTTCTATTTTTCTTTTCGCAGAGCGTGAGCACGCGCGTGCTAGCACGAGCCCGTCGTCGCCCTTATCGATCGGCCCCGCGCGACGCCTCGAGAATAGAGAGAGAGAGAGAGAGAGAGAGAGAAGCAGGTGCCCCCGCACGACGGTTTATACGTATGTATAGATATATATACGGATGGACGGGAGGCGGTGAAACAAAATGAGCGCCCGGGAGAGAGAGAGAGAGAGAGAGAGAAGGACGTAGCGGATTCAGCGAGGCAAATGAAGAAGGTAAGAGGTAATTGGTATTAACTAGGCGAGGCGAAATTGTTGTATATAAAAGGGAATTGGACGCTTATTAACAGGGAAAAAATAAATTGGAACGCTGGCGTGACTTATTTGATTCTTCCGAATAAATGAAATTTTTTTTTTTTCGTTAGAATTAATACGTCTGTTGAATAAAGAATTAGTTTTTATATCACACAAAATAATATTATTATTCTTGAAATATTTCATTTGATACAAAAGAAAATAGTTATATAAGACAAAAGCACAGTTTTCTGAATTTAGTTACTGTTATCAATATTACAAGTCATTCAAAAAGAATATTGCGGGACAACCGTTTCATTGAAAAAAAAAAAAAAAAAAAAAATAAAGAAAACGTAATAGAAGAAATGGTAGGAGGCTGACTGTTATTCCTAATTGTTTTACTCTTTTATAAGCTCACGAGTAGCGCGCGCGCACTTATCGCATTTTGCAATTTAACATTTTCGATTAAGTTTCACCTACTCCGCTCGCTCTCCCGCACTCGTTCCCCATTTTATTACACCCCGCTTGTATATATGTGCTTGCTACGAGCGATTGTGTCGAGGTGCGTATATAGATTCTGATCCGCACGTGCGCTCTCGCGTTAGGAGAGCAAGAGAGTGAGAGAGAGGAACGAAGAATACGACTATATGGTATAGGCGTTGTTCTTCGTCGCTCTTTGCTTCCCCCTCTCTCTCTCTCTCTCTCACTCTCTCACCTCTCGACACTCGAACGCTCGTAAATCGATTCACCTAGTTTCGCGTAATTGCGAGATTGCCACCGCCACTGCTGTTGCCGTCGCTCTGCTATACTATATACACGACTCATGCAGTTGTTGGCTTCTTTCGGACTCTCGAACGTATATAGACAGGCACAGTATATAGTGCGAGTGTGTTGCTGGGTCGGCGGGGAGAGAGAAAGATGTATAATTATTTTGATTGGGATTTCCTGTGTAATATGTGCGCGTGAGCGGCTGGTCGACAGACTCTCCGACGTTTAATTAAATTAATTATGCGGTTGAGGTAAAATGCACCGCACAAGGTTCGTTGGCTCGTGCGGTGGGAAAATCGTCTGATTGGTATCGTTGCCGCGTGATGATGATGATAATGATGATAATGATGACGAAGATGATCGTCGCGCGTTGTTAGAGAAAAACTGATCGGTAATCTGTTGTAATTTACGTTGAACGCACAGATGTGCAAAAGATATCTTGCGTGAGGTTATTAGACGCTAGCTGCTAGTCTCTAATTGACGTTTATTGTATTTAAATATTTTTCGTTATATTTGTAACTTTCTTATTTGTATATATGTCGAGGGGTATGAATAAAATTTGTGCGCGTTTGCTAATGATCAAAGTTATATGTTTAAAGAGATATGCTAGTCTAATTGGTTGCGTTTACATTGTACAATAAAGTATATGTATATCGGAAAAAATAAGTAAAATATATATTTCTATGAAAATTATTACAGTAATCAACCCGTATGTGAATTACGGTATGCGATGCAATTTATATAAAATTTTGAGAATTTCTATTTTACATTTTACTACATTGCCAAAGTAGTGAAATGCGCGTAACGTCACCGTAGACTTGTAAGTGCGTTTTGAGACTAGGCATGTACGATATTGAAAAACATTTCTACATACACAAGTGTGAGTGTCTGATAATAGTAATGAACAATGTGCTCAATCGTAATAGCTTATACGTGTACTCGATTAAAAAGTAATTTTCCGCCCGATAAACGAAGCATTTTAATTAAATTCGGTCAGCTGTTAATAGGCTACATATAAAATTATCTGTCCTTTATATTTCCTTCAGGATTGCCTGCAAAGGAAAAGTCGCGCAAACACGATATCTTCTCCTTGATTCATTTGTTTTATCGATAAACAAAGAGAACAAAAAAAAATAGTCAAGATAAATAATGAAACCTACATTATTATATAGACACACCCCGGTAAAATAAATTCTACACCTGCATTTTTTACAACGTCGACAGATAGATAGTTTACTCGCTTTCCTCCTTTAATATTCAGCAGCGGCAGCTCTTTTATAAATTTATCCCAACGGGGGCGGAGATATAAATATTTTAACGCTAGCAGGAAAAGCCACCATACAAAATATTTAATTATACGTCAGCGTGCGCCCGCGCGTCCGTCCATCCATCTATATGCGTTGAACGCTAGAACACGGAGGAAAATTCACTCCCCTGTGCAAAGCAGTAGTAGTAGTAGTAGCAGCAGCAGCAGCAGAATTAATTTGGCGGAAGATAATTTCGTAAGAAGCACGTAATCTGGATGAAATTCGAGGGAATCGCGTGGAGCGCACAGCGCATGCGAGTCGGCAAATGGAGGACGTGCATCCGCCTCTTCGTTTCTCCCCCCGAGAACTTTCCGTCTCTCTCTCTCTCGCTCTCGCTTGGTCTCTTATCCCCACCCTACGCTTCGTTCTCTTTTCTCAGCGGCTGACTCTTGCTCTATAGCTCTCGCTCATTCTGGCGTTCCTGTTTTTCGCTGAATCCGAAATGGAGCTAGCTTGGCCGTCGTATATATAGTTTCTCTCACTATCTCCCCCGGGAAATATGAAGCCACTGGCTGCTGCTACCGCACGTCGATCCGCATTTGGCAATCGTGTTAGCCAAAGGTGTGCGCAGAGCACCGGCACTGCTAGCTAAATTACACATTTTTCGTGTGCGCCTGCGCGCGTCCGCTCGCTCGGCTTCTGGTGTATATAAAAGTTGGGTAGGAGGGGGGGAGGTTTCCTATATATCGAATTCCGAGGGAAAAATATTCTTTTTGGGTGTGTGCTTGGCGGAAAAAGGGAAAATGCGGAATATTGTATGTAATATGGAAGTATTTTCGTTGGTGATGTTTGAGGTTTCTTCAAGTTTGATTAAAATAAAAGTATTTTAGTTTTATTAACATTTTTATATTTGATAAAATATTTTTATTTTTTTAGGAAAAAAAGTATGTTCAACGCGGTATTTTTCTTGTAATAGTTTAACTTATATTCGAGTTGGTTGACCGCAGATATGCGGAACGGAAATGTATTCAGTTTCCTTGACTTCCAAAGTTTTGTTTATGTTTCGACCACAGCAAGATTCCTTTTTTAGATAAAAGTAAATCTAAATTTTAATCAGTATCATATGTTTAAATCATATTATATTGAAGTTTTGCTAATCGAATATTTTCCAGCCACTTGATAAATTCCAAAAATATCATATTATTCGTTAATACTTATTCTATAGCAAAATTAATTTCTAACGTACAGAATTCTATTACATAATATACTTTGATAAATAACATTTTCTTCTTGATTTGTTTCTGACAAAACCAAGAAACCACTTAGCTATATAATTTGGAATACCCATTCGTAGCAAACTCGCACCACAATAAGGGTAGCCTCATTAGCATGCCAAGGCCGGCCCAAAATAATCACTCCTCGCAATTCTTTTCTTAATCATCCATCGCAGGTCAGCGATATACACACGTCCACACCTTCTAAATCCTCCCCCGGACTTATCACAGGCATTTTGGTAGTCCGTCGCGTATCTCTCCGCGCTAATAAACCCGCAGGGGGTGCGAGCTCGTACGCGCAAACAATATTTATTATACGAACTTTTTTCATGCCATTATATATATATATATATATACACACACACACGCACAACTCTCCTGACTAAGAGAAAAAAAAACATATATATAGAGAGCAGAGTAGACGAAATAGAAAGACCGAACGCGCGGGCGTACGCACGCCTTCCTCATTCCAATAAAATCCCTGCGCGGCCCTAACGGCCGACGACATTCTCCTGTTATTACGAATCCTCGCGCAAAGACGACGCATGAGAAAAACAAAAGTCGGCCTCTATATACTCGGAGGGGGAGAGAGAGAGAGTGAGTGAGTAACGAGGCCGGGACCTCGCACGTACATACATATTGGACGACGACGGCCTCGCACGTACACATATATATATCGGCTACTCGCACTCGAGAACGTGGGGGGAAAAAAAAAGAAACGGAGCAAATACGGACTCTCGGTATTAGAAAATCGCACGTGCGAGTGGGCGAAGGGGGCGGAGTACGCTACAGCTGAGAGGGAGGAAGAGACGGAAAGTCCATACCTGCGCGCGCTGGGACTACCTCGTGCGAATATCGTTCGTACAAGGGGGGGGGGGAGAAGGGGAATGGGGAAGAGGGAAAAGTACGCGGAGTCAGCAGAGGAGAGGGAGAGGGAGAGAGAGATTCTCGTGTGCTCTGCCATTTTATCCAAACGTGATCTCTCGCCCGAAATACGAAAATTGCTACGTGGCAGAGAGGAACCGAGATGTATATGTGTGTATGGCAAGAGGGAGAGATCGAGCGAATATCGCATGGGGTCATGTTACGTGTATATGTATGTGTGTATATATATATATATATGCATGAGTGTACTCGGTGAGGTATTTTATACTCCAGCCCTAGATAATACTTGAATCAAAATATATTATTTGATGACTTAAGCTTCTTTTTATATATTTTCTCCTTCGTGTGCCTCGATTCCCATTGTGGCGCGGGGCTGAAAGTTTATTTTGTTTTTGGAAAATATTTCGTTTTATATTTATTTGTTTTATCCAAGGGTGCAGCAGATATGAAAGTTTATTTTGATCAAATTTAGATTTTTGGCCAGGCGCGGTCTTTCGCGAAGAAACTCCGTAATATTTTAGAGAGGAACGCATGAGCTATTTGACGAAATAAGGTATATATATACACACACACAAGAGGAACTTCATCTAGTTCGAAACGAGGTCGTATAGGCATCCATGATATTCTTCATTCTACTAACAGCTTTTACATTTATATATACACTTTTGCACATATATTTTTTTTTCTTTCTCAAGTAAATTACATCGTTCATTTCTTTTTACGAGTCTCGTGATGTAACTTTAAAACGTCATTTCATATTTCCTCTTTCACCGCCAGTGCGTGTATTATATATAATCTAAAAGCTTAGAAAAAGAATCCTCTAAAATCAATTCATTAATAAAATACCTATATTGAAAAAAGAAACGCACGCGCGCGCATACGGCAAGAAAACCAAACTCGCTGTTTAATAAAATTGCCGGTAATAAATAGTAAAAACACACAAGCCTTCTAATTTGAGTGCTGGCGAGGCCGGCGGCGGCGCTCGACGTAAATACAATATTTAAAGCCTAAAACCCAAACAGGCGCCAAACGGTAAAGTACTCGTAAGCACAGGCTTGTATGTACCATGTTATGTATATATGTGTATATTATATGCGTCCGCTCTCTCTCTCTCTCTCCATCTCCCTCCTTACGCGCAAAACCCAAGTCCCGGTAACAACGGCTATAGATTTTATTCTCTTTTTCAGGTAATAACTTCCGGCCGGCTAGCGCCGCTTTGCTTTTCAAAGTCGCACTCTCTCTCTCTCTCTCCCTCTCGAATATTTCGCGGTCGACGGTGTACAGTGCACGTTGTGTTGCAGACCGACCAAGCGCCACTCTACTACTACTACTACTATATATACACGCTGTAATTATAAAGGACGGCGCTTTTAAGCTCTTGCACGAGGCTCACGCGCCTTCGCCTCATTGATTCTCTCTCGACTCTCGCGCGCTTCGTGTTACAAATTACACGAAGCTCGTGTACACTGCACCGCAGAACCCAGCGTATGTATATACATATATTTACGAGACTGTGCACTTTGAGCACACGCACACCTATAACGGACGGAGAAGATGAAGGAGCGAAATGAACGCGGTGTAAGAGAGAGAAAAAGGAAGTGTGTGTATATACAAAAACAAAAAGAAGAGAGAAGTGGCTTCAGGAGGACAATTTTATGACTATTTATTGCGCGCTGCTACCCCCTACACATGTATTAGGTTTTCCCGGGCGAGGGACAGCCAGTGTACGTACGTAGCAAAAAGCGAAACGCGCGTGCGCGAGAGTTTCGATTCATTAGGGAGCGGAGGGCTGGCAGCAGCACAGCCCGGTAAAGTAAGCAGCCCGACGTACGTGTATATATATATATGTATGTTATATATATACACACGTGTATGTAAACGTATATGCGTGGACGATCTTGCAGGACGTTATTTATTGAGCGTTAAATAATTTACTTTGAATATGTTAATTAAAGCCGAAGGAGAGAATCGCTTAGTTGCGCTGAAGCTCTTGCAAAGATAACTGACGTTCGGAGGTAAAGAACTGGTCGCAGCGAGCGTATAGCTTTTACTCTACTTCGTTATTATACGGGTTTGCATGCAAATGCGCATGCGATCATGGCATTTCGAGATTATTGCGGTAAATAAGGGCCGATGCTCCGCAAAAAAAAAAATCGCATTCTTTCGTATATACATATACACACGCATA
>JAYJLV010000046.1:7176960-7203636 GCA_036873485.1 Torymus texanus
TATATATATAAGATATCGATGGATTAATTTTTTTATTCCCAAGCGCGCACTTATCTGCAGAACTCGTCTTGGAATATTTCGAGAAAGGGAGATAGTGAGAGAGTAGAGAGAAGAGAAGAGAAGAGTGGATCGTTTGGTGCTGCCGCCGGTGCTGCGCAGAGCTGCAACCGTAGTCCGACGGATGCTGAAATGCAGCTGCGCGTGCGGCCATCGCTTATGCGCTCGGATATATATATATATATAATGTCTCTGTTCTCTATATATACGTTTTTGTCTCTCTCGAAAAATCGAACGAATTAAAATATTATTTAACATTGGAATTGTAAACAAATATACACGTGTGATAAATAAATATATGCTAACGGGTACGGTTATATCGACTAATTAGCAATGTAAACAACAATACGCGGTAATCAAGCGATTAATTTATTGCGTCGATTAAGCATTCATTATACACGATGCATCGCACATACACGTGCGGGCACGCGTGTAATATTCACTCGCCTCGAAATAGAAAGTTTACGTCCTTTTTCACTTTCGTCGCGTCGTAAAAAGTTTATCGCACTCTCTCACCGCGCGATAATATATAAATAATACATTTGTAACCAAACCGCGCTTTATTCGCTCGCGCGCATTATATCCGCGTATATTCTTTTGTCCCCTTCCTCTCCCTCTTTTTCTCGCAATAGTGCTGCATCATTCATATCATCAACAGAAAACTCACCTTCGTGGCAACCATTCGATTTCCTCGCGACAGCTCCCACATGTATATATATATATATATATACACACAAACATACATAGAGAATCGTCGTTGTCACGCACCTGTGATCAGCATTCCGCTAGCAACGCATCTTTCGTGTGACCTCGCGCGACTAGCGATAAATTCGCACACGAGGCATGCGTAGGTACCAGGCGAAGGAAAGCGATAAAATCGTTTGAGGAGTCGCGTAAAGCAGTCATGAGCCGCCACTGTTGCCTCGTGCGAAAACGGTAAATAAGCCCGTAAATAAGCACCTTCGCGACGTGGTTTCGCAGGGAGAAATATTTGTCACAGTGACCCCGCGGTTGTGTATAAGATTGCGAAATTTATAAATGACCGAGGGAGGTAACAAACACGCATATGCGCGTTGTGGAAAATCGCGTGTACGCAACGCGACGAACGTGTAACCTGCCAATAAATATGTTCGCGCCAAACAATTAGCTCGGGAGAGAGAGAGAGAGAGAGAGAGACTGAAGTGGAGACGTTGCTGTGTGTACAGTAAAGAGAGAGAAAGAGGGAGAGAGAGAGGAACGGGGAGCCGGCGGACATGCCGAGGTAATAAAGCTATGATCGTGCTTTACGAGGTAGTATATAACCTCGCGGTAAAGAAGGCATTCGTCCGTCTATTATCCTGCTCTTTATCTTTCTGCATTTGTCTCTCTTTGGCGCTAAGCGCGAGCGTGTAAGAGAGCCAGTGGTCGACTCGTTGTAAATTTTGAAAAATTGCTTCTTAGCACGGAGGTGAGATGACGAATAGGTTTCTCAGGACGTGAACGCTTTCTTTTTTTTCGGGGTAGTGGTGTATTTTTGTTTTTGCGGTGAAGTTGAAAGTACGTCGAGTTATGGTGATTTATTAGACTGAAACGTTTCTATTTTTAATGATCTTTTTTTTTTTGATTTTTTAAATGATTTATTGCGTTAAAAAAAACCAATTTGTCGTAAATTGTATTGAAGTAAATTATGAAAAATGCATAAAAATAAGTTATTTGAAAGAAAATTACAGCAGTGTAAACAATACGGATCGTTTTCGTGGTGATTTAGAACTCATTGCAATGGCCGTAATTCACATAAAATAAATGACAAATTGTAATGTAAAAATGTCAACGTAATGTTTATGAATGATGCAAGTATATACAGTAATGTGTTAAATTAATTTTAAAATTTTTACGGTCAAAAATACCAGGTGAAATTTGAAATATAATATTCTATTATTTTTAGTGTTACAAGGTTTCAGTATGGTAACTATTCTCATATTAGAATTTTAGTAATAGACTGTTTTAACATGAAAATATCTGATAAAATTAAGTAACTTATTTCCTTCTTAAATCTGAAAGAACTGTACAAAATACATTGTATCTAAATGAACTCATACACGAACTCGTAACGGAAACGCGGCATGCACTTCAAAGAATGCTCTCTCTCTCTCTCTCTTGTGCCCGCGCGTACCAAAATCTCAACGCATGAGCGGCAAATTTCGCCACAAATTTCCTCTCCCGTGTGTTCCAATTCCTCCCTCGGCCTCGTTCACATATTCATCTCAACAAAGGCCTACTTTGTCCTCACGCCTTGTGCACCATGAAAGTGCTACATTGTATGTAAAATTCTCTTACTCGCACGCGCATGCACACGCGTTCGGTGGCCGCCCTCATCTATCCGTCGGAAAGCGCACGCGCTCACGATTCGGTCCACACCGGTGTGTGTATGTATAATATAGCTACTGGATGTTGCTGCTATTCTTCCGTCGCGTACGAGAAAGTTTCTCAGTGCTGCAGTCGCTACGCTTTCCATAATTTTCGGTAACCGTTATTACCCTAAAAGAGAGGGAGAACAAGAGAAGAGGTAGCTGAAGAAACAGCAGCAGCGTGTGTGGTTAACGAAGGCGCACGCCCAGGAGAGATCGTAAATTTTTGGGCGAACTTTTTTTTTTGCTCCTGTCGACAAGGCGACGACACGCGTGAAATGATCTGTGCTTCGAGGGCGAAGTGTATATACGTATATATACGCGTACAAGAGAAGGAAATTTTCTTTGAAAATTTAATTTTATGTCGAGAGAGGTCGAGGATTGCAGATGGTCGTGAATTTGGGGACCGTTTATTTGTGATGGTATACGAGCCGAGGAGAATTTTAATAATTAATTTAGTTGCAGAGCGTGACGCTATAGGTAGTGTGTGACCTAGAAAGTTTTTCATAAGATGGAAATTTTTCAAATTTTGAAAATGTCGCTGGGGACAAAATTGTATTTCATTTTTTACAGCGAGCGGTAGAATATCTGCAGTAATATTGGGTTAGAATTTTTTCCAGTTGGTTGGGTGACGAAATTATTAGTACTGCGAGATTTTCATTTATTTATGTAAATTGAATTTTTAAGAAATTAATTTCGGTTGGTACGTAACTATTTTCTCCGGTACAATAAACTTATATAACTAAAGTATGATTTTCTTGACCTTACTGTGTTAATTAGAGTGTTATTCAAAGTTTAGCTAATGATTCTTATGAAATGTTCTATATATAAATAGTATAGTTTTCTACCTAAGAATAGAAAATAATAAAAGCAAAAATAACATATTACGTATTTAATTATGTTTCAGAAACTAATGAGGCACAGGTGGAGGTAGAAAATAACAAATATCAAGAAAATACGTACATGCGAGAATGGCTGTGGAAAACAATAATTTTTTCACTCTTGTAGTTACATCAACATAATTATTTTTTCCACTTAGTTGACGCTGTTGTGCATATATAAATGCATAAAATAATAAAAATGTATAAATGTAAACCCATATATGCACCAAAATAACTCGAATCCGTATATACTTTCTGCGATTCACGCGATAACATCTTCATCAAACGAGCGAGTCGGCAAACTGATCCGCAACATCTCCTTATATTAACCTGATATCCTAATTCACGACTGGTGGACCGGCAAAAATCCAATTTTCATAACGTTGCATCAGCTCTTCAACATCAGAAGCTCAAAGAAACACGATTTTGAGTATACCTATATGAGAGAAAAGAAGAAGATGGACCCGTCCTACCAGGCGGGTGAAAGCGGCTTGAGGATTGGAGTTTCACGGCGGGCTGCCGCCCGAAATTCCAGTGAACCAATGGAATTCGAAAAATGACAATACCACCTCACCGTGTCTTCGGCCGGCCCCAGTGCTGACACTCGACAACGGAAAGACGCCCATTCACTCACCTATACGAATTGAGAACCACGTATATATACCTACGCAGATGTTCCTTCGACCACCGTCACGTTGAATATACCTTTTTTTTATATACGTAGGACATGCTTACTACCAGACCATCGTGTCTGTATCCGACGGCAAAGAACAAGTAGCTCATTGCGAATAAGCGAGTAAAGTTCGAATACCCCGTGGTAATCTCTTCTCTCTCTCGTTTTTTTTTTATTCTTCTTTTTTTTTCAGCCTCGCCTCGGGATTATACTCGGACGACGCGCATACATACGAATGGCGGCGGCGGCTACGGTGGCGCAGGGGCCAATCGTGCGTGGCAGGAATAAATGAGCGCCAAGCTAGCTAGCTAGCTAGTGCGAGAGAGGTATATAGCATCGAATCCACTCTCGAGACGAGATTGTGTGGGCCCCCTCCCCCCCGACAGAACGGCGGCGGTGTTGGCCGGGCTACTATATACCAAAGGCTTTGCGACCGAGTCTAGAGCAAAACATTTTAGCCTCGAGACGAAGGAGAAAGAGAGAGAGAGAAAGAGTCAGTCGACGCCGCCACGATTCTTGGGTGTGTGTATTAGATATATATATATATATATATACACACACACACACACACACACACACACACACACACACACACGTGTATATATACACTGGTCGTCTCTCAGTGATATTACTTTGGTGCAGCTCGCCATAGCGAGTGAGAGCGTTATTGAATATTTCCAATAAAGCGTGGTCCGCACGCCCCGTACGATGTGTATACCGAACTGGTGTATATATATATACGTATGTATGTATGTACCTCGCGCAAATTGCCCACTCTGGTCGCGGGGATATTTTGTATTAGGCGAAACTCTCTCTCGCGGGAGGGAGGGAGGGAAAGAGAGAGAATTTCGTAATTGCGCCGCTTGCGGTCGCACGTTGGTATATTACATGCGTCGTTGTGTATACATCTGCGAGAAAATACTTGTTATGGGGGCCGCGAGCTCCAGAGTGTTTTATGTATATGCGCGTGAAACGCACGGGGCTAATAAAGAAGTCCAATCAGAGAAGAGGGGAAAATATTGTTGGCGAAATGTATGTTCTCGATAAATATGTTAAGTACTTGTATATGTACATGCAAGCGGGTAGATTATATATATGTATTTCAGGTTCATTCATACTGTTAATATATTCACGATTCGAAGGAAAAAAAAATATATAAGTCAAATGTTCCTGGATTTCCTTATCCTGAAAAGCACGGCCCTTTTTCCAGCTCACGCGCAGAAATGATATTCTGATTTCTGCTTTTAATTAAAGCAAAAAGTTTTTAAGAACTGGAAATAAAGTCTCGAATCACTCTACCGTCATCGTCGTAGCTGCTGCTGCTGCTTTTTTCGCTCCTTCGATTTTCTCGACTCCGTTTCTTTTGAGCTCTATTTTCCTCAAATTTTCATTCCGAATAAATGGAAAACACGCTTCTAAAGTAAATAAGGCTGAAGGAACTCTAAAGCGCGAGCGCGCGCGCGGCGCACGGGGCTTTTCTACATCTAAATAGAAAATCTCGACGGAAAATCCCAAGTTTTCACTTTACCCCAGGATTTTCTATTTATTTTTTTTATCTCTCTCTCTCTCTTTCTCTCCTCGTCTCTTTCTCCCACCCCATACTACTTTGCCAGCCAAGCAAATGGCGAATTTACGAAATGGACGGGAGAAAGAAAAGAAACTGAAAATAGCGTGCGCGGCGGCGGCCACTCCTCTCTCGCTCTAATACAAAGTCTCGTCTTTACGAGAACGAAAGGCGGCATCTCCATGAGTAAGTCGAAAGGCTAAAGCCGTGCGCGCAACGCAGCAGCAGTGGTCTCGAATTCTCCTTCGGTTGACTTGCTTTCTTTGTGGCGCGGGCTTATATTGGCGCAAACATGAGTTAGAGTAATACCGCGCCAAGGGGAGAGAGAGAAAGAGAGCACAGAAGGAGAAAATAAAACTTTGCAGACGCGAACGCGTGCGTGCGCGCGAGTTAAAGGCTTGCCGGAGGAGGGAAGGAGGGAATGTATTGATATCGCGAAAGAGAGAGAGAGAGAGGGAGAGAGAGAGAGAGCATCGGATTTCTTTTTCGATGCGACCATAAGCCCCAACCTCGTACGGAATACATTGGCAGAAATATAAAGTATCGGTAATGTGGTGTATATGCGCGCTTGGCGAATGTCCGACGTGTACTATGGTGGATCGAGCGGAAAAAAATACATATCTATAAAATTTCGCGCTGCTGCTGCTGCTGCGCACGTGGGGGTATATAATGCGCGGGACTTTTGGTAATGATTTAATGAATAAATTAGCCAGAGAAACATTGTTTTTTTTCCTTCTTTTTCCTTCTTTATGTAGGAATGGCTTTCGCTGACCAAAATCTGCATAATCTCTTTCCAACTTTAGTGGAGAGAATCGTTCGAGTGGAACTGCTGACGTCGAACGCCGTCGAAGTAAAAGCATTGTTGTGAATAAGGAATATGGATTTCGACAAAACATTGTATTTATGTCGAATAACTTTTTTTAAATTTCTTCAATAATAGTAATTTTAATAATGTTACAATTGTTAAACTAATGTTGTAGCTATTACTGATAACGGATTATTGTTATTTTTTTTAACCAAATAACAGATAATTAAAGTTTCAAAGTTGTCAAACAGTTTGTGTAAATGAAGTTTCGCGATATACTCAATCTATTGTGTTCTCTGTGGCAATAAATCGATTAACAGTGGACGCACTTAAAAATGGTCCCTTAACGACGTAGTACTGTGACCATACACCTTTATGGCGGTGGTAAATGGGTTAATGTTTCGCACCAACAGGTGGCTGCTTCTGCCATTCGACTCTGAGTTTACGACCTAACTACGACTTGGAATACTGAATTACTCAAATCTTTTATTTTTATATTTGAATAGGCTGAATGTTTGTTGATTTTTCGTCCTTTTAAAAATAGATGGGAGACTATAAAAATCTTTTTTTTTTTCGTGCTCTTTGGAAATTGATGAAAAATATCTTTGTATTGAAGAGTTTATTATACAGTACTAAAAATTTTGAGGATTCATATGTATGACAAAATAAAAATACATTACTAAACATTGAAGCTTAAATTGAATTCTCGAGTAAAATGTACTATCATTATCGCATCGGAAAAAGAAAAAAAGCATTAAAAGGTAGTATTTTCTACTAGCGTTTCACAAGAATTCAATTACAGTTTCAGAAATGAAAAATCTACTAGATATATGCACACAGCTAGATTCAAAGTTTGGAAACTAATATTCTTTCACAAGAGAAAAGTTATTTAACTTCAAAAAAACTTTTGAATTCTATAATTGATTTGGATTAAAACAAATTGATTTTCTTTTTACGCGAATTGTTATTTTTCTGTCTCAAACTCAATACTACACTCGAGAAATGTATTTTTTAACTAGTTTAGTTTTCAATATCGAAAAAGTTTTTTTTTACGGTAACAAGAGCATAGTCTCTCTGACTGAAATAGCTACTATGTGTAGTTGGTTCCACCATCGACTGCTGCGAGGCGCTGTGTGCGTTTAATCACCGAGACCCTGGAGACTGTAGTATATGCTTATGCAGAAAATAAGTTTCTTATATTATTTTCATACTTTTGAAACATTATAATTCGTTTTATACGTTAAAATTTTCGATCGAAATGAAATTTTTTGAGTATATTTTAATAAAAAAAAGAATTTTTTAGGTAAAAATGTTTGTTACAAATATTTACGTGTGTTATTTATAGTTTAAACTAATTCTGTTGTACTGTCATAAACGAGAAAAGCATACAAATAACGATCTCGTGTTTCCAAGCAGAATTAAAATCTATCTAGCTGCAAAATTTTAATTATTTCGTTGTAATTGTCAATCTTAGACCTTATCTTTTCAAAAATTGTAAATATATGTGCATAATAGCCATATGAGAAAAATTAAATATAATTTAATTTAAAATTCTTTTTTATATGGTTAATGAAATAAACTTTGTTTCAAATAGTATAATATCCTGGAATTTATAAATATAAAGTGCATCCAAAGAATTTTTAAAAATTAATTATGCCTTACATATGGTTGAATTTTATTGGGTTTTATCATGTAATGTTTTGCATTGCATAAAGAGCTTGAAAATGAATTAAAAATTGAGAAATTTAGTCTCTTTAATATCTTTTTACATAAAACAAAGAAATCAGAAGAATTGCAAGAACTGAAAAATATCAAAGTTTGAGATCGGTAAAGAAGGTACCGCTTCTTTTTAAAAGATTTAAAAAACTAAGTATTTTGTGAAATGTTTTATCATAATTTGAACATAAGTTAAAATTTCTTTGAATCTGTACATATGTAAGGTATAAATTTATAAGGAATTTGTAACTTTTTGGTACCGAAATTGATATTATAAATATTATTTTATTATTTCTACAAATCTTATTTACAATAAAATAATCATAAAATTATACTCATTGTAATATTCGTTTCATTAATTCGATAAGAACGTAGCAAATATATAAGTAGATAATGCAGCAGTATGGTAAGCCATAATTTTTCGCGATAATATTTATAGAAGAAGTATTTGCTTTTCTATGTTTATATTAACAAATGAATAATTTCCATTATATTAACTAAAATATGACTTTCTTAAGGTTTTCAAAAGATAACCATAATTAACACATATCATCTCTGATTGGCGCATTAAAAAGACAAAATAATTTCTTGTATAACCAGTTTCTTAAAAATGATTACTTAGAGAAACATTTATTATTTTAATATTTCGATTTTTAACGAAAGCAAAAAAAAAATATTGATTAAAGACGCATTGTTGGCATCATAACATTTTAATGATAATGAAACAACAATTACGCAAATATTACACGAAAAGAACACTTTGTAAATCGTTTTTACATCCACTTGATTCTATGTAGTTTCATAATCTTTTATTTGTCAACACATTTATAATGTCGTGTATAAATTACTATGCGTCATCATCAAAAGTTATCCGAATGCATTGTCCCCATGAAATAACGATAGTCTTAAGTAACAGCATGGTTCCAGATTCAGCAATCAGAAAACTAACAAAAATAAACACGCTGAGGCAATCTCCATTGTTAAAAACAGTGTGTGCGCTATCAGGCAGGCGACAACTTAAAAAGTTTACCACCTCCATCGCACCAAGAAATTTCTCTCTACACTCTCTCCCTCAACCCACGCCACTCCACCTCGATGTATCTTATTTGCATACGTGTACACGCTCGCGCGATACACGCGAAGCCAACCAAAGCGACAAGGAGTCACGCATGCCGGATGAAGTAAATTACACTTCCGTGGCTTGTGCTCGAGCGCGAGCGCGTCATCGTCATTCTCTCCCATTGCTGCACCGCGTGGCCACAGCTATATCAGTGTCATACATCAAAGCCAGAATTCCACTCTCCGTCTCTCTCTCTCTCTCTCTCAGCCGACGAATACACCTACACTAGCGAAGAGACGACTATATAGTATATGTGCACCTCGCTGCTCCGATACTTTGCGCAAAGCCAGCTCAGCCGCGGCTAAACGCTTCGCTCGATCGACAACCCAACGTACGTACATATATACATATACACAGGGCGCCTACAGATATACATGTACACGATATACGTGGAGGGCGTATATATATAGGACGCTAATTCCCGGATTGTATACAGGCTCACATGGTATACGTGTGTCGGTGCATATATACCCACAGTTAGGAGATACCAGACAGAGAGAGAGAAAGCCTCGCTAGCGAGTCAGCAACAACACATCACGCGCTCGGGCATAATTTAGCCTCCTTCTATTTTCGATCCACCGTGCATGTCCGATGATAATCCCCCGGAAACGTCATACCTCTGTCTGTACATATACACGTGAGTTCCTCCTCCTCCTCCTCTATACGCGCGGCTGAGCCGACCGGCGAGCTCCAGGGCGCAAATTCAATCATTATCGCAGCGGCATCTGTATGACGGTCATTGAAATAGGTCGTAGAGGGCCTGCGTGAGAGAGCGCGCGTAGCCGCTTGACTGGGCCGAGTCGGTCCATTCCGCTAACGGTAACGAGCTGCTCTCGGGTTCGAGTCTCGGCTAAGCGAGCGCAAGCGCGCCAGTCTGCCAGGCAGCGCAACATTTCTCCTCTATCTTCTCTCCCTCTCTCTCTCTCTTTCTCCAAACGACCAGGCGTGGCGCACTTTCCCCTCGCCTGCTGCCCTCCCTCCAGCCCTCCTCTCTTTCCCTCACGTCCCTCCTCCGTATAGCCCCCGCACGGAGGACCGGTTACGGATACGCATACATACGCATGTGAAAGTGTATATGTATATACACCCGCACTATAGAGGTCGCCTGGCTACTTGCCTGTATGTATAGGTGACGACCTGTCCTTCTCCGTCTCGTTTTATTCCGATACATTTCGTGTATACTGTCCTCTCTCTCTTGACGGCTGGTGCCTAATGGAAGTGCGCATGCGCCAAGCGATAGAGAGGGAGAGAGAGAGAGAGAGAGAGATAGAGAGAAAAAGGAGAGGGAGAGGCTGGAATCCGATGACATTCCGCACGCGCGAAAGAAAAATATAGATAGAAAAAAAAACAGAGGACGAGGGGGAGCGAAATGTGTATATATATACTTATATATATATAAAGAAATAGGGAAGAGGGAACATGGAATTAGAGGGAGGAAAAAGCGAGCGCGTGCCCCCTTCCATCTTATTCTCACCCACCCTTATTTTGATTTTCTCTTGCTACGCGCGCGCGGGCTTTTGGGAGCTCGACGAGTAATCCCGTTCTATATATATATATATATATTTTCGCCTGCTGGCTTTTTCCCTCGCTACTCTTTCTTTCTTTCTCTCTCTCTCGCTCTATATAATACCAAAGTCTTGATTCAGCTGTAGATGCGCGAGGAATGTTCACGGTAGATAGAAGAATTCTTGATGAATCGAGTAAATTTTCCCTAGAGGATGCTTTCGGAGTTGCTGTATAGGAGGATTCGAACTTTCTAATACGTTTAATAAGATAAATTGTTTTCCGCAAAGGAAAGGTTATTTTTTGAACGATTTTCTTGGAGAAATTACTGGAATAATTTTGAAGTTACGATGGTTTTTGTTTAAAAAGGTATAAAAGTATATCTAGAAAATAGTGGGGAAATAAAAAATAGTTGATTTCTGCTGTATAAATAATAATAAAATTAGTGTAGCAGATGAATGATGAAAAATATAACGAATATCGATTTGGAGAAAATATGTTTTATTAAAAAAATATAGAAAAAATATTGTTTGTTTATAAATGAGTATTTAGAAACTTTTTGTAAATAATATATGAGGTAAGTTTATCGATTTAATTGTGAATATATATTTGCTTTATAAAAAATATATTTATTTCAATTGGCAAATAGACAAGTATTAATATGACTGAATAATGTATTTTTTATTCAAAAAGTTACTTGACATCGATGACTTTTGCATAATTATTTTCATCCAGAAATACCACTATGCGGTTCGGGAAAGTACATACAACACATCTACGTACTGTTTTGAGAAAAACTACATTTTAATGAATTTGTAAACAAAATTAAAAGAAGACATCTTCCAGAGCCCCCAATGGCTCATTTAGGAAAGAGGAAGCATTTTTTCAGAGCCATCAACAGAGCGCCTGCCGGTAACATCCTTGCTAGAACCAGGATCCTTTATTACCGACCTCGTCGATCGATCCCAGCGCATCTGCAGAGGATGGAAAGCCCTTCTCTTGCACATACGTATATGCACTCTTGAACTACAATTCTTATCGAAATAACTTGAAATTATTGAGGATTCATTTTTTCTATATTATAAAGAATAAATATTTTTATATATCAGTTTTATCGCATGAAAATTTTTGACAATAACAGACTTTATAAAAAAAAACAAGAATATTGGTTATTTGAATATTAAAATGCTGCAATAAACATAAAGAAAGATATTGCAATACTTTTTTAATAGTTAAAGAAAATAAGATTTTGTTTTCCTGATTTTTTGTAAGACTAGCGGACTCGTACCAAACTAGTGAATATTAGAATATTTTATGTTTTGTATAGTAAATTTTTATGTGCATGTAAATTAGTGATGGATTAATTTGTTTAATTTTTTACATAAAATTGAAAGAATTTCATTAAAAATTACACTTTTACTATTGAGGAGATGAACTTTCATTGCGCAATAAATTAATATAATTATGTTAAATCTAAGTATATTTCCTCTAAAAATTTATAAATCTTAGAATAAAGTTTAACACGACTATACTGATTTTTCTGTGCAATCTGGACTTAACGACTCGTTAATAATCAAATATTAATTTTTAATGGAATCTTTTTCTCCATGTATTTAATAAAAACATACTAAAAATTTACTTCGTGCATAAAACTCAACTTCTCAAGACTAATAATTAAAAATATATTATTTAATATCTAATTACTTGTTATATATTATTCTCATCAAATAAATTTATCATAAAATTAAATTTTTAGAGTCAATATTTTTCAACAATGTATTAACTGTGTCTCTAAATGCCGTAATTCAAAAGGAATTCACTTCATTAACAAGTTTAACCGACGTCATGCAATTCCATTCTTAACGAATTTACGAGCTCAGCCCACAAAGAAAGTTGTAATATGACTAAGCATCTCAAGAACTTCGAAACTCGAGAAAAAGAAAATTCACACCAAAGTAATGTAAATGGTTTCAACACGTGTTTCGGTTCCATGAAGTATATATCTTCAGTGTAAGTGTGAAGTTTAAGATTCTATATTGATGTTATTTATGTAGGCGACAATATAGGTTGGACCCGTCGTAAAAGATCTGTATTTCGTCCACGTGTATAAGAACATATGAAGTTCTAGAAAAAATAACAGAAAAAAAGTAGTACCATTTAGGGGTGGAGTTTTGAAAAAAAAGAAGTATTTCCGTTAATACAAATATTTTCTTATTAACGCCATCCCAATCTGATACTTTTTTTTTACATAAAATAGTTCATATTATTAATTACCAACATTGTATCATTTATATTTCTTATTAAATGCATTAATTTCTTGTAAATGTTTATATTTTTAATATTTTTCCGAAATATACGTTACTTCCTTTTTTTAATCCATTTGAGTCGACACCATTTTTCCGTTCCTAACACATCCTTCGACCCTCGAATCTTCGACAACGCCCTAAATGTATTTCCTTCTGCGACTGGCCAGTCAGTCACGTATACCCCACACTGTCAGCTAAACTTGGGAAAATACCTTCCAGTCGTCAGAAAAGTTTTCAGAAGTGCCGCAACCCGACGAAAAGAATGGGCATTCGTAATATATGGACTATGACAATTTGTAATATATGAAACACTTTAATCAAGCTTTGCCGATATTTATGATCGGTTTAACAATGAATAGTATAGAATGGAGAAAATTCTGTGATTTGTTTCACTCTAGCGGAAACGCTTCTTATTCTTGCCATACTATTCAACTTTACTTTAGAATACATCTTACATCGAGAATTGCTTGCATGTAGGTATTTCTAAAAATAAAATCACGATGGAGTTTGGGCACGCCATGTTTCATTCTTCTTTTTTTTTTCTGCTTATCTCAAGAGTCACGAAAAACGTTTTAGACTTATAGCAGGAAGTATTTCAAGATTATTCTTAAATAATGTATTTTTTGTGCATTATAAAATGCAAAAAGTTCTATTATAAATTTTAAAAGCGCTAATAAATTTTTTTAAAACATTATATATATATATACACACACATTAACGATCATTGACGTTCTCAGTTCATATACTACTAATTCAGTAGCGGTCATAAATTATTCGAGTTGGAAGAAAGTAAATAAATCAATGTAACAAACTAATAGCATATCTTCTGTCCACTTTATCGGCGTAATCTGCAAAAGACTAATCCGTGTGCAGACTAATTCAATATTTTTGGCATAATAAATTATCCTCGCGGCTTTATTGTCTCCTCGTAAAATTTAAATTCAGTTTTATGCCCCCACGAGTGTGTGTGTGTGTGTGTGTGTGTGTGTATAGCAAGTAGCCAGGTGCCGAACGAATTTGCACAGAAAAAAATTTTAATGTCTTGTATATCATTACATAAATGACACGTAAGACTTAACGAGTTATTAAAGATCTCGAGCATCAAGCGCCAGAGATACACGCTCGCGTAGGAGCTGAATTCTTCTAGCTGCGAGATCTGAGATTGTACGCGATGCGCGCACGCGGCAAGTCAAGAAGACGCGCGCGCGCGATGTCAGGCTTCGCGTTTACTGCTACTTTACTACAAGCACCCTTTAAAAGCACATCATACACTTTTATGGGGTAGCGATTATAGACTAAACTACGAACCGGAGAGCAGAGGCTACAAGCCAAAAGAACCGCGTGTATATCGCTTATTTTTTTGGATTAAGAATCAATAGTATACAATGCTGCTGAATGGCGCAAGGTCAAAAGTTTCCATGACTAAAAGTTGCATACGTTAGTTATATAATTATAATACGTATGCAATTTGCTGTAATTTGTTATGTAGGCCAATGTTTTCAGAAGTAATTTCGCCATTAAAATGTGGAGGGAAAAAAATGCCTGGCAAAAGACAAACATACGCAGTGAAAAATCATGGAATAAACAGTTTCCTTCCAAGTGTAGCGGCATATCGACTAGGTTTCTGTGCCGGTAACGTGACTGCTTACAAAAAGTGCTCGGACGTGGTTACGTAAGTATAATCTGTAGCTTTTTGTTTAGCTGGTCAAGATAAGCCTTGCGAGCAGCTACAAAGGCTGTGCAAGTGTCGACACAGCCTACCGTTTTAAACATAATAATTGTGGCGTTCGCTTTTAAACATATATATAGAATATATTACAAAAAGACTTTGATTATTATTTTAAATCCAGCTAATAAATATTAATGATATTTTTGTAAAATGCAAAAAATAAAATATATATAATAAATATATTTTTATAAATAATATACTAGTAAATTTACTGAACCTTCTGCAACAAAAATATTATTCTTTAGAAAATCTTTTGACTATACCTACGATTAAGGGATTAAAATATAAATTTTTTATTTATAATAATTGAAAAAGTTTATAATTTACTTTAGAAATAACATAATACCAATTTACGTCTCTAAATAAATATGACAACCCTTCCTTTATTTACTTGAAATTTAATAAAACAAGTACTTACTCCTGCGCGTACTAGATTTACTGCTCTACTCGCTTTACGCAGAAGTACTAAAACAATATTTGTGAACGTTGAGCTGTAAAATATTTCAGAAAACCACGGCGCACAGCTGTCTAATATTCTTCCCTCTTACGTTCCTCTCCGCTACGTCTTCACAGTTTCCTCCGAGTTCCAAGACTTGCCCGCACGAGCACAGCCTTAACCCGTTACCTGAGTTTTTTCATGCCGTTTCCCGATACGGTGACGGGTAAACTCGAGCAAAAAAAAAACTCGAGCCCTTCTGTAACGCAGATGGACGGCGCGTGTCGCTTTGGTCAGGCGGCATCGGCACAAAGCATCTTGGAAGGTCGAACACTGGGCACCGTTAACCAAAAAAAAAAGGGTTGCGGCTGCTTCCTTCAACAACACCATAGCAATGCAAAGTTTCCTGCCTAAAAGAATTCACTAGTCTTCCAACTGTCGAACTCGCGTCAACTGCTCGCGTCGGACTGCAGTCTATACACGAAGAATTTTTCCCGAGTGTGTTTATCATCGTGTGTTGAACTTGAAATTTATATTCAAATGAGGTCAATAATCAAGGTGAAGGTATTCTAATCACAGCGATAGTGCCGTTATCGACGTGTTTAGTGTTCGTGATATCAGTGTTTAGAAATTCAGAGGCATCATTTACTTCCACAATAAGTGATAATGGCGACATTAAAGTCCATTAAATTGAAATAAAAGTGCGAGAGCGATAAACATCTTTTTTTTCATCGCGTATAGTTTATGATAATGCGATAAATCATTCCGTGTGGTTTAGTGCCACTGAAGGATCGCGCATCGAACAATAATTGCCGGGGGAAAGTGTTTTAGTGATGCGAGACGTTAAAATGAGTAACGGCTTGTCGTACGCGCGCGTACGAAGTCCCAAGATTCAAGTGCAAGCTTCTGTGCGAGCGTTCGTACAAATGGATAATTTCCACGTCGTTGACATCCACGGAGAGAGAGAGAGAGAGAGAGAGAGAGAGAGAAAGATTCTCGAGCGCAACTCACTTAAGATTCAACGACTGGAGATGACAATGTTCGCCATTCAGCTGTGGGTTTTCGTCGACGCGTCGTTAGGGATATTAACATAATTTTGCCATTGTTGCCTACGTCATTTGAGCGCGACAAGTGAAATCTTTCGGACTATACGACGACGGCGACGACGATGCTTCTTTGCTTGAAAAATCTTCCGTTCCCTCCATGAATAATGGCTGGAGACTAGTTTGATATACCGCGACTGTTAGGTCGAGTGCTTTTTTACCGTTTGAAATAGCGTCTGATGAGAATTAGACAAATTTATATTATACGATGTTTTAGAGAGAATTTATGTTTATTTAATTTTTAGAATGATAATAGCATTTTAAAAGGTTTTCTTTTTATATAAATATCTTTATCTTACCGCTGACTCGCAAATTGCCAACGTATAAGATGGATCTTGAAAAGTGTTACTTATAAAGTATGTGATTAAGCAAATTTGAAAGAATTTTATTTTGCTGGAGATTCTATTGTAAAAATATTTCAAACACAACAGAAAATTATTTATAACAAATTGATCTTTTTGGATGTAAATTTGTTAAGTATATGTTAAAATCTATTATTTCCGTGAAGTCATCTAAAGCAACCACTTTCCGACGGTAGAATTTCTAATGCCAATACTTTATAAGTAACGTAAGAAACGTTGCTTTCTCTATATAATTTTTTAGCTTGTTAAGAGTCTATTTAATAAACAACAGCATAAGTATTTTAATCCATATTAATTTATGAATTGAATAATTAATATATTAATAAATTAACAAAGAATCTGATACCGGATAAAGCTTTGGAATTTCGTAGTTCAAAAGGGAATAGATAAAAATTGAAAATTTATAGCAGTTTTTACAGAATCATAATTTTTTCATATTTTAAATAATTTAATATAAATTTATTGATTATAAATTAGAATAATTTTGTTTGGATAAAAAATTCTGGAATAGAATCTGTAGGATTATGTAGAAAACTATAGATACCGCTGCCAAGCAGTTCAAGCTTATTATGTTTAAATATATAATTTTATTTATCTAAAAGTAGTATCTTTTGTGATAAAATATATAGTACTTCTTATAATTTTAACTGATCCGATAGTTTGAGAATATACTGAATGTGTTTGCTAAACCACTTGAAAATGCTTAAACATATTCGATTCTATTTCCTTCTTTTTGAAGTTATTCTGCAGAGCATTTTTCAGCTACGTTAATTATATGAAATATTTTTTAACGAAATAATCTTGTAAGAGACGATAACCACAATAACCAACGAAAAAATACTTCTTGGACAAATTCCGCGATAGTTATCACTGGAAAAACTTGAATCGTTTTTACCAGAATAAATAAGACGTTCGGACACATATATGGCGTCACGGGTCGAAGAGAGAGAAAGAAATGAAAAATAGCGACATTAAATTCAATTCCATAAACCGAATAATAAACCGCAAAATTGAAATAACATATTTAAAGCAAGCCAGCGATAATGACACATCGATTCCTCCGTATTTTTCCCCCCCAAAAAAAAAAAAAAAAAAAAAATAGTACACAGCACTCCAATCAACGCGCACGAAAAGCCGTCCTTATATATTTATAGACTTGAAGCCATTACGCGTGCGGGTTCGCGTCTGTCGAGCCATTACAAAAATCCACGCCCGAAAAAGACTATAAGATACCTACCTACCCACCCGATATGTGTGCACGCTCGTTCTCGTTTCTCCTTCGCACGCGTGCTAATCATCATCATCGCCGCACCGCGAGAACCTCATCGAAGCCCCATCCATATCCGCCGAAGGCTTCATCAATTTTTCATGAGAGACTCGGGTATATTATATACCACCTCCAACGCAGTGGCTACCAATGCTGACTACACACGAACGCACGCACCCAGCCATCCTCTAATTGACGAGAAAGAGAGAAAAAAAAAAGAAAGAAAAGAATCAACTGACTCTCCCTGCAGTCTCTCTCTCTCTCTCTCTCTCTCTCTCTCTCTCTCTCTTTCTCTCCTGAAGCGATATCAAGCCGTAGTGCCAAGGCTGTTATCGTTAATCAGCTGACGCGCCAGGGCAGATAAGCGTATTATAAAGCGCGCTCGCAGAAACTCGCTCTATCTCTTATATATACACTTACGCGACGAAGGAGGAAAAAGGAGCGCTCGAGGTAATAGTATGGAGTCACGGGATATATACGAGAGAGAGAGAGAGAGAGAACGAGAGAGAAAGATATATAGAAAGGTCCGTGTATATGTGTGTGTGTATACGAGCAGGCGCGCGGGCGGGTGAGGGGGACGCCCGCGCCGCCGCCGCTCACGAATCCCAGACGAACGGCTACGCCGATTGGAGGGGAGCCCCTATACACACGTCTATATACATAACGTATACGTATATCGACCCGAGCACACGAGGGGAGAGAGAGAGAGAGAGAGAGAAAGAGACAGAGACGAACGAACATGGCGCGCACGCCCGAATCGAGAGAGAAAGAGAGAGAGAGAGAAAGACAAACTCGTCCTTCGACGCACGCTAGCTGCTGGCTGGCTGCCGTCGCATAGAAGTAGCGCGCGCAGACGACGACGACGATGGCGGCGGCGCCGTCGGAGATATATATATATACACGTTTGCATCATTGGAGCGAGCGAGTGCACTGCTGATATAGGGCTTGGATTTCTCTCTCTCTCTCTCTCTCTCTCTCTATCTATCGTTACTTCGTGCCCTGGGAATCCAAGGAGATGACGCGAGCTGCAGGGAGAAAGATAACAGCGAGTGCAGCACGGAGTAGATGTGTATGGCGTCGTAGTGTATATATATATATGTATGCAGCGAGTCGAGAAGAGAGAGGTTAAGTAGTAGAGTATGTATATAGTATATGTGCAAGGGAGGAGTTCTTGTCGTTTGTCGTTTGATCGCAGGAGAGTTCGATGTTCTGAGAGACGTCGGTTGGAATATGATGATGATGATGATGATTTTCTTGAAGGCCAGCCTTTTAAGCGAGCCGAGCACTTAGCGACGTTTCGACGTCTCGAGCAGATAATGAGAGACAGAAACGAAGAGAGCCGTTCTTTATTCCTCGATTGAGATGGATGCGTCTTTTTCGTTCCTTTTTGCTCCTCGCAAAGGAAGATTATCAAGTGCATTATTGTAATGGTTGAGAATACTTTTTCTCTGCCGACGGTTAAGTATATGCGATATCCTCGTGATTGTTACTTATTTGCTTTCAATTGGTAGCGCGCGGTCGGGGCAAATTGCTTGAAAGGAAATAAATTAAGCTCACTTGGATATGTTTCGGAAAAAGAAAACTTTATCAACTATAATATGTACGTATATTTGACATTTTAATAAATTCTGAGGAAATAAGAATATTAAGAAATTTTTAAGGAATATTTTCTCGATATGGTTCGTGAACAAAGTAGAAAAGAATATACTGAAAGTATAACCGAATGAAATACAACACGCTGACAAAATTTCTTCCTTTTCCAATATTCGCGCAAGTTTTAGCCGACCAATTTATTTTTCCAGGACAAACGCGACCCGTAAAAAAGTATATATATTTTCCTTTGATAAAATTGAATTCTCTCCTTCTTGGAGAGCAAAAATATTTTGAGAAACAGACCAAGCAGATCAAATGCAATATAACTTTACTTTGTTGAATATTTTTTATTATATCGCACGAATTCGACTTATCTCCGTAAAAGTTTCTCACACACTCCGGGAAATTCGACGCAATTTTTCGAGCGAAAACGCATACATACATATATAAAAGCTGGCAATGCTATAGACTTATGTATATATATATATATATATATATATATATATACACACACACGCATTTGCCGTCGGTCCGCGCTGCGCGCACTTTCATCATGGATATTGAACGAAAAGCTCGCTGTATATATAGCTGTAAGAAAATTCTTTTTCATATACCCCCCGGCGCTACAGTAGTTTCATTCCTGCGCGAAATTTTTGCTTATATCCAATCGGGTAAAAAGAGCTCCTAAAACTCGCAACAGAGAGGGAGAAAGAGAGAGAGAAAGCGCGAGTAAGTAAGCACGAGGTATAGAATGAAACTGTCCGACGGCCGGCGATTCGTTGTAGCCTCGCGTCACGCATCGCGGTTTGCCGACGCTTTGACTTTATGAAGTTCGTTGTCTTCCGTTTGCTTGCCTCTTTCTCTATCCCACGACTTTATGATGGTTTCTATTAGAGGGCAACGATCCACAAAATTGCAACGTCTCCCGTGACCGGCCAGAGAGCAAGTAGCAGTTCTCTCTCTCTCTCTCTCTCTCTCTCTCTCTCTCTCTCTCTCTCTCTTACTCTCTTTCTCCATCGTCCTCTCGCTCTCCTTTCATTTTGCTCGGTATTGTTCTCTCTGACGAACGGTAGCTTGCGCACTCTCTCTCTCTCTCTATCACTCTTTCGCGAGCAACGGTAGCAAAGCTTCGCGTCTATATCCTTTTTCTCTTTTCCCCGGATTCCAGGACCGTCCAATCCCGCTTTTCCAGCGCGCTTATATAGCCTCGCTTCTTCGTCTTCCTTCGCGGAGTGTATTAGATTGGCTCCGAGATACGTGACCTCGCTCGAGAATCGACCTCATTCCCTACAACTCTCTCTCTCTCTCTCTCTCATATCCCCCTCTTCCCCTCGACCCTTTTCTCAGATATATACACCTCTCGCGCTCGGGCTCGCTTACCTCCATCTCCTCCTCCTACTCCTGCCAATCTAACGTTTTTTTTTTGTGTGGAACCGTTTTTCCTCATCCTTGCTTCTCTCCTTCTTTCGCCCTTCCACTGGGTATATACTACCGCTACTCGTCATCGACGATCCGGATGGTTATTTTTTTTTTCTCGCTCACTCGCGTTTTTCCCTGCGCGCTCGCCCGCTCGATCACTCTGGAGTCCCGGTGGCAGTTTTCCTCTCGGTTCGCCTCGTTCTATAAGAGAGAGTTTTTTTTTTTACGTTTCATAGGAGCTTATAGAGGAGTCGAGTTTTACCCATCTTATTTTCGCCTACGTTTCAGAAAAGCTGTATGCATGCCTTTTCTTTTAGTATTAATAAGGCTCTGGCGAGTTGCTGATCCTCTTAGTTTAACTCAAAAATTTCCGCGTTTTACGACGCGCTCTTGCTCGCTCACTTCTCCTGGCTTGTTTGGAACGAACGTATTTAAAGTTTCTTCTTTAACAAATAAGGGAAAATACAGTCTTCGATTCGGTCAGAGTAATATATTTTCTTTCAAAGTGCCTCGTATAAAAGACTCAATTTCAAAAAGTACGTTTCCTTTTCAATTTTCTAAAAATGTTGGTTCGCTTTTTTCACTCGATCAATTCAGAGAATTATCAATTATTTACTTTTATGACTTTATTAATTCATAAAAAATATAGTAATCATTATTTTTTACCAAGTTAAGAAATTCTATATTTCAATCCGAAGAAAATTTTTATACACCGTATTTTACCATAAACTGCGCAATAATTGTAAAATTTTATTTATTTTTATCATTTATATATAACCACCAATATCCAAAAAAACATTAAAAAAACCAAAAATTAATTATCTTTCTTAAACATAAGTAATAAGTAGCCATCTTCCTTCGTACATTAAGCTCTCGCAAGTGACGAACTCGAAAAAAGTGTCATTTCTCCATCACACCGCCGCTCGTGTCTCATCCAAATGTATTCATTATAGATCTTCAACAACTTCGTTTCCCCTCTAAAGGCCTGATCGCCAAGCCGCGGGGGTGGATTTAGAGATTTTTCCAACTGAGGAGAGTTCGCGCACGCGACGAAGGGAAAGAAGTCGGCTGTAAAACTCGAAACTGTCCCCGCGATGGTCGTGCAAACGTCTGAATACATAGTATCTCCCTAGCCGCAAAGTCGGTATATGTATGTGTGTGTTGCTTCAATGCGCCTTCATTTCGATTTATCCCGCAAAGAGCAATTTCTATTCGGACGACATTTCGTAAAAACTCGTATCGTACGCCCAGCCGCCGTGGCAATGTCTTAAGAGTCGCCAACGCGCCGCCGTCACTCACTAAGTTTTCTCTCTCTCTCTCTTACTCTTGTGTGTTATATTTTTCACGGCTGGTATGTTGTCGCGATGCTTGCTCGTATATTATTTTGCTTTTATGTTGTTTGTAGTTTTTGCGCGCGAGCTTCATTATGGAAATTAGATCTTTCAATTCTCGCCGATGAATAATGCATGCGGCGTCTCGGGGAATATATATATATATATATATATATAAGTATCGATCGGGTAGAGTATGGTGGTAGAACGTTGGTAAAAATTATTAAAATAACGTGGAAGGTATACGAGACGAATAATTAATGTCTTTATAAAATCAAACGAATTTTAAAAGCCTGAAGATTATAAATAGACATCGGCGGAAGTAATATACATTTATAAAATGATTTCGAATAAAAACGTTTACAATCCCGTGCCACTTTATTTGTGTAATTTAAATTACAAAGTGGCACAATTTTATAACGTTAAATAAAACACGTTTAAAATCAAAAATATATTTCTCACTGAACCAAAATTATTTCAGTAAGGATTTTAAACAACAACCGAGAGGATGAGAGAATATTTCGCGAATTTCATCCAGAGTATATACAGTGTATGTGTGTTCATGACTACCACGTTTTCGGCCATTCGCGCGCGCGCGTGTACCAGTGAGAGAGTTATATACCACTGCTGCTACTATACTGTTCCGTGCAAGAGAGCCAGCAAGTCGCGTTCTCGAGAAATTATGCGAATTAATTAAAATACTTTTTTACTTTTACACACTTGCACTCGCTCGCAGCACGGTGAGTTCGTAAAATTTAAAAATAAAATGCATTCGCCCAGCCAAAAGCTGTGTGCGCGCCAAGGGGGTTGGTTGGTTGGTTAGTTGGCTGTGCGAGGTCGACGAGTGGGTGGAATTTCATTCGCATACCTATATACATCCCTTAAGGAATAAAATTTTCCTGCACTTTACAAGCGAGCGAGCAAGCGAGCGCATGCTAGCTCTATATACCAGCAGGGTCTCTAAGGCTAATTCCACCGAGTTTTTAGAACGAAATTCCCCGGGCTTCTAAGTGCTCCAGGGGCCCTCGCGTAGTATAGAGAGACTCCATCTACTCTTGTGGCCCTCCCCTAACCCCACCTCCTCTTTCCTTCCTTCCTTCCTTCCTTCCTTCCTTCTCTACCAAGCACACGTTGCGGAACGAGAGAGATCCACGCGCGCGCGCGCGCGTACAAGCTCGAAACGCTTGAAATTCCTACAATTTCGCAACTTCCAACTTTTCATGTCTCCGCGCCGAATCACCCCCGGGGCGAAGTTTCCTCGTGGAAGCGCGCGCGCGCTCGTTCGCCCTAATGAGACTGCGCTGCTGCGACGGAGACGACGGAGAACTACGACGCGCTGTGCTGGCTCAACCGCGAAACGACGACGACGACACGGGGATGCAGCGAGCGCACTATACTATACCCCTCGCTCTCTCTCTCTCTCTCTCTCTCTTGCTCTCGCTTCGCTGCGGTAGATATATATATACGTGCGCTTACGCTATTTGAAACCCAAGAGCTGGAATTTGCTCTTCTCTCTCTCTCCCTCGATCTTTGTGGCGCCAAATTTTAATTCCTCTGGGTTGTATCTCGCTCTACGCTCGTTCGGTCGCGCGCTGAGTATTTTGCCTGCACACGCGCGCGCATTCGTAGTTTTTGTCTTTTTGCTACGATCATTGTCGGTTTGATGGAGAGGCAAGGAGAGGGATTATATCGGTGGTTCTTAATTTGCGGGAGGATGAAAAGGAGCACGGGCGCACGAGTCGCGGAAAACTTTTATAAAGTCTTTAAATAAACTTGAACGATGAGTCAATTAAAGTATACGACGGATATTAAGTGCTAAAGATTTTTTTTTTCTTCGTACCGCCAAGTCAGGGAGATCGTTGTGTCTTTAAGCGATCAAGCGTTATGGCTTGTCATGCTTTTGATGCTTGCGTGGTTATATTTTTCGTATGTAAAAATGCAGTGTAACGATTGTATCTTTCGTATATGACTGTGAAATGATTTTAAACTCGTAATTTTTTATGAAACATTGAAATGTGAGTTTATTAATTTGCAGGACTGTATTTATAATTCGAGGAAACTTTGTACACTTTTTCGAAGAATTATACTTCCGTTGAATCTAATATATGTATCCGTATTTATTTAAAACAATCGAATTAAATGAAAACTTTTTAAAAACTCTTGTTTATCAATAATATAAATATAAAACAAACTGAATAATACGTATATTTTTGGCAGAAAGAAAACAAATAGAATGTAATTTCTATCCATATATAGTCCAATAATCTAATTTCTCCGTGACTTCGACTCACTATAAAGAAGGAAAATATTTTGGTATAAAAAAAAACAAGCAGCCAAAAATAATCGAGACGCGAAGCTCTCCCTAACCCTCATTCCATTCCCCGAATCATCCTATTTCGGACTATATCTTAATAAGTTGACACCGGTGGCGGCAACGGCGTCGGCAGCCATCAGAAAACTCACACACGCCCATCGCTCGCATGCGTGCATGCATGCGTGCCGTGGATATTTTTCGAGCGACTCTGACGACGATGACTGGGCCGCTCATGTGTGTATGTGTATGAGTGAACATATATGTGTATATACTACTCGTCGTGGGGATATTTTCGGAAACTTTGTAACTAAGATCGTTTTGCGTTTCTTCTCCTCTCCGCCCTCTCTGTCTCTCTCTCTCTCTTTCTCCTCCTGACTCTCGTGCAAGCTTACGAAATTTACGAGCCCCCGAAGAAGCAAGAGAGTGAGAGGTAGAGGGAGAGAAACGTGCGGTCGTGCTGATAATTAAGACCTGCGTTGAAATGCGCGCGCGTTTCTTTCTCCCCGCAGCTATCGATTATATTAGATTAGTCAGCCGATGAGACTTCGAGTTCTTCAAGCAATAGAGATAGAAGGGGCAGGAGGAGGGAAGAGAGTAGAAGGAGGAGAGATAATCGGGAGAGACCTCACACGAGGTAAAACCTTTTTGGGGAGAAATGCGCGTAAATTCAGCGATCGCTTCATTGCGTGCCGCGTTCGTGTATGAGAGAAAGAGAGGCATGCTGACAAAGTCTGGCATAATTTATACATTCGTAAAGATTACCAGGAGCCAGAGGTTTTTCTGACGTCGAAATATTAATAAACTTTGAATTTTTGTTCGACCGTGCGCGTGTGCGCGGCAGCGCAAAATGGCAGCGATGGTTGCGCAGATGTGAACTTCTTCGCTTGATCTTTCTCTCTCTCTCTTTCTCTTCTCATCGTACGGACCCGCACAGAAATGATTCTGGTTTATGTAAATTTAAGTTTTAAATTTAAATAAGATAGTTTCATAAAATACTTTGAAGTTTCTTATTAAAGCCTTTTTTTCTCTTCCTCCTTTTATGATTATCGCACTGCGCTCGCGCCCGCGCGCGCGCGAGCTTCGTCAAGTCGAAAATATTTTTCAAATTATCTTTTTATTAGGGACGGGGCACACCGCGGCCATATTTGACTTTTTGTTACTTCTTGCGTAAAATGAACTTTTTCTCCTTTATTCAAATTAGTTTTGAAAGTATAGGATTCTTTTTAATCAAAAATTCACTATAAATTTACGCGAAATATGAAATCATATTAAAAAAAAATGTTACTTTGTCATGCGCACGCGCGACCGATGATTGCATTGACGTGCATCGCGAGAGCATTTTGTAATAATGCGTTTCGTAATCTAAAAATTTATTTGCTTAAGAGCATTTAAGGATTACAACGTTTTTAAATGATCGGAGACGGAATAATAACCAAAGTTATTACAACCTCCAGATAAACACATTAGTTTAAAACATTCCGTTATTAATGTTTCTTATAAATTTTACCCGATGCAACTTGTACGTAACTCTCTTAAAATTACCTTGAAAAAAATAAAAAAAATTTCGTTTTCTCTTCTACAGTATCTATATCCTTTATAAATCATAAAAGCTCATTACCAATAAAATAGTCAGAAAACAATTCATAACTCAAAAGTAATAAAATACATAAAACGCACAAGAACAGCCATTTCATATCTCGAATATATACACTTTACAGTGCAGAGCGATAATTTCCATTCTCTATACTCTGTCTCTCTCTTTCTCTCTCCGCAAAGCTTCAATTCCGACAAAATCGTAAGCATACACAAAACCAGTACCAAGTGTGTACCTATATCCTTCGTCCCGGAACGAGCGACATCGCAAAAATTCCTACACACATTTATATCCGCCAGCCACCCCTTATTACACAAATATCCCGTGTATAAGCATCGGCATCCACGCGCGTCGAGCATAAACGCGCAGCCGGTCCATGTGCGACAAACGCGCGCGCGCGCGCGCGCCTTTTTACGCCCGTCGACAACAACGCGGTAAACACGCGTGTTTATGTCTCCTCTGTTCGCCAAGCCCCGCGTCTGGTATAAAGAGCGAAGGTCGGAGAATATATATATA
>JAYJLV010000046.1:7203736-7213969 GCA_036873485.1 Torymus texanus
TATATATATGGTGTATATACACATACATACATACACGTGTATATATATACAAGCAGCAGAACTTAATTAAGACGGCAGGGCACATAGCGCCGCACGACGCGGCATTATAATACAAATTCTATGACTTCGATTTATATGTCGCGTACGTATACGTAGGCGACTCTGCGACTCTGTGTATATATATATATATATATGTTTCTCATTCTCTTTGCGATATCTTATACGTATATATATAAAAAGCTATACGACGTCTCTGTCTCGGCACGAACTACACGAAACGCGCCGAAAAAAAGGAGGAAAAATGTGTAGAATAGAAATCGATGCGTTGGGAGAGAGAGAGAGAGAGAGAGAGAGAGAGAGAGAAAGACAGTGTATAGTAGTCGCAGTCGCAGTTCTCGTCGTAAACTATGTATATACGCGTGCTCCCGTGTGACAAAGCTCTTGTCTCTTCGGCTGCTTGTGTGTCTCTTTCTCACTCTCTGTGACTATGAGAGAAAGAAAAGAACATTTTTTCGTCGTTCTTTTATTCGCTCCTTCCCCTTCTTTATTCAGCAGCTTCGTCGTCGTCGTCGTCGTCGTCGTCATCTTCGTCGAGTCGAACTTTCGGCGTCTTATACCGAAGTTTCTCGCTGCGTCGATATACATATACACCCGTAGGGAAAGCATTGATTGGATTTTATATGTATATATCTATATATACCTATACGTCGCCTGCTGCTGCTGATTATATCGCGGTCGGGGCTGTACTTATTATATGAATACAGGTTGGGCGAGGTCTCTTTCTCTCTCTCTCTCGATTCTTGGGATATCTCGTTAGACTTTCCGAATGCGCAATATCTCAGCGACTTTATACGTTCGGGGCAGGTTATTTTCATAAAAAATTCTATGCATTTTATTAGTTTTTATCGATATAAATATTCACGGTGAGCGTGGACATTCGTATTCAAGTGCGCGCGCGCCCGTCCGCCCGCCATAGCAACTTGCTCTCTCGCTATCTCTCTCTCTTTCTCTCTCGCGTGTGTATAATATATAAACGTATATGTGTGTATGTATATATACTTGATCCACGTCTTGCGCTCGTAATTTATTAAAGAAGTTGTCCAAAAAAGCGGCGCGCGTCGTAAAAAAAAAAGTCAACGAGAGGGACGGGCGAGAGCTTTTGCTCATATTCGCGAAAGCGTACGGGTGTGGAATAGAGAGAAGGATATAGACATTGTTTTTGAGACAAATTCTTTTATATCTCTTCGCCGAAGAAGATCTCTCACGTCTAGTGAGAGGGAAAAAAACATCAGACGGCATGTGCGCAAGTCGACAGGAGAAGAAGAGGGCGGCAGCGGGAAAAATACGTCCAAACACATGCGTCCCTCTTTCTTTTTCCTCCTCCTCCCATTTTGCTGGTTTGCTCGAAAAATACACATGGAGAAACTTGTAGTGCCGACATTTCGGTATAAAGATGTTTGTGAGTGAATCGGGAGTTTCGAAATTTTTTTATTTATATAATTATGCCGTTCTCTGTTGTTTACTCCTGCTGGGAGATTATGAATATAATGGATGTCTTCCTTAATATACACGAATTACCATAAATTAAGAACCACGGTAAAAAGGACACGCAGGAAGTGCTTTGCAACGTTTTTTTTTGATAATATTATGGATCCTAGTCACAATATAATGTAAACATTTTATTTTTCGGAAGGAAAGAATTTTAAGGCCGTGACGAAAAAAAATATATTCGCGCAATGGAAGAGATATTGTTCGAGCATGAGTTTTTAATGGCTTGTATCATTTTTGTACAATGATGCCGATTTGTAAGGAATGATCAAAAATATAATGTTTTATGGTCAATAAATTACGCGCGAGACTTAAACGTTCTGTTAATAATCGTCGTTAATTTCAAAATCAGTATATCTTTATTACATCTAACGATGTAATGAAAACGTAATAATAATTAATTTATTTCCGAATGGAAATGTAACTGATTTCATCAAGATTAATAAAACTGATTTATTAACTCGAAGAAATGCAAAAACTACGAAAGAACTCAATATTTCTTCTAAACATTTTAAAAATACCATCATTCAACATATTTCTATATAAAAACCTCAACTTCTCTCCAACAACCATCTAAACACAAGATAAAATTCTTTTGTATTAACTTCACTGAGCATCAAACCCGAATTTTCCCTCCGACGCGACCCTGTCATCGCGATCGACTGGAACAATCAGCAAACACAGTAAACAAAGGTCTTACGAGTAGTAGACTACACTCGTACCGAAAAACTATTCGGTCCTTACCCCGAGACAAGATGCGCGAGCACAAATGGCCCCATCGTTGTACGTGAGCAAAGACACACACTAACATACAGTACAAGCATAGGGCCGAACTCACGCGTATATACCATCCTCCTTCTCCTCCTCCTATTCTCAAAGCGTGACACGAGACAATGTGGCGCGCGGGGTCACGTGTTTACGCCCGGGATCCGGGGCCAAATAGACTCTCGATGCACGCACACGTACGTATATATGTATACACACATGTACATATATATATATCTATACAGCATCACACATACAGAGGGATTCTCCCGAACGTTGGCGAGCGAGCGGGCGATCTAATCATGGAAGCTGGGTCGAAGCCAAGCTAAGCAAACGGAGCGTGCTCGAAAAAGCGACTTTGCCGATCCCTCTGGAGTATAGAAGGAAGAAGAGAGGGGGAGGGGGGGAGGGGGGGAGTGTAGTTCTCGCTTGGGCGTTTAATCAGGACTAACGCGGAAAAGCCGAACTTCCGTCCGGCTATACGGGTCTTTTCCACTCTCCTCCCAATCGAATATCCCTCCCTCCATCTTCTCACCAGGTCCATTATATTGTGCTGGGCTAGCACAACGTATACGTATATATATACGTATATATACGAGGAGCAAGAGGAAAATGTGAATCATCCGCGCGTGTTAAGCCCTTGGCCCTTCGCGTGAGAACGACGACGATTTTCAGCTGCGCCGGTGTGCGCAGCCGCTGTCTCACCACCACCTACGCTGCAGCCAGCGAGTTCAAGCTAAATTGGAAATGGCGCGAACTTTATATATGCACCGGTAGCTCGCTCGCTCGCTTGCTCGCTGGCTCGTGGAATTCGTTATAGCTGAGCATGCAGATTGGGCCGCCCTGGGATTACGAGAGGACGATTCCTCGAGGAATTAGGGTCGAGAGAGGTGTGTAAGTTTGCTGAAAGTATGGCTGTCTTTTTGAAGACATCAGCGCGTACCCTGGGAATATGGCCTCGGGTTTAATTTTGAAGGCTGCTGCTGTAGTAATAGCGCGAAGAAGCTGTAGTTAATAAAAAGGGACTTGATATGTTTAATTAAATGTTTAACAAGTTTGATATTTTTGATTAAAGGTGGGGAGTATAAGGGTTAGGTGTGGATAGGTGTAGTAAAAAGGGAGAAATGAATCTATTTTTCTTGGTGAAAAAAATAGAGCGAGTGTATAAGAGAGGGCGAGAGATGATTAAACTTTTACAGCTGCGAATAAATTGGGTAATCTTACAAAGTTCTCTTCTCTTCGGCGAGAGGTATTCTAATATATAAACTTGTTCAATCGATTTTTCCGATATTGTACAATTTGAAATTTACTTTGCAAGTATTTACATAAAAAGGGCGTAAATTAAATACCTTTTTTTTCGCACTCACCGATCTCTGCACCTTCCATATTGTAGCAGCTGCCCCACTTCTATGTACGTTGTAAAAGGAATTGAAATATTTAAGACTGTATAGCGTGAGTAAAGTCACTCACGGTAATTTCTAAATTAAATTCTTTCCTTTTCGCTTGAATTTAATAAGAGGAAATTATCGAAAAATCATTGTAATTCGGCTGTTAATTAGTATACGTTATAATTGATGGTAACTATAAAAGAATTTCGAAAAAGAATATACGTATAATAGAGACATAACGTTACGGGATAGATTAATTCAAATTTGATGTTAGAAATATTAATGGAATATTTTGATCGAAGAAAAAAAATTATTTAATGCGACTATTTATGAAATAGCTTATTTAGCCTTACGCAATGATCACTTACAGGCACTCAATAATATTTAAAAATTAATAATCGGATTTACTTCTAGGCCAAATTAGACATGTTTATTCAACTTTTTACAACCGTGCTATATTTCAAGATCAAGGCATATTTATGTAATTTTCACATCCCCGCTGCTGCCAGATTGTAGAAATCTCCTTGATTTTCTCTACGCACGATTTCCAAGCCCCATACATGTGTGTCTGTCAGGCCACATCGCCGGGAAACCTTCGAAAAGTGACTGTTTACCTACTCCAAACCAGAGCACAAAAAATTTGAGGGAGGTTTCAGGACCGCATGACCGTTAACGTTTAGTTCCGAGACTTTGTGCCAAGGATAAACAGGAAAAAAAACATTTTTTTTTCTCATCTTTCTAAACTGCCGCCGCCTCGAAGTCTCTTCTGTTGTGTGAGGAAATTCGAGAAAAAGGATTGCTACGTTTTTTTTTTTACATTCGTCCGACCCAAGTTTCCATCTACGGATGACCGTAACGGGAGCGGCAACACGGGATCGTCTCATTCTTCGACTCGTAGAAGGTCCGATTTTTTTTTTGCATCGCTGACACGAGACTAGCGCTTTTCTTGAATTGGATGGTCAAATGGAACGAGGGGTTAGGAGAAACTATATAAAAAAAACGAGTGGCCAGACAAGAAGAAGACGAAGAAGAAGTCGAGGCCGCATGTAGAAAAAAAAAAGGGACGGAGGAAGTGGAGGGACAGCGATGCGGGAAAATGAACGGAATGAAAGCGCTCCGGTCGAGATGGACGGCGTGGCGAGCAACGGTAGGGGGAGAGAGTGAGACGGAGATATATGGAGTGAGAGAAGGTAAATGGTCGACGAGAGTTCGGCTAATCCGGTTTATTGCAGCCTGAAATTTTTACAAATACCACGCGTGCCTGGCATGTGTAATATGCGTATATATATATATATGTAAAATTCAGAATTTACGCGAAGACACGGCTTCTTTTCACGATTTGATTTACCGAACTGGCGTTTGGAAATTCGTGTGGTCGATTTTAATTCCTTAATTTATGTGCATGGCTGCGCAAAACCGTTTTCATGAAAATGTTAGATCGTGGGAAAGTGTTGGATATTGTTGAATATATATTGATGAGAAATAGTTGTTCAAACTTGATTTACAACTTTTAGATTTAATCTTTGATATTATTCGTTCAATATTAATAGCGTTTTCTAAAAATAAACTTTTACCGTATATTAACATTATTAAAGCTTTTTGTTTTTATAATCAATATAATAATCTACCTTTATCATTTAACTAACTAAAAAATATAATATGGAAAAAAAATGTTTTAATTTTAAAATGTATATATACGGGCAAGCAAATGGTTTTTCATAAAATCGTTAATTAAAAAGTACTCTGAAAATTAAGTCTCCGCTTAATTCACTCTCGAATGAAATTCGTAAAACCTTGTTCGAATTTAATAAGCGCATTTGCGAATTAAATAAGTTATTCCAATATCCGCCGGTACGCGCCGAGGGAACGAACAACGTCGTTCAGTGAAAAAAATTCCTGGAAGGCAGCAGGAGCAGCAGCTCGCTTCTCGGCGAAGTATCATACTTTTAAATAAATAAGAAAAAGCAAATCTACACGAAAAAGGATGTAAAAGGGAAACGACGAGCGACGAGAGACGAAGACGAGGACAGGGCGTAGGAATGAAATGAACGGATGGAAACGTGTATATATATATATATATATATATATACACACACACTTACGCGCACGTAGGAGTGGAAGAGTAGAAGGGAGGTCGGTATATAGTATATAGCGGGTAGGTAGATAAATGAAGAGAATTTACTCAATCTCCGGCGAAGCGCGCACGAAAGAAGCAGCGAAGAAGGAGGCCGAGAATACTCGGGATTGGCCCTATAAATAACGGGGTGAATTACAGTGGACGACGTAAGCTCACTCGCGACCGCCTGCAGAAGCATTACCACAAATTAGATTCTTTTTCGCTTAAACAGCTGCGCGTGCGCCGCACTCGTATTGAAATACCCGCGTGTCTCGTCTCTTTCTCTCTGCGCGTCTTGAAATATATATAGTATCGTACGGGGACGCATTTACCATGGCCTCGGAATATCTCGATAATTATTGACGTGCGTCCGCGAGCGCGATAACGATCGGAAATTTATGCGCGTGAGCGTCACGTATACGCGTCTCTGTACGAATGTACATAGCACATACACGCAGTGAATTGCGCCCGCATATTGTATATATACGCAAGCGCACGTGCGTAATTTGCAAGCTATATACGTGGGTGTGAGGTGGACACTTGTTTTGCGCGCGCGTTGGAGCGTTATGAGGTTACCTGTGTTCTGCTTTTTTGCACGCGCGTATATTATATACGCGATATCGTGTCTTTGTGATTGCAGGACGAGTGGGATATATTTATTGCCGACTACGGCGGGACACGACTTTATTTCTGTGCTACAGAAATATTGTGGAGTATTGTATATAGATATCGAAATGGAAATATTATATATTTATGGTATTAGTTTGGTATAAATTATTCAAGGATTCACGGAATAAATTATCCGTTCCGTTATTCAGTTATTCTAACGATAAGGAAAACGTGTAGAATTCTGTTGTGAAGTCAAAAGAAACTATATACTTTTTGTATTTGTGTATTAGATAAACATAATTTTAATTCAGCAGTCGCACGTTAATATATTTTCAAGAACATTTTGTATTCCGAAATATCTGCATAGTATAATATATTCTACCACAAAATCACAGTGCCTCTTCTCTAAAAAAAACTTGCAAAAGCTTCATTAGCAATCTAACAGAATGCTGCTCAATTATAAAGATACATAAATAAATTCTGAAGAGATTATTTTTATCAAAATCTTTCTTGCCAATTTAGATAGTAAATTTACCATATGTCTACCACAATTATAGTAGTATTTCATCCTTCTGTGTATGAAACCGACGTACGAATATATACCCACGCACATACATATTCTCATATACGACGTTACTTAGTTTTATCTTAATGTGCAGCTTATTAGCGCGCATACGGGCTTATTAAGCCTTCGTCCAACACAAACCCACGTAATTCTCTTCCTTTTCCTCTTAATACGAAAACCCCGCCTTCATTACTTAATACACCCACGCTTTCTGTCCCACTCAAAATAATCAAATCCCCTTTTATCCACGCCAAACCCTAACGAAAAAAAAACAACGAACCCTAACCCTAAACGAAAAGAAAAAAAAGGAGTACAGCGTGCCTTTTTCCGCTCCAAATAAGTCGAATTCTAGTTTTAAAACAGCAATAGGAGGTGAGCGGCTCGTTGCCTTGCTCCCGGTGTGTCTATCCAGTTTTATCTCAGCGATTCGCCCTAGCAAACTGTCTCTGCATCGTCGCGGCTAGGTATTGTCTTAGCCGTGCGCGCGCGTGTAACATTCCGCCAAGGGACTAAACATCGGGGGCCAGGAAGTTATGTGCGCGACGTGCACCGGAATTCCAAGAGACACACTAGCAAAAGTACAAGCAACACGCGCGCGCGGCCAGACAAAAGAGACAGAAAGCGAGAGAAAAAGGCGGAGCGCGCTCACACTACTCGCATGCATGCTTGCATGTACGTATGTATGTATGTATGTATGTACAGAACAGCAGCAGCACATGTGCAACCACGTGTGTGCAATGCGACGTGCAAGAGAGAGAGTGAGTGAGCGGGATAAACTTTGCGAGAGACAGAGAGAGAGAGAGAGAGAGAGACGAGAGACTGCTGCTGCGCCCTACTGGCGGGCAATAAAAGAGGAGAGGCGGACGCTCGCGTATACACGTCCCCACCCCTCGTCGCGTCGCAGCACACTGCACCGTTCTCTTCTTCTTCTTCTTATCTCTTTCTTTTCTTTTCGGGTAAGAGAGAAGGACGCGGTGGCGACGATTTTCTTTATTCATGCGAGGACCGGGCAAAATATTTCATGCCCCTGGGCAATGAAAACTTGGCGCTGTATCTTCTTTCACGTGTGTATACTATATATACTCTATATACTCTATGTGGGAGGAGCAGCGGAGGGAAAAACTAATACGAGCGTTGGCTGGAAATTTCGCGGATGCGCGTGCGCTCGCGATTCTTGATTTCGGTCACGTCAGACTTTTGAGCGGGAATTTCAGCTGCGCGAGCGCTGCACACACATACAACCCTGGGAAGCCAAAGTCTTTTCCTTTTTACAGGATCATTTAAACTCGCGAGCGAGAGAGTTGGCGAACGAACGAACGTCCTTCTTCTCTCTTTCGCCTGCTACGCTCGAGTTTTATATTTTTCAAAGGGCACACAGAAAGAGTGTGCGCTTGCATTGCTATATATATATATATATATATGTACTGCTATATATATATATATACTTTGCTCGTCGCTCTCTTTTCCCTGCTTTTTATATTGAAAAACGAGTTTTCCCGTTTTATTGCTGTATCGTAATATTCATAAATTCTTTACAGACTCGCCGATGCGATAGCGTTCCTGGTTAATTTAGAAAAAAAAGGCGAACTATATATAATAAGGCATAGGAGCTGCTATGCAAGTTTATATATGGTATTCCACGAAGGTAAAAATGTATAGCGATTTTTTTTCTTCAAATATACGCAGCGCCCTCGGTGAAGGATTTTTGTAAGTGCAATGTCGATAACTGAATTCCGGTTCAATCAGCGACGTTTCTTTTTTTTTCCTTTTTTTTTTATTTTAATTAAAAAGAAGATTTTCCTTGTAACAAAGATGTACATGAAGAGAAGGTATACACACACATACATCAACATAGAATTTTACAACAGCGGCGATACCAACGCGCGCGCGCTCGGTTTATCAGACCTTTTTCTCTGGGATGAAAAAATAAAATTTTCATATATTTTTTCATTGCGGTTATTTTACAAAATACCACCGCGCAGCTTTATACGCGTCCATATATTTTTTTATTAAGAAATTCCTAAGCGACGCGCAGATCATCTTCCTTATTCTCTCTACCCTTGGTGTCTATATACGTTAACCGCTAGCTCTATAACGCAATGCGCGCGCGTCTCTAATCAATCTAATCAAGCCCTGCCGCAAGCTTCTGATTAAAGCGCCGCTGTTACATGTATACATATATATACATCAAACTATACTAGTATATATATATACTAACGTCTAAAAATAATCGCGCAAGTCATTCTTATTTCCTGTACTTGGCAAGGTTTCGTTATATACATCATGCACCGGTATATGCTATAGCATGTAACGGCAAAATTACTCTAGCGTACCGCGCAAATTTCCAAGAAAGGAACTAGCGCGATTGAGCGACTGTATATATATATATATATATATATATATATAGAGAGGCAGTTCGCGGCCATTGTGCCTTTTTTTTTCTCTCTCTTTCTCGTTTGCTCGTTTTCCGAGAGCGCACACGCGGCCTTGGCACCAATAAAAGACACATGCCGGCGGCAGCAGCTAAGATGGGGGATGCGGATGATCGTTCGAATCAGCTGGTCTCTGTGAGAGTGAGAGAAGAGAGGAGAGAGAGAGAGCTAAAGGAGGCCGCGGGAGCAGAAGCATACTCAAAGCGATTACGTGTAACGTGCCGAGGCGGGAATGTGTGTAGCGTATAAAAATAAAATGGCATCTCCGTAGCTTATAGGTGTATGTGTGTATATGTGTATGTGAGGAGGGGGAGAGGATAGAGAACGAATTTTTGGGGGTGTTGCGTAACGAAGCCGACCCTGTATACGAAGAGAGAGCGAACTAGAAGTATTGATTCGTGAAAGTAGTCGACTAGCTCTGGTTAACCTAAACAAATACGTGATCTGGCGAATGAACTGTGCATTATGGATGTGGGATGAGCTTTTGGCAATCATACTTAAAGGTTTTACTTTATTCAACGACCTAGTTAGTTTCTTGAGAATATTTGGTGCTTGGTAATATAACTTTTTGCAAGAATAATTATGAAAGGAAAGAAGCTATATATACACGTATTTGGATTATGCGTAGTTATACGGAAATTTAACTTATAACGTTAACTGTAATAAGTATGGTCATTTTTATGATGTAAAAAAATTACTGTGGCTTATCTACGTTATACTTATATCTCGTTATAATATTATATAACTCTCGCGCTGCGTTATAAAATATAGAAGAAATCCGAATTTAGATAAAAAACTTTTTTTTTTCAA